>CM031236.1:548760822-549040822 GCA_018340775.1 Taxus wallichiana var. yunnanensis
TAAATATAAACATTCTTTCGCCCAAATCTTACAAATAAAAAAACACCCAAATAACTATCGATTAGAATATAGCCATTATGATTTAGGAGTATAGGGGAAGCTTGACAAATTAGCTTCCTCCATCACTGTAATCTTCTTTCTATAAATAAAAACAACAGTATTACATTCATAAAATCATTACATTTTAACATAATTTTTCTCTATATCTATTTCCATATTAGTATTCATGGCTGCAAAACATGCTTAGTGAAGAGAAATTCCACTACCTTCGAAACCCCCCAAAATAGCCCAGACCAAAAAAAACAAATGATCAAAGAGACAGAATGAAAATAAGTCTTAAGGTTGGATTATCAGGGAAGCTAACCATTCCTGAGGATTTGGCCATGCATTTAATACAACACACTATTGTATGTCAAATATTTGACATACGCTATTGTTTAAGGTTGGATTATCACGAGAATCTAACCATTCCTAAGGATTTGGACATGAATTTAATACAACACGATATGTATGTTGAATATTTATTATCTTATAAGTGGTAAAAAACTCAAATAATCAGTTTTTGAAAATTGACTTTTACTCCTGAGTTTAAAAGTATCAAACATTGATATCCCAACATAATGCTAATCACATAGTGATCTTATAAGTGCTCAAAAACAAAAATAATCAATATTCAAAATAATATATATACTACTGGATGACAGTCTTGGTGCAAGTTTAAAACTCCCAGTTGTTAACTTAGTTTCATTTTAAACAAATCTTGAGTTTTTTATAACAATGCAGAATTATCCTTAACACTTAAATTTAACAAGCTAGCGGTTTATTGGCCATCAATACGGTCATAAATTTCAGAACTCGAAAGGGAAGAATTTTACATACTTCCCCCTAAAAAGAGTCATCATCTCAATAACATACTCATTCATTTAAGAAAGTAGAACACTTAACCAATACAACAAACAATATATTTAGAAAACCATGACTGTAACCCAAAATTTCAAGAATATTTTCACTTCCAAAATTTCTTGAACTTGTAATAGCTTTAATAAGATAGTAATTCAGAACATGTTAAGTAGTCATGACTCAATTGGTAATTAATAAAACAACCAAAATCAAGTAATAACAATAAAGTGTATTGTTTTCTTTTTAAACTTGATGAAATAGAACATGAAAAACAACCAGTATGTCATTAATATTTTCCCAAGTTGCACTTTCTTTAGAATACTTGTCCCATTAGACCTTGCATTAAAAAATATCATTATATTTTAGGTAAAACTTGCATATTTCCAAAATCATTATAGGATCAATTGTTATGATCTCGAGATCCTACACCTACAATGAATCATAATTTAGGATATGAGTTCATTAAGCAACATACTTTTTAGCAGAAATACATGCAATACAACGTGAATTTTGGATAATGAAAGATGTAATCCAACTTGTATGCTAAAGAAACTATAATCTATAAGATTCAAAGGGTCCCACAAACCTAGGTGACAACTTGGCAACCTTTTCAATAGTAATGGAACTCTTTCTTGGGTTTTACCCGCAAAAAGACCTTATCACCAACATTAAATTTCTTGTCCATTCTTTTCAAATCAGTATAACTATTTTTTATGTCAACTTATTCCTTTAACCACTCAAGGATGATTTTAATTTGTCCTTCCATTTTTGTTAACATTTCAGACCCTATAACTTCCATATCTTCAATGATATCCCATATGATAGGTTTTTTGCACCTTATTCCACACAAGGTTTCAAAAGGATCCATTTTTTAGAAATGAGTGATACGTATTATTGTATGCAAACTCAACTTGTGGAAAGTATTCTTACCAATTATATCACTGATGCATATAATACATCCTCAATATATCTTCCAAGACTTGATTTACCCTTTCTGTCTTTCCATCAATTTTTGGTGATAAGATGAACTGCAATTCAATTTTGTTCCTAAGGCTGCATTAAGCATATACCAAAATCTAGACGTCATGTTATGATCTCTATCCAATATGATTAGCTCTGCTATTCCATATAATATAAATATTTCATGAATTTTTTTTCCAGTACTGATGAATTGTCTTTTAGATTCCTAGGTATAAAATGTGCCACTTTCATGAGCTTATCTACCATATCTAGAATTACATCATGTTTATTGTTAGAAAAGGGAATTCATCGGATGAAATCCATGCTAATTGCTTATTTATACTAAGGTACATTATGTACATAAATCAATCCTAGAGGATGTAAATATTCCACTTTAACCCTTTGGCATTCTAACTAGTGAGCTACATAATTTGTTACATCCTTTTTCATTCACTTCTATAAATATTACCTTTTTGTGTGAGGCAATAATTTTGGTATCCCCTGATGACCTGAATAAGGTGCATCGTGAAATTTATTAAGTAACTTAGTTCTTAATTCATTTCCTAAAGGTACATATTCTCTACGAAATAATGTAAAATTCCATCATGATCAAATTTGAAACCATCATACCTCTTATCACTACAATTATTTTCTAGTGTTGTTTTAACTTGTTGATAGTAAGGATCAGAACTGACATTTTTCTCTAACTTCATCTTTAAATTGGGTTCTTAAAGTAACAATAGAAAAAATATGCTTCCTAAAAATTAAGGCATATGCTACACAATTTCCTTTCCTTAATGTAATTTATATAAAAATCATATTGTGATAAAAATTCCAGGCACCTACAATGTCTTGAATTCAGATTTGGCTATGTAAAGATGTATTTTAGACTCAAATGGTCTATTTGCTAGTTCAAAAGATTTTCACAACAGATAATTCCTCCAAAATTACAATGTGTGCATGATAACAAAAAGCTCTAAGTCATGGGGAGTATAGTTCTATTCATGCAATTTTAGTTTTCTTCTATCAATAAAAATAAACATGTTCATTTTGAAGAAGGACTCCACCCAATCCATCACTAGAAGCATCAATTACTACCATGAAATTTCCATTTAGATCCGGAACCTTTAAAATTAGAACTGAATTTATCTTCTCATTCAATACGTTGAAGGATTCTTCAAAAGTATCATTCCAAAAAAGTTTCTAGTTTTTCCTTCAGTAATGAGGTGATTGGACCGACCACTCTAGAGAAGTCCTTAAAAAATTCCTATAATAACCATCAATTCCCATGAATCTTATGAATTTATGTAGGTCTTTAGGGGCTAGCCATTCCACGATAAATATGGATCAACCGAGATTCTTTCTTTATTGATTTTATGACCCAAGTATTACACTTTGTTTTGATAAAAGTACATTTAGACAACATACCATACAATTTTTTCTTTCTTAAAATATACAAAACTATTCTGAAATGTTATCACGATCCTCTACATATTTTTAAAACATAGGAATATCATTGAGGAATACTAATACATAAAATGATCTAATTATTCTTGAAACACATTGTTCATAAAATTCATTAAGGGTGCAGGCACATTAGTGAGTTCGAAAGGAAAAAAGTGAACTCATAATGCCCATAACGTGTTCTAACAACTATTTTATTGACGTATTCATCCCTAATTCTCAATAGATGATAACTAGATCATGAATCGATCTTTGAATAAATTGAATCACCCCTCATTTGATCAAAAATATCCTCAATTCTAGGTAAGAGTATCTTTTTTATTGTTACCTTCTTTAGCATGTGGTATTCAATGCACAATCTTAAGGATCCATCCTTCTTCTTTACGATCATTACTAGTTCCCCCCAAGGTGATACACTTGGGAAGATTAGTCCTTTGGACAAAAAATCAAGATGTTGAGATTTCAACTCTACCAAATCAATTGTGGTCATTCTATATGGTAATTTTGACATAGGATCAATACCTTGTTTGAGGTTTACGAAGAAATCAAATTCACATCTAGGTGGTAAACTAGGTAGTTGTAATGCCCCACTTTTCCACCCTTCCATAACGATGAGTCATTTTCAACCATCATATTATTAAAATTAAAATAATAATATATTAGGATCCTCGTAATGATGAAAAGGTGGTGGAGTATGTCAGGTTATGGTGGCCTATATGAGGCATGGGTATCTTTACGGGATAGTTGGACCATTTCTCCATATCCAACAAATAGGTCTCCAATCTGACCAATTCACCTTCAAGTAGCATACTAAAGAACTCAATGTAACAAACATATATTTTAAAATGGGTGTGGAAATATTTTGAATCATTAAAAAGAATGGATTTTCAGCATATGTATTTGTTGAGAGTTCCTTGGAAAAAATGTCCACACAATGTATAAGAATGTGAATGCTATGAAAAAATTGTTTTGGTCTCATGAAATTAATGATTGCAAGAAGTAAACAAAATGGATTCATTGAATAGACTTTAGAACTTATAAACAGGTATCGGGTTGGCATATTCTCCTAGTAAGGCCAATGAATCATGTGATTAAATGCCTCCAATGAGATGTGTTCTCAAGGAATGTATGGGTTCATGACTGCAGGAGATGGGTTTGTTGAAAAATCCATGGATACCTTCAACAAAGGGAAAATGGATATGTGTTAAGTTAATCACCACAACCATTTCTAGAGTCCCCTAATTAGTGTGAAATTGGGAGCCATCAAATAGTTTCAGGACTCTGTCTACTAAAGTGATAAGGAGAGAGGAGTTTGTGAAGATGTGGTTAGAAGTGATGTTATATATATTAAAGTAATACATGGAAAGTTGAAGGTTGAGGCAATTTCTGGAAGGATTATATGCAAGTGTGGGTGCTTTATTGGGTGCATGAACTATTATACTATATTTAAAACATGTGTAGGTGAGTAATTTATTTGAACTATTTGATATAATTCTTCAATGTGATGTGTTTTAATGGAACATAGGGTTGTAGCCTTGGCACAAAAAATGGGTTTGTTAATAAGGCCTTAGAAACTTAAAAAATGCACTTTGATCGGTTTAAAACTAGACTCCACACCCCATGCCAACATCACTCCTAAATTTCTTAAAAATAAATATCTTTTGAAAATGGCACATGTAATTTCCAAATCTTAGTGAACAATATATTTTTGATAGGTGTAAAGTCTAGGACCACAACATTTTATAACTTACTACTATTTTGCGACAATGTGAGATTTTATTGAAAGTTTGAACATCTAAAAAATCAAAATGAATATGGGTAATTTGTTTAGACCTTGGATTTTTAAGAGGTATGATAGGAAATCATGCATGCATAAAAAATGGACCCTATTTGACCACTTTGCATGCAATCTAGTTGGAAAAACATAGATTTTGGCGTTGGAGGGATTTAACACTTGGTTTCCCTTGGTAAGTTATGAAATGTATTTGAGGCATGGAGTTTGGTTGGTGGTGGATTTGTGTGAGTTACATACTTTATTTTATTTTTATGAGGTGTCACTTTTATGGTTTCTCTTATGTCAATGACTAGGGGTATGCACACAACAGTTCCACATAAGGATTAGCGCATTAAAGAAAATGTAAACAAAATAATTTTAACCAAATCGATAACCCTCTCCAGATCCACTTAGTTAAGGAAAAACTCAGACCTTTACGGTGGTTTTCTACATGTTCACTTAGCTCAAAATCCCTTTTACCTATTTCAATTGTTGATAGGTATGTGATTAACTAAAATGTGGAAAATAATATAGTTAATCTAAGCTATGAAAAATATGTAAACATAGTAAATGAATGTAATAAATAAATGTAAAGATGACCCAAACAACTAATCTAATGAAAGTAAAACCTAATATGCAAGAAGAGTGAGGAAGTGACTCAACTGATTCAACGAGCTGGCGGGACTGTGTCACAGTTATGACTGAAGAAACATGAATTAGAAATGACTCTGCAGAGGTCCTAAAAAGGAAAGATCTAGATTGATTCTATGGGATAGAATGCCCGGAGAGGAACCAGAGCACTTGGGGTCACTGAGGTCTATAGAATGGATGCCATGGTATGTACAAAAGGTCTAGAACAAAGTTTTATAGGTTCGGAAGGTGGTCTAAAACCCTCATTGTTTGTCACATGATATTTTTTGCACTGTGCCGAATGTCACTGATGATCCAAGAGAGAAAAGACCAACAAAATCATATAAGAAGTATCAAAACCCTAAAAATAAAAATGCATATGAAAGGGTCAGAGTGACGTCAACTACCAAAATGGTGGACTTACTAACTGAGTGTCACACTACATTCTAGACCCAAATGTAGTTTTGTGTGTCTGTGTGTGTGTGTGTGAAACATGCACTAGGTTGCTCTTGTGTCAGTCACATTTTGTGATGTAGCGAGCTAACTATGTGTAGAAAAATGTAATAAAATGGTGGATGGAATAGAATTAACTTCCATCCTATGCTTGTGTGATGCAGATGTCTCAGCCTTGTCCCTTTGTGATGGATCTATGTGGATGTAAATGATCCCAAAATGCTATAGATGGATACAAATCTAGGTGGATGATAGTAATGTCTAGTTCTTGGTCCCTCATTATGATCTCATAACTTTATATTTATAGGGTTATCTTGGTCTAATTTCATAATTAACCCCAAAGAGACTAACCACAAGAAAAATTGAATGTTGCAATAGCTAGAAAGTGCCCAAAAACTGGTGGGAAAGTGAGAAAGGATTAGGGCACCCATGTTGGGACTAGAGTGCCCCAGGGTGCCCCAATACTAGTCTAGTGTAGTAATACAAATGATAATATAGGATGATAAAAATGGCCTGGGAAAGTGTGCAATAAGGCTCAAGAATAACGATAGAAATTAAATAAAAATGGCCAAAGACATGGGTTAATTAATAATTTCTTCACTCAAGAACCTTCGAAATAGTTTAATGAGACTGGGACTAAATATTACCTAAAGTACATGATTTATTTACTACATTCACCCCCACTTTATGTTGGTGAGCAGAAATATTGGTAACATAAAGTAGATAGAGATGCGTACCTGATATCACTGTAGAATGATGTAGAAAATGTTACTGAAGGACTAGACAAAGTGTGGCATGAAAAAAAGATGATGAAGCAAGGAAATTGAAGATGGAAATGCAAAAAAAAGATGATGAGAGTGAACCCAGGGAGGAAACACATGTGTTTTTGTTGATGGTGTAGCGTACCTACATGGTTAGTGTTATCTCTCGAAAGTGCACTCAGAGAGAGATGGTTGCAGGTTTTCTAAGCTTGCACAATTGATCTCTCTTGTGTAGATACAATGGAAACACCTTAGTCCGTGGGTATACCTATTTTGAGGTGAGTCTCGGGATTAAAAGGTTAGTTCCTTATTGATGTATCATAAACTGATTTTTGGGAGTTTGAGAGTAAAATATGACTTTAAATTAATTAAAAGGTAAGTGCGGGGAAGTTGATGGACAAATATGGGGTCATCCGTGGACGTCATATTGCGAAAAAAACAACAAAATCTCAACAGAGGGATTATTAGCAATACACGCACTCAAAATTAGAAAATTTATATAAATATGAATCGTAGAATTCAGAATCTAGTTTCTAAAATACTAATTTTTAAAAAAACGGACAAGTTTAGCTATATTAAACATGTAAAATTATATGACTTGGTTTTTTTCTTTGAAAAAACTTATAAGATTGTAGTCTGTTTGCCCAAGTTTTGGATGACCAAATATTGTTATTTTTTTCCTTTGGTGAAATGTTATATGTAGTTGTCTATCTTGGGATGGATTTTATTTTGTATTTTTTAAACAATATTTTTTTAATGATTTTTCCGTGAAAGTGGTCTAAAATATTTAGAAAATGGAGCGCTTTCTATTTGTCTTTATAACTATATCAAAAATATCGAAATCAATTTTTTTAAAAGTGTATAGAATTTGTCCACTCTTGGGATGGTATAATTTTTATCACATTTTGATAAGAGAAAAAAAGTTATAGTCTTAAACGTAGACATGAACATTCACGGGAAAAAATGTCTTAAAGACCTATTGTTAGTAAAAATTATAAAATGATATTTATCTTATTCTATTCACTTTAAAATCAATATTTCTACAAAGCTAACAATCTCCCCTACGTGATGGCACCATTTTTGTGAAATGTTTTCAATTTTTAGCATGGTTCAAGTCTTTGGAAGAGAAAATTTGAGGTTTTTTGACCTTTTACACTTCATAATGACCTTCCATAGCTTTGGTTGGGGAAAAACAGAGATTTCCCAAACCTTGAGGGTTGGATTTGATGATACAGTAAGAACCGCAATCGCGGTGCTAAAATGGTGGGAAAAACAAGGTCCATGGATGTTTTTTGGTATCAGAGAACCGTGATCGAGATTTTTTACAAAGCACGAGCGTGGTTTGTGAAGCGCAAGTGCAGTTTATAAAGCATGAGTGCAATTTTAGGTTCAAAATTTCCCAAGCCTAGAAAAATAGACCGCGATCATGGTTTTTTAATACCGTGATCATGGTTTATAAACCGCAATCGCTGTTCATAAAATTTGGGATTTGATGTCCACTTAATTATCCCCCAACTTGTTGCACTTACCCTAAAATTAAGGTGATACACCAAATTTTTATGAGGGCTTTGACTAAGTATATGCACAATTGATATGTGAAGGATTTTGGGTGCACGAACCAACAGTTCTTCTATAGAATATTAAGGGAAAAACACTTTGAGGTATTGAGGGAGATTATCAAAACAATACTGCTAAGCTAAACATGCACATTAATATCATGCAAAAATACTAAATTTTGCAACAGGGTAGGATGATTAATCAGGGAATTTGCATTCACAAGACTAATAGAAACATACACAAGACTAAAAATAATTGGGAAGGCAGAAATTCTTCACACTCAGAAGGCAAAACTGGCAAAAATTTCTTCAGTACTCCTATATCCAAAAGTCCTCCAGAAGTTCTCCTAAAAGTTTTTCTACAGAGCCCTTGTGCTTTGTAAAGGCACACAATATATAGCAAAAATAAAAATTCACCTTCTTCCTAAAAATAGCCTAAGGCTTGTACTTGCCCATGCATCATATTTTTATCCTTTATTTAATAATAGATAAAAGAATAAAAATAGAGCATGTAATTACAAATAGGCATTATTAGCCTTAATTACAATACAGTCAAACTGAAGTTGATTGTTCTATTTTTAAGAAAGAAGGGTGAATAATTTTCTAAAAATAAGATTACTTGCTAGGCAAGCCTCTCTCCATGAACATGCAACTCCGTCTTCTCCTCTATTTTGTCATGTTGTGAAGGCATGCAAAAATACTCCTGTGTATTGAGCAAAAACAAATTACATTAATTGCAATACTTTGCAAAATAATTCATCCAAATATCTATCCTGATTGGGACCACCTTTGTCTCTGATGTTGACACTTGTTCTGTCTTCTATCATGATAACATGATCCCTTTAACACCCTTTAAATATATCATCTGCAAATAAAATACCTTTATTTTTAATTAGCTCCCATGTGGGGACCACCTCTGATTCATACAATTGTCTTCAACTGAGTTTGGCCACTCTTGTGGACTTAGCAAATATACATGCCATCATACTTTAGTCTCTACCACCTTTGATAAATACATACATGTATATATGTGTTGGCCTTTGTATTTGAAAGAATATAGTTTAAAATTTTACCTTTTCGGTGATCATTGCACAATATAATTGGGTCATTTTTGCATTATTTGGAGCTTGGACTATAGTTGGACCTTGGAAATCATTGCAATGATTTTATGATGGACACATGGGCTGGCCCCTTCTGCATGATGACTCACCCCTTTAATCAATTGTCGGTGGCATAATGAAACTAACCCTAGTTAGGGTTTTGTGATGCTTGCCACGTATATGCATTTTTAAACTTTGGTCGGGTTTGGTATTTTATTGACACCATAAATCTCTATCCTTGATGGACCTGCACTATTGATCTTTGACTGTTTGGCGGACTTTCGGGCCTACGGGTGATTTTTTTGGAAATTTTAACCTTTTTGCAAAATGTTTCAAACTTAAAAATACCCCCGGCCTTAGTTTTTCGCTTTTGTTGTGGTGATGACACGTATCCTTGTCGAGGCCTGCAGATTAAATTTTAAAAATTCACAAATTTGAAAATTGAATAAGTTGGTCAACAACCGCCATTTTGCTTGGACTACTTTGCATTGATTCTGATGATCCATTTGTGAGCATTGATCTCTGTACTTGTTGATTTTTTATCGTTGATCTTCAAAGCATGATTTAGGGTTTCTGACTTGCATTGAATGCATTTTTGGAAGCTCAAACTATGGTTTGCATTGTTTGTGGAGATTGATCCTCAACCTTTGATCTTTGTACCTGTTGAATTCTGATCGTCGATGTATTGACCATGGTGATTTGCATTGAATTATGTTGATCGATTTTCAATCGTTGATCTCGATCGAGGGATCTCAGGCCATTGATCTTTAACTCATGGTTAGGTTTCACTAACTCACCACCCGAGTCTACATGGTAAAGGTCAATTCGACCCTAATGGTCATTCCATTTAGATTTTTAGTCTTTATGGGCGAAGCCCTGGCAATTTTTTTTTATGCCATTGATGGTTGCTTTGTGAAGCTCTGAACTCTGCCATTATGGGTAACTTTGAAACCCAACCCCTCTGTATTCTTGTTCTTCGAGCTTGATTGGATATGTATCTTTGTTGTTCGGCTTTGTTCGAACTCATTCTAAGGGTTTCAACTGCAGTCATGGAAGGTGAAAGTGAAGCTCCTTGACTCTGATATACTGTTCAGTGCTTCCTCTTCCTGTGATCATGCTATGAGTGATTTTCCTTTGTCTTAACCTGATGTTTATTACTGGTAAGTCTATTTTCCTTCATGGGTATTTGGTAAAATGAAGAGAAAAACCTTTTTACTAAACTGGATCTGTAGCTTATTTCTTTTGAGGTAGAAACGTGATGGCTCCTATCACAAAATAATGGCCGTCATTTCTATATGAGTTTTGATGGTCAACACTTTCTGGTTATCCAAATTTTAACTAGTTCTATAGTTTCTATGTGGCCATGAGAGTTCAAACAATGGGTACATTTTTCTTTACAATTGTATTGTGATGGTTTCTTCAACTTTGTGGTGTCATTTGACCTCTGCCGCCATTAATGATGTCTGAACTTCTTTGCCTCTGGAAGCTTTGCATCTTAGCATTCTCAAATTTATTGAGAGATTTTTTGAGAAATAATTGTTTGTTGAATCCTCTGGAAATGGCCTTCTTGTTCAGGTTTTGTGATTTTGACCCTGGAGCTAGAATTCTTCTCAGTTCATAATTTTGAACTATTTCGTGATCACTGATGGTAGATCTTGGAGCCTTCAGCATGTTAGGATCTGTACTTTGAATTTGATCATAGCTGGAAATTTTTCTTTATCTAAATATGTAGACCTGCAGGTTGCTCCTATTTTTGTATCATCTGAATGGGATACAATTCTCTTTATGTCATACTTTTCCTTGCATAAATAGCTCTACTCCTTTGATATGACAGCATATCTGTAATTCATACTTCCTTTATTTGAAAACTGGAATTCATAGAAAGGATGTACTTTGTAAAATTACTTCAAATTTCATGTTATTCAGCTATTAAGCTATAATGAATGCTCCAAGTACTTCAATATGATGAATGAGAGTGCAGTCCATTTTCTTTTTTGCATTGTATACTGTATTTCCTTTTATTACAGCTCTGATATGCATGCTGAAAAAGTCGTAAATGTCCATTTTACATGGCGAAGCCCTATCAAAATTTTCCTAGAATTCTCTTTTCATTCTATTTCAGCTGCAATTTTATCTCATTTCAGCCAACTTCAACCTTTAAATTCTGATTCTTTTGCTTCACCTTTGTTACACTTTTCAATGCATGAATTTATGAAGTTGGAAGTATAAAGAGTTAAACTAAACCCTGAGCTTAGTATTGATGATCATTTTTTTCTCCCTTTTTAGGTACCATGATGTAGTTGTAGTGGACAACTGGAACAACAATACAAAAGGAGAAGAACACTCCCTCGAGGTAATGACGGGTTTCTTTTACCTCTTTACATTTTCAGCTTCATAAATATATGCATTGTTTTCCTTTCAGTTATTTCTCACGGCTTATTGTCGCTCACTAAAAATGCAAACTACTTGTAAAAAGTGCAAACTGTCCCTCAAAACTACCACCTGTCTGCAGCTTGAACATCATGTCTGATACATGTTGCCCTTCCTACCTTCCTCAAGGCCCTGTAATGGTTATTTACGGCAGTTGTTGCATAGTTCTGACGAGGGTTTCAAATGGAATGGCTGCATCTATGAGGCATGGTGTTCTTAAACTGTACTCAAGTTGTAGTTTTGATTCCAAATGACTTCCAAGTTTGTCAGAACCAAACAATTAAAAATGTATCCTAATCCAAGGTGGTTGTCCCAAACATAACCAAATTCGTAACTGACCAATCTGAGAAATCTTAAAAGTTTTGAGTTGCCCATTTTTGCACAAGTGTAAAAATTGTCAACAGTTAGTATGGTGCGTGTTGCCGCAAAGTGTTGTTGTCACTGTTTTTGTTGTTGTTGCCCCCATTCAACTGTTTGTTTCTCATATGGCTGGACTTGCAAGGAGAAAATGATCAAGTATTAAAATATGTATGTATGTGTTAAAAAAACTATGTGAAAGACGTATGTATATGAATGTATGAAAATGTAAAATACGTAAATGGAAAAATGTAAACGGAACATGTGCACTTGATCCATGTTGAGAGAAAGGGTGTAGAAGGATATCCTGTAATACCGAGTTTTTTGGTTGATCTAATGCCATAGGCCAAAGAAGAATATGGAGGATTTATGTTGTATCCTGCAACCTTTAACTACTTCCCTGAATTGTGTGTGAAGAGATCTCTGTATGTCCTTGTTTTTTGGGTGATTTGACATCAGTGGTAGAAGAATTATTGAGAGGAATTCCACTGTATCCTCCAACCATTAACTACTCCGAATGCTAAGGAAAACAATGTCCTATAAAATCTACTATGTACAAAGTTCATATATTGGCCTTGATCCCAATCGTTGTATGTAACCCACAATGTCAAGGGCTGAAAGTGCACTGAATTGAACCAGTGTAGAAGCACTATGTAGACTGTAAAACCCCAAGTGAGGCCCCCTCTTTACGAGCGCATGCAAAGTTGCTGATAGGAGAATGGGGCCCCAAAAAGGACCAAACACATGAACTCTTGTACCCTACAGGGGGAAGGGAATACACTTGGTAGAAACCAAGGAGAGAAAAAACAAGATGGCTAGCCAAAACAAGTATCAATACAAAAAAATATGCAAGTAAAAGACAAGTGTACACTACACAAATAGTGAGTAAGATACCAAGAAAAGTAGTAAACATGAAAGAAGACAAAGTAAGCCACACAAGTCAGGCTACAAACATGGGACATCACTCATGATGTTACAAGACACCCAAGGAAATCATGACCGAAAACAACAAACAATTGTGTACACCAAACAAAGGGCAAGGCATGTATATAATAAAAAAATAAAGAAATAGTCATGGTAACATGTAATCCTGCAAAACAAGTATTGCACATGAAACACCCGTTAGAATGTTAGAGAGATAACTGATATGTCAAAAGTGTGTATAACCAAGTAATGTAAAATACTAAGTACAAAATGAAATAATAACACGTGTGAGAGACAAATGTGGATGCCCCCAAGGACCAGTATAGGATGGGTAGAAGATGAGAATCTGTATTGTGTTTAAAAGATATGTATCTGTGATCAAAACTAAAGAAAAGGCATGAACATGCATGTGTAGATGGTATAGATAAATGACATACAAGCGATCTAACCAACATGTGTAGTAAAGTGATTATGAACAAGAAAACAAAAGCAAGAGTAAAAAATACCATGATATACAATATGTTGTGAATGGATGGAATGGAATGCAAGATGGAGGATAGGATCCGCATGCCCTCGAAGTGAATGGAAATGTATGCAGTGAGGTTAATTAATTTTACCCCCTCAGCAGTCAAGAATGAACTGTAAACAAGTGCATCATCGGGAAATGGTCAAAGTGTGTGTTGTGTCTAACACATTGTGATGTATATGTATGTATAGTGATGATATGTGACCTAGTGATGATGTGTGCATGAACCCTATAACCGAAGTGTATATCAAGACAAGATGAATAAGAGTGATGTTTTAGCCTAAAGCATATATCACTACAAGACGAATAGAATAAGTGACGATTTAACTTATAACATGTGTCACTACAAGATTAATAATAGGGAATGGTGATGTAGCCTAAAGCGTATAGAATGATTGAGTAAGTGACGATTTATCCTATAACATGTGTCACTATCCTAGGAATGTCACACACGATGAAAGGCGGAATGATAAACACGTGATGCATGTGTATACGATGAAAGGTGACAACTTGCATGGCATGAAGCCATGGCTTACCAAGTAGACAGTTATAGGAAACTGAAAATTTAACGACGAAGAACACAATGTGATTTTTTTGGACCAACAGTGATAGGTAGTGTAACATTACCTAGACATGGACGTACAAAACCATCATAAGCATGTAATGAAATGGAAGATAGACTAGCATCACAAGTGTAAAGACCTAGAAATTCAAGGGATGCCATAGGAAACAAGTTAAATTCAGATCCATTATCAATCAAAGTGCGTTTGACACCTACAATATGAATACGGAACATGATATGAAGAGGTGGATCATTATCAAAATTATGAACATCAGCAAGAAGATTAGATTTGAATACTATGTGTGAAGAGAATGCATCAACAAATGTTTGATAAACCGAGTCGGGATGCATGTCAACACGAATGCAAGTAGTACGAAGAAGATGTTGGAATCTATATAATAATTCAGGATTTACAAGAAAATAGTCATTGATTGAGATACTCATGATGATCTAGGATTCCAAACAATGAATGGATAACCTATAAGTGTGAATGATCGAGTCGGGTTCACCAAAATGATTAACTAAAATGTGGAAAATAAAATAGTTAATCTAAGCTATGAACACCATGTAAATATAGTAAATGAATGTAGTAAATAAATATAAAGATGACCCAAACAACTTATCTAATGAAAGTACAACCCTAATATGTAAGAAGAGTGATGAAGTGACTCAGCTGATTCGAAAAGCTGGTGGGACTATGTCACAATTTGAAGATGTAGGAAGCAATAAAGACTGTGAAAAGGTCCTAAAAATCACATATATGGACTTATTCTCTTGATTGGAATGCCTAGGGGCATTCTAGTCTCATGAATGGGCACCCTGGTATGTGCAAAAGGTCCAGAATTGAGTTTCACAGGTTTGATAGGTGGTCAGAAACCCTCACTTTATTTCACATCAGATTTTTTGCACTATGTTGAATGTCACTGATAATCCAAGATAGAAAATACCTACAAAAGCACACAAGAAGTATCAAAACCATAAAAATAAAAATGCATATGAAAGGGTCAGATTGACCTTAGTTGCCAAAAGTTTAGACTTACTGAGCATTACACTACATTCCAAACCCAAATGTAGTTCTGTGTGTGTGTGTGTGTGTGTGTGTGTGTGTGTGTGTGTGTGTGTGTCGAGGTTACTCTTGTGTCGACCACCCTTTGTGATGTAGTGAGCTAACTATGTGTAGTAGAAAATGTAATAGAATCGTGGATGGAATATAATTAACTTCCCTCCTATGTTTGTGTGATGCAGATGTGCCAAATTTGTCCCTTTCGATGAATATATGTCGATGAAAATGATCTCCAAATGCTATAGATGGATGCAACCCTAGGTGGATGATAGTAATGACTGGTGCTTGGTCCCTCATTATGGTCTCATAACTTTATATTTATAGAGTTATCTTGATATAATTTTGTAATTAACCCTAAAGAGGCCAACCACAAGAAAAATAAAATGTTGCAACAGATAGAAAGTGCCCAAATAGTGGCGGGAAAGTGAGAAAAGGACCGGGGCACCCATGGAGGGACCAGGGTGCCTCAGGGTGCCCTAGTACTAGTTTGAGCACCCTGGTAATGTGGGATGATAAAAATGGCCTAGGAAAGTGTGTGATAAGGGTAAGGAATCATGACATAAATTTAAAAAAATGGCCAAAGACATAGGTTGATTAGTACTTTCTTCACTCAAAACCTTCTAAATAGTAGTATGAGACCGAAACTAAATATTACCCAAAGTGTGTGATTTATTAACTACAACATGGAAGTATTCCTCTCCATATCTAGTTTTTTTTCATGTAATGTTTTCATTATAGATTATAACGGTTTTAATTAAAGGAGGAACACGTTGATTTTTTATTTTGGTATGCATAAACCTTTACCCCTCAACTGTAGCCTTTTCTAACTCGATAACATTACCTGATTTGTGGAGACAATTGATTAAAAATAAAACACTATCCACTCCATGATCTAGAGTCATTTTTATGCATTATCTCATATTAAGAAAGAGTTGGAAAAAGGTGACGTCTTCTCGTATGCTTGCGAAATTGATTTGGAATTGCCCCATAAAAATAGACCACATATCATGAAAACATTGTTATACAGAGAATGACGAGACATAGATGGTATTTTTTGGACATTGTATCTACTTTTTGTCATTTATGTCAAAGGTAATTGATTGAAAATGGATTTTAGGTGATTAGGAGTCTCCATGAGGTGTGAACAAAGGTCAAGTTTGAAGGTTTATTAGTAGTATCTAGTTTTTGTGAAGTTGCTATGGTGTCTAGACATGGTCAAGCTAGTATGTGATCTCCAAAGGTTGTATGAGATGAGGTATATCATAGTTTGTATGATGTGTGAGAGGTTTCTAAGGGTCTGTAATGAGTATTCATGGTTAATTAATGGGTTATCATGGTTGAGTCATGTCATTCTAAGCCTATTCCTAGACCTAAAGCATGGTGTATGGTATGGAGGAATGAAATATGGATAAAGTTACCTTATTTAAGAATGGTGGGAGATTTTGGTGTTTCATATGATGTATTGAAGGAGTTTCAAGTCAGTTCTGAGCTCTTTCATGGTGTTTTATGGTTATTGTGGAGCAAGAAGGTCAAGACTAGGCATGTACGAAAAGGTAAGTCTCAGTGGTTGGAGAGTTGAAGCAGTAATTGATCTTAGATGTGATTTGAAATACATAAAGGAGGTAATTTTGGTGATTCGTTCCAAGTTTTAGGTCAAAATGTTCAAGAAAAAGAAATTTATAAGGTTTTTGGCATAACTGAGTTTTAGAGAAGGAAAATGCATCTTGATATGTGAACTTCAGATGCTTACCCACTCACACACACTTTGCATGGGACCTTGTGGATTTCAATGATTATTTTTCATTGATATAATAATATTTTGCAAAAATAATGAGGTGATTTGATCATCATACATTTATGAACAACCATTAAGAAGTCAAGTTGGTTTGAAACCCTTTTAAAACCCTAACAACAAAGTGACTAGAGAAAAATGCATGGTATACTATCAAAATGATGTTGGAAATAAAAATTAATGATTTGGTCTTGTAGATAATTTGTCTTGTCTCATTTTGGCATAGGTTTAATGATCTAGATATTTTAGGAAGTGAGAGGAAAACCCTCATTTTTGTGGAGATTTGTAGTTTCAGGGATGAGATTAAGGTTTCAAGATAAAAAGTGAATTGTTATAGAATCCTTGGGATATGTTCTAGATAACCTTAAAAAGTTTCAAGAATTTTTCTTGAAGAAATTTTGAGTTACAGGTCCTTAAAATAACACAATCGATTTAGGCCTAGAAGGTCTATAAGCTAGTCTTGAAGGTCTATAAGCTAGTATTGAGGTTTGAAGTGAGTTTTATTATTTCGCATGTTGTAGTAGTGGTTTTTGATCATCGATAGAATTTTAAAACTTGGTTTGATGTATTTGAGGAATTGGTTTGATTTGAAGAAATGATTTATTGCCTAAGCTCTAATGACATAGTTGGTCCTATTAGGATTGCCAAGAAGGCTTGATGAAAAAGGTGTGTTGGATAAATTTTCTCCAAATTGCATATGCTTCTTAGTGTTTAAGATTGTTGGTACAAGTATACTTGAATTTTTCTAGGTGGTGGTTGAGATTGGAAGTTGATTTTGAGGTGTTTGTGCATGTTCCTCTCAAGACTTATTCTTGAGTCCTAGAATACTGAATAAGTAGTTTCAGAGATTGGCTTGGTTAAAGGCCTTGCGCTATGATTTTTATGATAAAGTGAGTTGTTTATAATTAATCCTTGATGAGGAGATTTAATGTGCTAAGTTTATTTTTCTGTGTGACCTATTTCTTGGCATGATAACCAAGCTTAAGATAGGTAGGAGAGATGGTTATCTTGGAGTGTTGTGCTTTATTTTGAGGTTTGTCAAAGACCTGGAGAGTGAGTTGGAATCATGGTGCATCCTTTCATATGGATTTCATCTTGAAATTTGTTTTTTCTATGAAAAGTTTTTTACTCTTACAGTCTAGATTTTTGTGCTTGAAGACCTACTTGGAGGTACTTTCTTCTTGACATGTGTCATGATGATGGTAGATGATCAAGATGTTCTTGAGCTTAGTTAAGATGTGTAGAGGTTTTATTTTGGTTGTGTGAATCTAATGGAGCCATGAAAATGTTGTTTTATGTGATTAGAAGTCCTTTTGCATTCATTGGAGCTTGGAGAGTGTGTTTTGAGCTAGTATTAGTGTCTTGGTGCTTGGTGGATATGTCTCGAACCCTACCAGCCTATATGGCTCTTTTGAGTTGTATTATATGAGGTTTTAGTTATGTTTTTGTGTTGGAGTGACCGAACTAATTTTTCATGGCGATCTAGGGGTGTTTTGATCTAGTGTTAGGTATATGAGCTAGTGTTTTTGGTCATTTGTGACCAATTGAGTATGACATGGGGTTATGAACAAGCCAAATGTGGAAGACAAAAAGTTTAGAAGGGTTATGTACATATCATAAAAGAATGATGAATACCTAAATAATATTGAAGATCAAATATGAAAGTGAAATTGATCTAATTAACTGATGATGAATAATATTTGAGTGAGTTAGAGAAGCAGATAGTTTACAAGGGTTTGAAGAGTGTGTGAACTGAATTTGGATCAAAATCAGTTGTCGTAGCAACATATATTAAGTGATCATCTATTTTCAAGTGGATAGATGGGTTCTTGGTCATCTGAGAGGGTATTAGCCTCCTTGTATAGTGAGCGCTATACTAAATAGGGGTGTGTGATCCTTGTGAAATGGGTTATTCACTAAACAATTCTTGTGTGATGTGTGATATTCATACAAAATTTTTTTATGAGTAATATTAGTAGAGGTTTCAATGTGTTTTCTTCCCCTTGATGGTTTCCCACATATATATGGTGTCTTATGTTCTCTCTCTTGTTGTATGCACTTGTGAATGTCTAATACACACTTAATAAGCTCACATGGTTCATGGATGATTGAATGAATGGTTTGAATGATGAATCAATTTAATGTACAATGAAATCAAGGTTTTGTATGATTGATTCACCTCCTCCCTAGTCCATTGTTCTTATAACAATTGGTATCAGAGCTAGGTCCTTATGAAGTGAGTTTGACAACTTGGAGGATATCTTTGCAAAAAAGGCATTGGTAAATCATCTGTAGTAATTCTAAAAACAAAGTTTGAGATTGTTGAGTCCATAATTCATAGATTGCAATAAAAAATGATTTATATGGAATTTGAGGATGGTCAAGTCATAAAGGATTTGAAATCACAAGTAAAAAGTATGACATAAGTCCTTAAAGGAAAGGAAGAAGCTTGCCTCAGGTATGAAGATGTGTTGAGTTCCTTAAAAGAAAATTTATAAGAAGAATCTAACAAGTTGAAGATGTATGGAAGACTGGAGAAGAGCTCTGAAGCCCCATATGATATGTTAAATCATCAAAGAATAGTTGGTGATAAAAATGGTTTAGGTTTCAAAGGATAACACATGAAAAGTTGTGTAGATGTCAAGGATGGTCCAAACACCTATGATGTCATGAAGGAGACAAAGAAGAAAAATCCTAGAAGGTATAATATTTTTATAAAATCTAATGCAATGAGATATGACCATTCATTCAATGGATATTTTTATTCATGCACTAATTTTGGTCATCGAGATAGAGAGTGCAAGACAAGGTTCTCAAAGGATAGATACTCATAGAATCATGAAAGGTCCTTCAAAGGACAATGCTAGTCATGTTGTGAGTATGGCCACAAAGACATGGATTGTATCTCAAATCTAAGTTCATTTAAGTAAAGACAAATATATGGATTTTAGTGCTAGAACTATCATAAATCAAGACATTTTGCAAGGTTGCTATCAAAACAAATCAACAGAGTATAAAAATAGGTTTAAAGATCCCAAATCGAATGATAAGAATGTGTTTAAAAGAAAGAGTGAATTATAAGAGATTCATGTATGATACTTTGGATAAAGAGGATGTTCCTAAGATTTAGGTTAAAAGAAAATACCCTTATCCTATAATAAATATCAAGAAGGAAAAAATAAGGTTGGAAAAGATCAATACAAGTCATAGATGACTATTAGCCCTAACTGAGGAAGATAAAGTGAATGAGGAGTAACATGAGTGTTTGATAGGTTAGAAATTATAAGATTAAGGGTTCACATATGAAATTATCACATGTAAAAGGTGATCTAAGAAGAATGAAAGGATATCAAAGGAAGAAAGAGAAAGGATAGAATCCTGGGATAATTTGATGACTACATTCTATTTTAAGTAACCTAAGTTACTTGATTTATCTTCTCTAGTATTCTAGAATACATTTATATGATAAAGTAAGCATTTGTGTTGGTCTTGTGAGCTCCTATAGGTTGGTTCAGTCCTTTCAAGGTATGTTTGTTTAGTTAATCAATTCTTGTTTAACCAAGCAATAAACTATGTGTGTATAGTCAAAGGGTTTATATTGTGTTGTTTATGATATTTTTAGATCCATAAAAGAAGGTTGTGATAGTCATAAATCCAAGTATGCTATGAAATGAATTATTGTAATATCTCTACAAACGTTATAGTACAATCCGAGATCTTTAAAATGCCAAAAATGTTGTCTTTTGTGGAGTGTTGTATAGTTGTCAAGAATTCCCATGAAGTATGATTGGTGATCTATCAAGTGAATTTCTAGTTGAGGTGTTGTGTCTTAGATAGTTAGTTTATGTTTTCTCTTAATTATCCTATTAAAGTCTTGTTTGTAGTACCCAAACTTTAAGTAAGAGTCTATGACTATAAATGGTATGCAAAAGTGACTCATTGAAATTGTGAGCATCATAGAAGTCTCTTGTATAGTCAATATGTCCCAAGGCAATGTGAAGGTCTACATAGTCATGGTGTAATCCTGAGGTCATTTGAAAAAATAAGTGTTGTCATGAAGTAAATAGGATTTTCGAATAAAGAGCTAATTATCAATATTTTTTCAAGTAGCTGTGAAGATGAAGTATGAATTCAGGGGGAACCTATTTAGTGTTTGACAAATGATACTAAAGATGATGCAAGGTCTACAAGAATATTTGATCTGTAATCTAGGTTTACCAATAATTATATGAAGTAATCAAACATCACGAATCCCCATGAAGTATGTAGTGATATGTCAAATGTGTTGGAGTCTGCTACTTCATCAAAAGAGTGCATAGGTTGAAGGTTGATTCAAGAAAGTATAGTGAAAAGGTATAAGAATCAGGAAGACAAATTTGTGTATGCAAAAACTGAAGGGGATTTTGGTCAAGTAATGCAATGTAAAGTTGTGTTCTTAAATGTTTCACTCATATCATAATTATGTGTATTAATGAGTTATCTACATAAGGTTGAAGATCAATAGCACTAACATGATAAGAAGGAAAAATCTGGGCATTATCATTTGAATAGCCGATTTTGAGATTGAGATATTGCTTTGAGGTGATATGAGAGGGTAAAGGAATGGTTGTGCCTTGTATTTTTAGTAAATATGGTACAATTATGCATCAAGGTATTGTAACTACACTTGAAGGTATGAAGCTATTTTGAAAATGAATTTGTCTGGTCTCAGTCCCGGATTCATGAAAATAGGCCTGTTAGAAGGATTTTGTGAGTCATGAAGTATAAGGTCTTCCATGAGATTAATGTGTATGAGGTATGATCATTGTGTTTTTTTGTTGTGTAATAATGTTTTTGATCATATAATGATAGTTCCTAGGTATCAAAAAAGGTACTCTAAGTATAAACTTTGGGCATGATCCTAAAAACTATGAACTCTAGTAGTAAGAAGAAAACATGGTTGATTGAAAAATGTATAAAGGTGTCTGTGCAAGGTGAAGGAGATAGGGGGATAAAATTTGCGTTATGAGCATTACAAGGTTGAAAATTGTAAAATTAATTGTTATCATTGGATGATGTTATATATGGAGTTTGAAGCAGATTGAGGATGTCAAGGAGACATGTTGAGCATGGACTATAAAAGGATCGGATGGTATGAAAATTGTAAAGATGCTTATTATCTAGAGATGCTAATGAAAGTTAGAGTAAGGAATTGAATATTTGTGTGCTATATATTTGATGGTTGATCCAGTAGGAGATGGAGACTTTTGTGAGTGAAAAATAGAATTTCTAGTCTATCCTGAGGATTATGTTAGTATGATGAAGAAATCAAGGCTCAAGGTATGTGATAGATGTTCACAAAGCATATGTATGACCTTGCTATAGTTTAGTGAGAGTGTTTAAGAATGTAATAAGATTATTAAAGGTGTTATATATGATATCTGTAGATAGGTATGAAGATGGTTTCTTGAATAATAGGGTACAATCAGATTGTCAGGAGGAAATACACCTAAACATGGTATTTAGGTATGCATTCTTAGAAATAAGGAAATGTATACACATGAAGATATGTTAAGTCACAATATGCAAGGTAAGTAGTTCCTTATGCATAGGTCCTAGGTGTGTGGAAAAATTTGAAGTTTTTTCCATGAATGTGATCAAGGATTTGTAGGAAGGGGGATTTTGTCTTATGCTCAACAAGATGTGACTTCATAAAAGGAGGAAGAAAACACTGAATTAGTGCTTCAGGTATGTGATGATTTGTTGTGACCCTCTCCATGACCTTTTCTCAAGGTATGAACTCCTAATTTTGCATAGTTAGTTATCATATGGTGGTATGGTGAGATATAAGATGATGTTTCATGTGATGTGTTTGATCTTATTACATTCAGAAGTTTTTCAAAATTGGTTTGAATGAGAGGTTCAGGGATATTGGTCCTAAAGGTGGTTATGCTAGTGTTTGGAACTAAAACTTGTGGTTTTAAAATGAAACAAGCCTAGAGGATAGTATGTAAAAAAATATGGAGAATGTCAGTTTAGGAGGAGTTATGTTGATGAATTTTAGACTAGGTCTATGAATCTTAATTATTGTTAAGGCCATAAAAGAATAATTACAGTCCAAGGGGGACCTTCTAAGCAAGTAAGTTTGAGTCCATTCATTGTTTCCATTGTGAGTTGTCATTTTTTCATGTTGATTCATCATTTTATCCTTTTTAATATATGTCAAGGGGCAGAGGGGGGAGAAGTATCAATAACATGAAAAACAAAGTTATGTAGGTGTGTTTTGTCTCGAGGTTTCCATAAATGTTTTTGAAGGCGGTTACCATTAATGAAAAAGGGGAGATTATTGACCATTGTGTAAAATTTTTTTCATTGATGTAAAAGGTTATTGATGTAAAAAGGAGTTTAGGTGATTTAGGAGTCTCCATGAGGGTCCGAAAAGGGTCGAGTATGAAGGTTAATTGATAGGATCTAGTTT
Source organism: Taxus wallichiana var. yunnanensis (assembly GCA_018340775.1). NCBI lineage: Eukaryota > Viridiplantae > Streptophyta > Pinopsida > Cupressales > Taxaceae > Taxus > Taxus wallichiana. The sequence continues at coordinate 548,784,532 of CM031236.1, forward strand.
TGGTGAAGTTTCTATTGTGTCTCGACATGATTTCAGGCATAATCAAGATGGTATGTGATATCTAAAGCTTATATGATATGTGTATGAGGTATATCGTAGTTGGTGTGATGTGTGAGATGTGTAACTAAAATAAATAAATAATGAGCAAAATATTAAAAAGCTTGTAACTTTTGATGGTAACTCGGTTTTGAGTGCCATTTTTTGCAAAAGTGCTTGTTTTTTCGTGCTCTTTCCATTGGAGTTATTTATTTTGAGACTTGCACTATAATTATAAAGTGCCAAATATGGAGGAGTGTTGTAATCAATTGTGGACGCAATTTCAGATGAGCCCGACGTCCTAAATTTTTGGGAGTTACAGTTTGTACCTATCATGGATTCTGAGAATGATATGCTTTTCTATGAAGTATGTGGACTTCAAGAGGATATTGTAAAATTTGTGGAAGAAAATAGATCGCTCAAGAAGTGAAATTCTCTTCTACAATCACTCATTCATGATAAGGATACAATAATACACTCCCCTGTAGAAAAACTTGCTAGCCTACAACATCACCATCATATTGTGGACAACCATATCCATGCTCCTAGTCCACTTGCAGTTGTTGCTCTTGTACCCACTGACATTGATCTGTCAGTCTTTGAGCCTGAACCTAATTTTGATGCTTCTAAACCTATGAGGCTTGTTACTACATGCTCTTCCAAATTTTTTTCCTATTACCATACCACATGTTGTGTATCCTATACCTTTCATTGCGCATGGCTTTTTAAGAAGCATACCACTGCATTCAGTTCTCGCATGCTCTATTCTATGGGTCTCACTAGCGGAGTCATTGGTAGACATTCACAGGGTATTGTTTCCTCTATTCCACATGTTAAGTGGAATTCTCATCATGACATTGGTTTTCAAGAAGATACTTCATTGGGATCACACATTGACAGAGCTCCTTTTTTTGTTCACTTGACTCTTTCTGAGGATCATGAGCAACACATGAGTTTTGCACCTTCACTCAAGCTTGAGGAACCTGAGATTTTAGTTGTCAAACATGATTAACTTGACACACATTCTGATGTTCTTTTGCATGCACCCATTGTGCATTTTGCACCAAGTCATATGCAAGCATCTTCTTCATCCATCCGTGTTGATTTGGAGTGGATATATGATCACTCGTGGAGGTGACAGAGGCATTCATTGAGAGAAATCTACAGGCATGGATCCTCCACCATTCAACCTCTTTCTCCACTTTCTATACCTTCTGCATTGTGATGCTTCTTGTTTTGAGCATTTTTCTTTAGCAAGTGTAGTGTATCTCTCTTATTTGTTGAGAGATTTTGTATCTGTATTTTCGACACTTTTGGCATGTTGACAGTCTCTCTTGTGGGGAGATATTCTGGTGGAGCCTAGTGTTAGTTTGTCAGTGTTCGAGTAGTTGTTTTGACAAATCATACAGATTTGTAGCACCACTCCACCCATTCAGCAGTATGGGAGGGTGTGGTGTTGATCCTGCTTCTTTGGGTTTTGTGTCCTTGCCTTGTTACCTTAGATTTTCTTGGATTGTGACACTTTGGATTTTGTGTCCTTGCCTTGTTGCTTTGGTTATTGTTCTTGGATCGTGGTACACCTATTTACAGCACTTGATCAAACTATGTTTGGTGTTTTGTTTACACTTTTGACATCACTCGTTGTGAGTCTCCTTGTATGGAGCTATTGCAGTGGAGCCCAAAGTGTCGATTGTTTTTGAGTTTTGTGATTGAGTAGTGGATTTAGACCACGGTGCACACCAAAATTCTTGAGAATTGTACAAGTTTTTGAGCCGAGCTTCTTGGGATTCCTTAGAGCGGGTTTTTAATCTCTTTACTTTTTATTCTTGGTTTTAGGTACCTTGTGGTGTCCCTTTTTCCCAGTTATTGTACATGAGTACCTCATCAGGCCTAGTTGTCGGGACTCATACTGTGGACATGCCACATCTATTTTGGCCCCTAGCTTCACTTGAGGGGGGGTGTTAGAGTAGGTATTTACCTTAGCTCATGTTCACCTAGGTACATTATTTACCTTTATTGTATTTATCCTCACCCACTTATGTGTGTGGATATTTCTTTTATCTTATTTAGATATTAGGAGATATTATCTAGTTGTTAGGTATAGTTCTTTCCTTGATCTATGGTATTGACTAGTTCTTTCCTTGATCTATGGTATTGACTAGATCCTTGATGTCTAGTTCTCTCCTAAATCTATGGTCTTGAATAGTTATTTGATGACTAGTTATTTCCTTGATTTATGACTTGATCTACGACATTATTTGGTTCTTAGATTGTTATTCCTTGCCTATTTAAGCAAGGCTCATTATCAATGTATTGCATTGAGTTCCATAATAATATATGATATTGCTACACATTTGTTTGCAAAGGTTTTATGTAAAGCTATTCGGTGAATTGCTTTCATCTTATTGATCGTGGTGTTTGATTAGCATCGTGTTCTTAGCTTGGTACAATTTGGTTATCGTTCCTTTCAGTAAGTAGTTCCTTATGCACGTCTGTGTCTTAGGTGTGTGCACAAATTTGAATTTTTTCCATGAATGTGATCAATGAATTGTAGGAAGGGGATTTTGTCTTATGCTCAACAAGATGTGACTTCATAAAAGGAGGAAGAAAACACCGAATTAGTGCTTGGTATGTGATGATTTGTTGTGACCCTCTCCATGACTTTTGCTCAAGGTATGAACTCCTAATTTTGCATAGTTAGTTATAATATGGTGGTATGGTGAGATATAAGATGATGTTTCATGTGTTGTGTTTGATCTTACTACATTGATAAGTTTTTCAAAATTGGTTTGAATGAGAGGTTTAGGGATATTGGTCCTAAAATTGGTTATGCTAGTGTTTGGAAGTAAAACTTGTGGTTTTAAAATGAAACAAGCCTAGAGGATAGTATGCAAAAAAATATGGAGAATATCAGTTTAGGAGGAGTTATGTTGATGAATTTTAGACCAGGTCTATGAATCTCTAGTTATTGTTAAGGCCATAAAAGAATAATTACAGTCCAAAGGGGATCTTCTAAGCAAGTAAGTTTGAGTCCATTCATTGTTTCCATTGTGAGTTGTCATTTTTTCATGTTGATTCATCATTTTATCCTTTTTAATATATGAGAAGCATCAATAACATGAAAAACGAAGTTATGTAGGTGTTTTTTGTCTTGAGGTTTCCATAAATGTTTTTGAAGGTGGTTACCATTAATGACAAAGGGGGAGATTGTTGGCCATTGTGTAATTTTTTTTTCATTGATGTAAAAGGTTATTGATGTAAAATGGAGTTTAGGTGATTTAGGAGTATCCATGAGGTGTGAACAAGCGTCAAGTATAAAGGTTAATTGATAGGATCTAGTTTTGGTGAAGTTTCTATTATGTCTCGACATGATTTCAGGCATAATCAAGATGGTATGTGCTATCCAAAGCTTATATGAGATGTGTATGAGGTATATCATAGTTGGTGTGATGTGTGAGATGTGTCTAAGGGTCTACAATGAGTCATCATGGTTAGTTCATGGGGTTTTATGGTCGAGTTAGGTCATTCTAGGCCTATTCTTAGACCTAGAGCATGGTGCATGGTATGGAGGAATGATAGACGAAGTAGGGAATTATTTTTAAAGCATGGTATAAGTTTCGTGGCGTTGAATATGATGTGTTTAAGGATATTTATTTCAATTCTCAGCTCTTTCATGGTGTTTCATGGTCCTTTTGGAACAAGAAGGTGAATATTAGGCATGTAGGCACATGTAATTCTCATTGCTTAGAGAGTTGCATAAGTATTTTGGGTTGGATGTGAGTTGGCATTCATATAGGAGGTATTCATGGTGTTTCATGCAAAGTTTTTGGTCAAAAAGTTGAAGGAAAATTAAGTTATGAGGTTTTTGGAAAAACTGAGTTTTAGATAAGGAAAATCTAACTGAATATGTGAACTTCAGATGCTGACCCACTTACACAAACTTTACATGGGACATTGTGGATTTCAGGGATGATTTTTAATTGAGCTAATAATTTCAAAAAAAAAATAATGAGGTGATTTTATCATCAAATATTTATGAACAATTATTAAGAAGTCAAGTTGGTTTGAAACCCTCATAAAACCCTAGCAATAGAGCGACTTGAGGAAAATTCATGGTATGGTATTCAAATGATGTTGGAAAGAAAAAGTAACAATTTGGGATTGTAGATATTTTTTGGGATCATTTTGGCATAGGTTTCATGATCCTTCTATTTTAGAAAGTGAAATAAAAACCATTATTTTGTGGAGATTTAAAGTTTTAGGGATGAGATGAAGGTTTCAGAATGAAAAGTGAATTGTTGTAGAATCCTTGGAGAATTTCTAGATATCCATGAAAATTTTTAGGTAGGTTACTTGAAGAAATGTTGAGTTATAAGTCCTCAAAGTAGCACTACCGATTTTTGCCTGAAAGGGCTAAAAGTTAGTCTTGAGGTTTAAAGTGAGTTTGATCATTTTGCATGTTGTAGCAAGGCCAAAGCACAATAAAATGTCCCACTTTTTGGTATTTTTTGTACCTTTATAAACATGTTTTTTCAGTTTCATTGTTTTTCTAAAGGTAATAGCCACAAAATCGCACACATTCATGAAATTATTTGAACTAACAAAATGATGTGTTTAGAGCGTACAATACATATAAATTTTGTAAATTTTTTTAGTAAAAAATATGGTCTTTCTCTTAATTTTATTCATATGTTTTTTCTTATTTTATAAAAGAGGAATGACTCTCCACGGTGATGTTTTTAAATGAAAACTTATTTTTTCACTATGAAATTTTAGATAGATGTTCTAGATTCAAATATCGAGCTCTTGTCAATTTTTTTGTATTTTTTGATGTATATATATTTTTATTAATTATTTAGTCAAGATATTTTCAAATAAATGACATACATATGTTTATGCCAATAAATTTTAAGATTTATATCGAAATTGAATTTTTTTCATAGATACGAAGAAGACTTCAACAAATAGTAAGTTTATTTATTTCAAAAAAATTTGATACATTTTTCTATTTTTGAAATTGGGTTGACTGTGTACTATTGAATGTTGTAAAATACCATATGTTAGCAAAAAATAAAAAATAAATAGTAAAATAGATTTTTAAAAAATGAAAATTATATTTCTAGAAAGATAATAAAAAATTGTATTTTGTATTAAAATTTTGAAATTTTACTAATTAGTTAACCCTAATTACGTGGCACCTAAGTAGCACATTCGGCAAACAATCATCATATAAATGGATTTGGCACCAAAATGTGCCACATGGTCACCACATAGGTGCCACATAGGGGGTTCATATGAAGGGGGGTTTGTGCAAAACCCCTTCACGTGAATCCCCCTTTGCGCAAACCCTCTCTATACACCAACCAACCACCCCGCACCGCCTATACAATTTCGATCCAAATTTGGTGTTTTTAATTTTGTTTCAAAAATTTTAATTTTAAAACTATATTTTTAAAGAAACTATAGTTACTAATTTTTGTTTTTAATTTAGTTTTACAAATTATATTTTTAAAACTATAGTTTTAAAGCAATTATAGTTCTTTTTTGTTTTTAATTATTATTTAATATATATATATATATATATTTTAAAAAATTGATGATAAAAAACAATTTTTATTATTTATATATAGTAAAATTAACTTTAAACATATAGTTATTTTATTTAAAAATATATTACAAAATTATATAATTTTATATTAGATTTAAATTGTTTTAAAGTTATAAAAAAGTGAAATTAAAAATAACCTAATTTCAACCAAATTTCTATATAATAAGAGTTGCAGGTGTATATTTTTCTATTGAATTTACTCTTAGATTCAAATCTAGATCAATTTGTGTGTGTAAGTGAAAATGATTGAAGTGAAGGAATCATGGAAAATCAAAAGAATAAAAACAAAGATATTACGAGGAACATAAAGTAGAGAAGAGTGCTAGAATATCACTTCGTAGGAAGGCACAAACAAAGAGAGAGAAGGCACAAATAGAGAAAGACAAGGCTGCAAAAATTGAGCAGTCATTCTTGATCATGGATAACATGTTGGAACTTTGTATGATGTATTTGAGGCCTTGGTCTTATTTTACGCGTTGCTTTCTTACCTATGCTCTAATCGCCTAATTGGTCTTATTAGTATTTCCAAGAAGGCATGATGAAACAAGTGTGTTGGACCAGTTTTCTCCAAATGGAATATTCTTCTTAGTGTTTGGGCATGTTGGTACAAGTATAATTGAAGTGTTCCATGTGGTGTATGGTCTTGGAAGTTGATTTGGAGGTGTTTTTTCACGTACCTCTCAAGACTTTTTCTCGAGTCCAAGAGGCCTCAATGAGTAGTTTTAGAGATTGGCTTAGTTGAAGGCCTTGCATTATAAGTTAGCTTATAAAGTGGGTTGTTTCAAACAATAGACTTAGATAAATTTTCATCCATATACTACTTAAGCATTGATGAAGATATTTGATGTGCCAAGTTGTTTGTTTTGGGTGACCTATTTCTGGGCATGATCAACATACTTAAGTGAGGTAGGAGAGATGGTTATCTTAGAGTATTCTACTCTATTATGAGGTATCTCATGGACCTAGAGAATGATTTGGTGTCATGGCGCATCCATTCATGTGGCTGAGTCATCTTGAAAGTTTTTTTTCTATGCAAATTTGTTTAGTCTTATGGACTTGTTTTTAGTGCTTGAAGACCTATTGAAGGTGCTTGCTTCTTGGCATGTTTAATTATGATGGTAGAGTATGTAGATGTTATTGATGTTTTTAGAAATGTTTGTAGGTTTTACTTGGGTTGTGTGAAGCTGGCGGAGGCATGAAAAAGTTGTTTGATTCCATTGGAAGTACTTATGCATTTGTTAGAGCTTGGAGAGTGTGTTTTGAGCTAGTTTGAGTGTCTTGGTACTTGGTGGATATGTCTTGAACCCTTATGACCTATATGGGGTTTTTGAGTTGTATTATATGAGGTTTTAGCTATGTTTTTGTGCTGGAAGGACTGACCTACTTGATCACGACCGAACTAGGGGTGTTTTGAGCTAGTGTTGGGTATATGAGCTAGTGTGTTTGGTCATTTGTGATCCGGAGGAAATTTTGGGATGTCAGAGTTCCCTAAATCTCCATAAACCATGGAAAAGTGGTATAGCATTCCATGAGATTTCGTTGTACCTGGAATGTGAAACACGAGACTCCGTATGCTCAAGTTAGAGTCGGTCAAAGTTTGGTCAACTATAGGCCCGACATGGTCAACTGACCAACATGGCAGCGACATGTGGTGGAAGCGGAGTGAGAGCGTGGAGGAGAAAAATATAGTTTTGTGACCTTTGGTCTTTGAAGGTTAAGTGAAAATTGGTAGACCCGCATTTTACTATCCGAGGGCCCTCGACCATGTTTGACGAACTCTTTTCACGTAGGGGTACCTTTTCCACCACATCGATATATTGCCATGTGGTGGGGCCTCAAGCCACCACGTGGCCAAACACCACGATAATATGGCAGGTAGACCAAACCAACTCGATGAGCAACTTTGCAGAACTCAGGAACTCTCATAATGTGGCGAGTTCATTATTTACATTGGGCGAGTTATCATTTAACTCAATGAGATGATTATGGTTTACGAGCTTCTTACATAGCTCAGCAAGCTATCTATCCAACTCAACCGAATGACTAGGCAGCTCGACCCACATGGCCCTCTACACATCAACTCAGACTATATTATCCTCCACCGGCGAATGGACCCACGTGGTATTTCAATATAGCCACCGACCACATTGTATTCCACGGCGAGCAATTTAGGGGAGCAACCACTACGTGGAAAAATGCTTTGTGTGGCCCATGCCACGGTTCAAATGGGTCAGCCAGGCCTTAATAAAATGATCTTACATTTTTTAACCACTCAATGTGGTATGTAATTAAATAAGGGAGGAGCCCACGTACCGGTCAAAAGCCATAAAGGCTTATGCATGTTAAGACTTCCCCACCGCCGCATTTGAATGAAGGAGCGTGCATGTTAAGGCTTGTGCATGTTTAGGCTTGTGGATTCACTTAAGCCTTTAAAAAGGCATGTGAAATGAAAATGTAACCACCCACCATCCGAGGAGCCATGTGGACGCATAGTGCGGTAAGGATAATAAAGCTTATGCCATTTTTAAAACTTATGAAAAATGCTATCCACAGATACATGGAAATTTAAATGTAAAGTGACAATATAGCCTAAGCATTACTAAGGCTTAATAGCTATAAGATATTTTTAAGCCATTTAAATAGTTATGGTGGCAATGTAATTATAGCTATATGCTATTATAAACAAATGTAATTGTGGGAGTTTAAAAAATTATAACCACCATAGCCTAATAATAGCATAGTGCTGTTATTTCACATTTTAATGTAAATGGCTAAAAATAGCCCCTCACCATAATCTCATTATTGCTCACCATGTATAAATATGAGCCTAGGGGTCATTTGTAAAACAAGTGGGAATAAACCTCCTCTTGTAAGACCATATGCCATAAGGAGCGATTCAAAAGTTTCTCTAAGTTTGTAAGGCCATAGGCCATAGAAGGGAAACTTTATATATACCATTTTTAAAGGAGTTACACTCCAAATGGGTCTTAGATGTAAAAAGGAGATATTTACAGAATATCTCCATGCTCCTAATGGTGATATTATCTTCCCATTTTGGAGGCTTATGGACACCATTTTAATCTATAGGAGTCACATTAGCGTTGGCATCAATTCAGAGTCGTAGTCGAGCGTGCCTCTCATCCAAGGAAGATTTTTGAAGACTCATACTTCTGCGACGATCATCATCAGCTGAGATTCTATTTCTCGGCGGACTTGGAGTAGCTAGTCTTCATATTTCTAGTTCTCTACTAGATTATGGTCACATTTATTTATCTGGTTCACATTCATATGCAATCGGATGGGTATGTGATCAAGAGGGCAGAATTTCTATAACTATCAAAAGGGAAGAATTCCCTATACCACTTTCATTTGGGTATCAGATAGAAATGTTCAATGGTATCCGCATACAAATTTGTTGCTTCATTGTAATAGTTTTCATTTAGAAGCATAATGAATCGGTTCATATGAACCCGGAGACATAGGCAATGCCGAACTCCATTATAAATCTTCTTTGCAATGTGTGTGTGTGTGTGTGTGTGTTTTCTCTATTTACATTGCATTGTTATTTGAATTTGATAGCATATGTGGAGTTTAAACTATTACATTGCCTATAGGGGTCAGTGGGTATGTAAAAAATTTTACCCCTATTTTCGGATCAATTTGTGACCAGTTGAGTATGATGCGGCTATGAGCGAGTCATAAGAGGAAGAAGATAAGTGTAGAGGGGTTATTAAAAGATCATAGAATAATTATGAAGACCTGAAGAATATTGAAGATCAAATATTCAAGAGAAATTGACCTAATCAGCCCATAAAGAAGAATATTTGAGTGAGTTAGAGAAGAGGACATTTTGAGAGGGTTTGAAGAGAGTGTGAGATGAATTTGGATAAAAATAATTTGTGGGAGCAACATATCTTAAGTGATCATCTAATTTTAGGTGGATATGTGGGTTCTTAGTCATCTTAGGGGGTAGTAGCCACTTTTTTATAGTGGGTACTATACTAAATATGGGTAGATGCTCCTTGTGAAGTGGGTGCTTCACTAAACAAGTCATGTGTGATGTGTAAATTTCATATACGTCCTTATTTATGAGTAATATTAATAGAGGTTTAAGTGGGTTTTCTTCACCTTATGTGTTTCCCACATATATCTGGTGTCTTTTGTTCTCTTTCTTGTTGTATGCACTTTTCAATGCATAATACACACTTAATAAGCTCACATGGTTCATGGATGATTTAACAGATGGTTTAAATGATGAATGCATGTAATGGAAAATGAAATGAATATTTTAAAGACTATTTAACCCCCTCTTCTCATTCCATTATACTTATTACAGTCTTAACCATGATGGTTGTATAACATGCTTTGCATGCCCATTTCAGAGCGTACTTATCCTACTAGGTGTAGGTATAAGATTCTAAAACATATTTTTCTCTCTTGAATGACACTCCCATAATGAGTTATGTGAGTTGGATATTAATTCCTTCATTTCCCTAGTATATCGGTATATATAGGAATAGGTTGGAAGTTTTTAGATTTTTAGGTCACACATATACACTTTTATAATGTCATTTTGTGGCCAGTTGAACTAAGTTACAATTTATTACAAATATTAAACTACGAAATTTCGACCTAGAGTCATACCTCTAAAATGCGCATTGTACATCTATATTTACCATCCTTAATTCCCAAGTATTCTTGGTTTATAACACTAGAGGCCAAAAGAGACATTGTCCTCTTTCACTTATCATTCACCCCTTTTGAGAGGCTACTTCACAATATGTTTTGTTTATTTGAGCTGTATTGTGGTATTGATCTTGGATAATAATTTTTACCATGCAATCAATCAATAAAAAATAGAAAGTTTTTTTAAAGAATCTTGATTTCTTATAATTGACCTCTACATTTTAATGGTATTAATAAAGAGATGAACGTGAAAAAAATACTATTGTATCTCTCTCTCTTTTCTCTATGTAAGACTAAATTTTAAATGAAATGAGGTATGAAATGGAAAGTTATGGATTCTCTCTATCTTCCTATCTAGATTCATCTCTCCTAAACTATGAGAAATAATGGTTATGTAACATTGTATGAATTGATGTTTTCTCTCTGTAAACCCTCTTAATTAGAATGGAACAAAAAGACTAAGTATGTTTGGGGACAAGAATTGTCAGATGTATGATCTCATAACTAGATAGATGGGGTGATTTCATGCCATCTTAGCGCTGACACCATGTGGATGCAGGTGGAAGAACATGGAAGATGGGAATTATTTTATGCTTGTGATGTTTACTTTATTTATGCACATCCTAACATTATATGTATATCTGTATTTGGAAAGAAAATTTCATATCATTGTTTGAAAAGAATGTGTAGTTGCATTATGATATATTGTTTTGATTTAAGGAATGAAGAAGGAAAATATTAATTTTGATTTGTAGAATATCTCACATGTTTAAATGGTATGAAATTTCATGTAAATCACTCAATGTTGAAAAACTAGATTTTAACATGTAATACTACTCCTAGAAAATAAATGAATTAGTTACTTTTATAAAATGGATATTCGTGTCCTTGTAATTTTTGGAAGAAATTGACTAAATCATGGTTGAAATTTTCATAAGAAAAACAAGTGTAGTTATTTATTGAATTGCTATGGTTTAGTTACACTCCCAAAAATAAGTGGTCTCGATTAGTTTATTTCCCATTATGAATTTATGTCATGTATGGTGGAAAGGTCATTTCTAATTCTATCAAACCGATATTGCTTCCTAAATCGATAACTATGAAATTCTCACCTTTATTGCATTATGATCCATTAAATGAGCCACTATATGTGACCAATGGGAAATACCTTCCATTTTTCCTTCATATATGTTTGACCACACTTTGGACACGAGTGTCTTATGTATATTTGTATGCTTAAGATAATAAATCCTTGTATCATTTTGTGTCACATTCATATGCATCATTGGATTTAGGTTCGAGTTTAATGTGTGGCATGATACTCAATATGTACTTTAGTAATCCTCCTATGTAGATACATTTTGTTTATCCTTAAATTATCTTGAAAAGTTACACTTAGTTGAAATTTCCTTGAACCTGGTATCTACTTGGAATGCAAGGATCTCTCATCATGTTAAGGAGCATGAGGATGGTATGCGTCATTGGTAAAATTTTCTAAGGGATCCTTACTGTTTTGGCTTTGTAAAAACATGGGAATGTCTTAACTACCCCATAATAGATCCCATTATAGATTATGTACCTTTGGAATGTAGATAGGGTTAAGATATGTCTAGTACCTCTTAAGAGGTCATTTGTGGGTGAATAAGGTATTCACAAAGCAATCATAGAAATGATGTCTATTAAGATGATATTGGGAATGTATAGAGTAACTAGAACCACTCCTTTAACTTAATGTTAGTCCCTTTTCTATTGATAAGATAAAAGAAAATATTTTTGTGTGGGAGATTTACTTTTGGTAACATTAATTTTCATATCAAATATGAGCCTTATGAGGATCACATATGTGGCATACATGTATTCAATTGGTAATTAAGATTTGGAAATTTACCATGCTAGATAATATAGATGAATAAAGCATACCACATAGGAGTGAAGGTATAAATATTTGGACAATGACATATGGATTGTGTGTGTAAGTTGTGGTTTATTAAAGGAGGGATATTTAAGAAAACATGTTGTTATAAATGTGTAAACCATAGAAAATATCAAAACTATGGAACATGTCCTTTCTTCTTGTCGTCATTAGTGATTTTATCTTTGTATGATGTTTCACATGTTAAAAAGTCATGTTTGTGCACATGATGGGCCATTGTATTGTGTTTTTAGTAGGTGCAAATGTTTAGTGATGTGAATTATGTGCGTGAGATCACACTCCTTGTAGTCTTGAATCCCTAAGTGAAAAGTAGTGTTATATGAATCATAATTATTCTAAAAACAATTTAAATATGAGATCTATGTAATAACATAAATATAATTATAACAATGGTAATCAATATGAATCTATGGAATGATTGTTACAAAAATCATATGAACCTTGAATGATGACCAAAAAGCTAAAATGCCTAAGAAAATCTTAAGAGAAATGAAAATTAAGGAAGGCATCATTGTGATCCAAAACATTTTATTAAAATGGGAAATATATAGCCTTGATGTATGAACACATATTTCATAAGCATAATGTGGTTTAAAAAATGATGTAAAATGAAATAATGAAGATGTAGCTTCGGGAATGAGACTATTTTGTTATATGTTAGTTACTCTTCAATCTATAAGGTTAAATAATGGAATTGAATTATAATAAAGATGTAACCATGAGTGATGTGTTTTAGAATATGGCTAGTCTTAGGATTCTAGTGTGGGGTAGAGTCATTCTAAAATGTACATACCCTTTGAGTAATTTTGAAAATCATGTGCTTTGGTGTTTTCCTTTTGTCTATGTGGGTCCATGTTTGTGTTAGCATCTTTTGTGACATTGAGTTACTCTATTTGGGCCCTTCTAGTGTCATGTAACTGATTAAGAAAATATAGGATTTATAGATGCATAAAACTAATGCAATGTAGTAGTAAATGAGTAAGAAATGAAATACATAAATGTACCAAATAAATAAGAAATTAATATTTAAAACCCTAAGTGAAAATGAAGAGATAAAAAGACTTAGTTGATTTGTAATTAAGTGGATAGGAGACAAGTTTTAGTACAAGCAAGGTAAACACACATGTAAAATACGTTGTGTAAGCGAAGCACGTAAGAAGATATGGTAAACACATAAGAAGACAAAGTAGACTATAAAAATTGGTATCAAACATGGTACATCACTCATGATGTCACAAGAAAATCAATTCCAAAGTGGTTATAAGCATAAAAGCAATCATAGAACAAACAAGGCATAGGGTAAAGCCTAAAAACAATGACAATCAAATGCAAATAATAACAATCAGACAACAAGGGAAACAAGTAGAGCTACAAGAAAAATTCTACACATGAAGCATCTGTTAACATGTTAGGAAATATAAAAAGTATGTCAAATCATGTATAATAGATATAGCAGTGTGATATACAAAATGAAACAATATAACATGTAGTGTACAAAAGTGGATGCCTCCAGGAGCCACTGTGGGACTAGTAAGAGGTGTTGTGCTAAGAATTCATGTTACATGTATCGATCTGTAGAATCTGTGATCATAAATAGATATTAAGTGAATTTTCATGTGTATATAGAAAGATAATGAAATACAAGATATCTATATAACATGTGTAAAAAGTGTACATGTAAGCATAAAAAAGAAAGAGTAAATGTGAAAAACATACGCAGTATGTTGTGGATGAGAAAGAATGGAATACAGTGTGAGTGTGATAGGATATGCATTCCCCCTATGTTTACATGAGATGAGGTTCATTGATAAAATACCCCTCAATAGTTAAAAATGAGCCGTAGAGCAAGAGTGCACAATTGGGATATGGTTTGAATATGTGCAATATAAATATGTGATCGATAAAGTCTAAAGCATAGAGAGTGCATGAGTGAGTGAGTAAGTAAATGAACATGTGATTGTGGTGAGGTCCATTTGAGATGTAGACCCTTAGTATTCAAGTATGGACCATGGAAGTAGAGTGTGTCATAGGGTAGGGACTGCATTGTGTAGAAGTAGATTCTAGAAATATGTTTCGTAAATGCATCTAGAGAAAATGCTTCATGGAAAGAGATGAATGTGTGAAATATGAACTATGTAGTGTGTAATGTGTAGTGTAGTTTGTGAGTTCCATTTGTATAGGATTCCCTCAACATTCAAGTGTGAACCGTAGCACGAGAGTACGTCATCAGGTAATGATGATAGAAATGTATCAGGATGTATAAAATGTGTGTGTAAGATGATATGTGAAGTGTATAGTGTGTAAGACACCTAATACTACTAGAAGGGGATAGAGAAGAAGTATGATGCCCACCAAGTATCTGATGATGAATGTGTTATCCAATAAAATTTAAAGACACAAGTCCTGCACCCGATGCTTGTGGAGATGAAGGTGTGTGACCATCCTCTTGAATCGGTGGTGTATGAGATAGATGCTAGGTAGTAAATGAATCCTATGTGCATGTAGTTGATGAGGATAATGTGGAAGTGATGAACACCTATGTGAAGCAAGAATGTGAAGGTGATGAGAACCTATGTGAAGTAGAATGCAGAGGTAATGGAAAAATATGTGAAGAACAATACGAAGGTGATGGACACCTATGTGAATACGATTCAGGAGGTGATGTATACCGACGTGAAGGAGATATCCAAGTGGTGGACCTAGATTGATGTAATGCAATGGAAGATTGATGATACTATGTATTCCGTGCGTGAATAGGTGAGATAGGAGCAGATTGTGCTTTATTTTTAGAGGCCATGGGGACCTAGATGCTCTAGCAAGTGCAATGAAAACCTCAAGGGGAGGATGTGATCATGGAGTAGATGGTGAAACACCATTAATAGTAATGAATTTCATGTTGTGAATGAAATTTAGATGTAAATGATGTATGGAGATGATAGTCTTAGTTGCATGTAACTATGTAAGATCTAAGAGCATGTCACACCCTTTGACTGAAGGTCCCATAAGAAAATGAACAAGTAGGGTAATAGGACCGAATGTGATTGGAAGCTTAACATATCCATATGAATTAGGAACTGGATAGGAAATCTATGAGAGTGGATAGCCAATAACAAAAAACAGTGAAATAGAACATGCACTAATGCAAAATGAAGGATTAACCATAGTGTTATTGATAGAATTTGATCCAATAGAAGAAACTAATGTGAAAAATATCAGACGATAATGTAGCATGAAAGTCATGATTAGAGAAAGTAATAGTCAGGAATGTATCAGTATGGGAAACTAGAAAATCAAGATCCCTTGATACAAGAGGATGCATTGCGCGATATGTATGATTGGCTAAGGAATCAACCGCTTTATTATCATGTTTCAGAAGAGGATTGTTAAATATATTGAGCTTATGATTTTCAATGACCGATGCCGAAGCCATGGGCTTAAGAATTTAATTTTCATTATTATCGATTAAATATTGAATAATATTACAAATTTTGAAATAATGATCTATAGTCCATTTCAACACATCACTGATAGTTGCATATCAAATTTTCATTTTAATTATGAACCTTATCACGAGATGGATCCAGATTGAGTAGAGGAAGAAGATTAATTAGGTTGCTCTCAATAAGTTGTGGCAATAGAAGATGCAGAGCGAAATTCAATTTTGGTATGTGCACTTAGGAGGTTGACATTGAATGTCCTTAGTATTAAATATATCGTTGATAGTGGCTTTAGCTTCAATAGGTTTTGTTGAGGGCTTGAACGTTATTTTAGTTTGAAAGCACATAGAGGATGAAACTTGTTCCTAATACTTAAGCTTACCGATAGCTAAGAGTTTAGTTTCACGTAGCTTAAGAGTATGACACAGTTGATCAAAAAAAGGATATGTCTTGAAGATAACTCTCTCCTGGAGAGGTGAAAATAGGATTTGTACAAATAAATATTGAATCTTAGAGTCCGTAAGTACATTATACATCTTAGCTATGTTGTTTTAATATCACAAGGCATAATCTAATAGATGTTCGTTAGATCCTTATTTAATTTATGTGAGTTGAGCATATGAGATATTGGAACTGATATTGATAGAGAAGTGAGTAAGAAAATCATTGGCAAGATGATTGGAGGATGTTACCGAGTAGACAGGTAGATGATAGAACTAATGAATCACATAATTGTGAAGACTGTGAGGAAATATCTTTGCTAATAAAGTGTGATGATCTACATATTCTAGGATTACTACATGAAATGCTTAAATATTTTCTTGAGGGTTACCATGGCCTTTGAAAATTGGCTTCTTAGGAGTGGGGAAATTAAGAGGAAGTGGGTAGGTGGATATAGTGGGTAAAAAATGAGTATGAAGGAGAAAAGATGAATCCAAAGATTGAGATGCACGAGATGTAGCCAATTGTAGTTGAAGAACCTGATTTTTCAAAGCGTGATATAAATAATTTAAATAAGGAATATTTAAGGAATCGACATGTTGTGCATTAAAAGTATTAGGTTGTATGATATGAGCGATAATAATGGGTACAAAGGTAGGAACATAAGGAGGTTGGGTGGAGGCCATGACAACCAAAGAGTGGAGATAAAATAGTATCACGAGAGTTTTTAGCAGCAATCCAGGAATGAAGAATTCAAGGAAGATGAGTAGGATTATCATGCAAATCTTGAAAAAATTAGTGATCGTATATAATTTTTCTTGATTAACATTGGTGTCATCATGATATGAGATTTATCTATCAGATGCTTCAATATTTTCGATAGGAACGTGTTGAGAGTTAGCGAATGGAATTTCCATTTCACCCATTGATTTAGAAACCCTACAAGAAGATGGGGAAAGCTCGAGATTCTCAAAATACTCAAAACGACCACTATGAGTAATGGAAATATGAAGAAAAACCCTAAAAATAAGGTGGGAAACAAGAGGTGGGTTCACCAAATGATTAAAAATATATAGAATTTATAGATTCCTAAATATAATGCAATGTAGTAGTAAATGAATAAGAAATGAAATACATAAATGATGTAAGAAAATAAGTAATTAATATTTTAAACCCTAAGTGCAAATGAAGAGATAGAAAGATTTAGTTGATTCTCAATTAATTCCAGATTGTGTCAAAGTGTTGAATAGATGAACAAAGAGAGAACACTGTCGCACTAAGCCTATGAAAATTATAGGAGCATCAAAATATGCTAGACTGAGGTGCCTATGGAGGGTCATGGGAACATGAGAATCCCTAGAACTGTTCTGGGCACATGTGACTTCTCAGGACACTAGAAAACCAATTTCGCTAGGTAGCGAGATATTCATTGTCCTTCGTTTCTTGTCACTAATATGTTACAAAAATTCCGTATATGTCGTTGGTAACCTACAATAAAGAAATGACCTATAAAACCCTCAAAATATCATCAAATCCAAAAAATACTATAATGTAAATGAGGGGTCCTACTATCCTCAACTGTGAAATGAGTGATCTTACAACTAAGCGTTGCACTACATTTCAGACCCAATGTAGTTCTATGTGTGTGTGTGTGTACAAAATCATGCCTTGGTGAATCTTGTGTGTGTCACACTTGATAGGGAGAAATTAGCTAGATTTAATAAATGTAAATATATATGTGCTATAAAGAATGAAATTCACCTCGTATGAAGTGTATAAAGAAGAATACAATCCCTTATCACTTTTGTGGAGCTAAAACAGATGATTAAATTCTCTTGTAATGATATTGGATGTAACCTTAGATGGTGATAGATAATTCTTAGTGCTTGGTCCTTTATTATGATCACATAAATTTATATTTCTATGATTACTTTGATTGAATTTCATAATTAAGCCCGAAAATGATGGATACCAAAAATATAAGATGCCCAAATGGCTAGAAAGGACCCAAAATATGTGAGTAAAGTAAAGAAAGGTCGGGGGCACCCAAAGGGATCGGAGGTGCTTGGAGCTAGTGTCCAAGATGGGAAATGTTAAAGTATCAAAAGACAAACTAGGCTAGAAAGAGTGTAAGATCAATAATAGAATCATAAAGTAAGCAAAGATGGAAAAAGACATGGGTTAATTAATACTCTTCTTACTTAGTAATCATATGAATAGTAGTATGCAATCAAGACTAGATAGATACTTGAAGTGTGTGATTTAGTGTTTATAGTAATAAGAGATGAAAGATGAAGAAAACATTCTGTAATTTTACTATTGTTTTTGGGGTGTAAATTGGTGGGAATTACATATGGTATCGAAGGAAGGTTCACGATCTTGAACCTCTCAAAAATTTGATGTTGTGATGGTTATTTATGATGGTGGAAGAGAAATGTGCTTTTTTTGTGATGTGAGAAACTTGTAATTGTGATCTTGTGAATGAACTTGTTGTGCTTACCACTTCGTGTGGACTAACTATGACTTCAATGTGTTTTTTTATGTGATCGGGGATCATTTTTGATATCAAAATTTCCCTAAACATCCCTAAATTGTGTCAGTGCAGAAGATATTTTTAAGAGATTTCCATCAACTATGAGAACATGAAAAATGAACATTGGGAGCTCTAGTTATATTTAATCAAAGTTCAGTCAACAAGAAATTCAACTCTAGTCAACAGCGGACCAATAACACTGTGACACGTGGCAAAAGGGTGTTGGAAAACTTAGAGTTTGAGAGGTTTTCAATGTCTGTCTTTGACAATCATAAAGTGGTATATCTTGGGAACAAGAGGCTCAAATTTTGCAACGGAAGGGAGCCCACCGCCGTGAGGACTATGATATTATCCCGGACATGGTGGGTCCTCAAGCCACCACATGGCTTGCCACCACGATCAATTTACATATCAAGGATTGAAATCAAGCTATTAGCCAAGTCATGTAAGGACCGAGTTACATTTTAGCTCGATGAGCTATCCAGAGTGATCGAGCTCGTCTATATTGCAAGGGATCTATATTATCCCATTTACTTTGGTGGACAACCCCATGACATTTACCTCCAACTCGTCACGTAGTGGCATGAACAACTTGTCAACCACTTGGCCCACATAATGGGCACATTAAACATAGCGACCACCACTCCAAACAACTTGGCCATGTAAATCTGCCAACCCCCATTTATATGCTAAATCCACGTGGTGGATAAATGGTGGGGAAAACAAAGCCCATGTGTGGAAGTTTCCATGTGAAAGGAGGGGAGGCTAAGGTATTAAATACCTTAGAAAAATCAATACGCCGCTCCATGTGGGATTTGACCCACTCAAAAATGTATGCCACCCAATATGGGATTATACTCCCATCCATATGCCATGGTTAGGCTTATAATAACCTATAGATAAAATATGGAGCATTATTTTGAGGGGCCCTATTTTAATATAAATAGGGGACCCCTCTCCATTGTAAAGAACACTGAAGATTATTATTTCTAAGCTTAATTATGGGATTTGGGAGAAAGAGTATTAGGGTAATTTTAATATAATTTTGTGAACTATATTAAAATCCTAAAATTACTATAGGAAAATATTGTTTATTGGCCTATTAGTTTTAGGCAATAGGAGATGAAATATTTGTGATTGGGAGTATTAAAAACTACCCAATAGGCCCATTGAGCCATAATATTTTTCACTTGCGATGCCTGGAGTATCGACCAGAGTGCCGAAGGACACAAGATAGCGTTGGGAATGATGATTGAGTTTTGAAGGAGGTTGTGCATTAGGAAGGTGGAGAACTATTCGACTAATCATTGGAAGTTCTTAAAAGGACTGGCGTACTAATAGGCAAGTGGAAATTCCATTAGATTTTATTGTAAGAAATAACATTATACTTACAAATTTTTACTAGTGGAATGGTTCAAAAGAACCCGGAGACATAGGCCATTTCCGAACTCCGTAATCAATCATATGAAATTATCATTACATTCTTGAATCAATTTTTAATTGATTACTTAAAAGGAGCAACTTGTCGGAAAATATTAAAAGCATATAGGGGTCAAGATCAGGTAGATAAAAACTTGATCATTTTCGGATCAAGTTGGTATCAGAGCTGGTTTTATAGAGGTTGTTTTGTAGAAATGGATTGATACCTCTTCTTCTAGTTTCTAGTTATGCTTGTGTTATTGAGCACCATGGTTCGAGTGATGATGACGCTTACTGCTTTGAGAACATGATCGCTAGATCATGGAGTTACAAACCCACACAGGCTGCTATTTGAAAGCATCGATTCGGTAGCCAAAATACATTATAGAGTTGTAGTGTAACCTAGATGCTCCACTTGGGAAGGTGGCTGAATAAAGTTAGCCTTAGAAGTGCCACTTAGAGAGGAAAACTTCACTAGAATAGAGCATGTGTCAATATTGTGGAAAAGGGAATGACACCGAGAAATGCTGGAAATTATATCCATACAGGAGGCCTAAGTGGATGAAGAAGAAGGGCAAGGCTATTGCAATACCTAGCACCGGTTAGTTAGTGGCACCATTGGCACGGAGACCACCAGTGGAACGTCCAGACATTATACTATGACATTTGAGTGCCTCGAGACAATGAATTACATTAGTTGCACGAGGACAATTAGTCACTCTTATTTTTGATTGGACTATCGGAGTAGGGTACATGACTATTGATTTGGTGTGCCAAATAGGACTTCCCACTACACCACTTCCTCGTACCAAGATAGTTGGTATAGAAGATGGTACTCTACATGGAGTGTCTACCAGCTATTGCATTATGAGCTTCATAGTTGGGAGACAAGTTTTCGACAATATCACTCTTGACATCATCCCTTTGGAGATGGATGAAATGGTATTAGGAAAATTCTACCTAACTACTCGTCAAGGTTATATGACTGATGAAAGGAGCGGAGTTGATCTTAAAATTGGGCACAGTGGAGGATCGATTTTGTGATGGGACATGTTGTTTGTCTTGCACAAGGTGAAGACAATGAGCCTTCAAACTCATATGTACCGGGGATCATGCAGATCCTAGTGTAGAGTCGAGCTCATATGTCCTTGCTAATTAGCCAGATCCTGACATTGAATTCGCGTATATTCCAAGATAACATGAGGATCCATATGTAGAGGAGAGAGAGCTCAAGGATCCATGGGACACCTATTGAGGTATCCTAGACAGACACCGAGGATTCTACATTTGGTAAGAAATATAAGGTGCAAATAAAGTTGACTTTGTTCAGCTATTGTATTGGTTTTTCGAACATTATTTATTGCTCTTATTATAATAAAACCATAATTTTTTAGGTAGAATGTATGAATAAGACCCCTGTATGGTCAATTTTTGTATACATCTAACTGATCAAGACACTAGTAAAAGACCCAATTCTTGGGCAATGTTTTTACTCTTCTATACTTGCATTAGTAAGACCCCTTAGAGGGCAATTATTTTGGTAAATTGCTAATACTAGGAGATGCAGTATGTTTTGGTCCTTGTTGAGTTATTTGTCTAACAGGAAAGAGATAAACGAGGTCAATCCACAATGCGATGCAAATGGAGAAGACAAAGTACATAAGCCACGAGAAGGAGAAATTTTTGCAATAGGTTTATCATGTGAAATTATTTTCCTATAAAATTGGTAACTAAGCTTATTGTACAAAGACTCCAAAAATGGAGCATTTTGACAACTAAATTTGCATGATGTACTAGGAAATGTTTTCCCTTACACTTGTATTTGAAAGTTGTATGAAGAACTGTTAGGGGCACATTTATACTAACCAAATGTTTGAGTGACCATTACAGTTGGATACTCATATCTATGAGTTTGGAGATTTTTCATCCATTTGTGCAAACAATGGAGCTCTTAAAGTGTCAACTTGGAACTTCATTCTGTGTAGAGGCATTATGACCATGTAATATAATGGTAGCTGAATCACCATTGGCATTGATGTCGATCATAACTTTGTTCTTTGAAGAGGTCATCATGGGAATCTAGCAGAATGGTACCTGATATTAGTTTGTCAACAAAAGAAGCTCTCAAAGGATCAACTCAGAACTTCATTCTGTGTAGAGTCATTGTGACCGTGTAGAAGAATTATAGCTGAACACCATTGGCATCGACAACAGGTTGAAAATTCATTCTATGTAGAGGCATTATGACTATGCAGTAGAGTGGTACCTAATTGTCATCTTCAACAGGAGGATTTGTACCATGTAGAGGCAATAACCATGAAATGGGGTTGGAGTCACCTTTAATGAGCTCGTGAGAAATTAGATTGGATCATTGTTTTGTGTAGAGGCATTGTGATTATGCAAAAGACATCAGAATATCATCGTGCATTGGAGGCTTGCTGTAATGAAAGAGGATTAGTATCATGCATTGGAGGCATTGAAATTTGGAAAGGGACATGACATTAGGTCTCAACTTCATTCTGTGTAGAGTCTCTTATGACCCTATAACAGGATGTTACCTGGCAAGTCATTGTTCATCATTGACATCGGATCAATCTTAGCTCTAACTAACATGGAGTTCCTTCAAACCAGTTTGGATTCTATGAAATCAACTAGGAGCTAGGAACTATGTTATAGAGTCAAAGAAGATCCTTGTTATAAGATATCTGGAAGCCAAGTATTGCACCACTAAGGCATGGATGTCTTCTTCAGATATCAAAGTGTCATAGCGGAAGCATAGTGGGCCCATAACCCACAGGTCCAGGATCAGAAAAAAGTTGTCGAAGTGAGGGGGTTGTAGAGGAAGAGATAAAAGGGTCTACTACAGTAGCACTTCCAAGGTGGCAACAAAGTTTCCAGATTCAGGATAGGATAACAAAATGTTCCAATATAAGCTTTTGGGACACAAAGCTTTTCCTATTGGGGAGGTGTGATCAAGGGATCATTTTTGATATAAAAATTTCCCTAAATATCCCTAAATTGTGATAGTGCAGAAGATATTTTTGAGAGCTTTCCATTGACTATGAGAAAGTGAAAAATGAACATTGGGAGCTCTAGTTATATCTGGTGAAAGTTCAATCAACGGGAAAGTCAACTCACGGTCAACAGTCAATAGTGGACCAATAACACCGTGACACATGGCAAAATTGGAGGTCAAGAGGTTTTCACCACTAGTCTTCGATGATCATAAAGTGGTACATCTTAGGAACAAGAGGATCACTTTTATAACGGAAGGGAGCCCGACTACCGTGATGACTACAATATTATCGCTAACGTGGTGAGTCCTCAAGCCAACACATGGCTTGCCACCACAATTGATTTTCCTATCGAGAATAGACATCGAGCTATTAGGTGAGTCATGCAAGGATTGAGTTACATTTTAGCTCGATGAGCTATCTAGAGTCATTGGTCTCATCTATATTACATGGGATCTATATTATCCCATTTACTTCGGTGGATAACCCCACGACATTTACCTCCAACTCACCACAAAGTGGCATGAACAACTTGTCAACTGCTTGGCCCACATAATGGGCACATTAAACATAGTGACCACCACTCCAAAAAAATTGGCCATGTAAATCCGCTAACCCCCATGTATATGCTAAATCCACGTGGTGGATAAATGGTGGGGCAAAAGCCCATGCATGGAAGTTTCCACGTGAATGGAGGGAGGCTAAGGTATTAAATACCTTAGCAAAATAAATATGACATTCCATGTGGGATTTGACACACTCAAACATGTATTCCGCCAAATATGTGATTATATTCACATCCATATGCCATTGTTAGGCTTACAATAGCCTATACATAAAATATGGAGCAATATTTTAGGGGGCCTATTTTAGTAGAAATAGGGGACCACATCGACACATTGAAATTTTCCTTCGTAATTTCTATTTCATTAATGTATGTATTAGGAATAGGATGTTGTTAAGTATAATTAGTAGTAGCGTCGATAGAAGATAATGGCACTGCCTAGTATGATGCCACCAATAATGTATAGTATGGTAATAGTCAAAAGTACAATAGGAATGTTGTGGTAAAAGTAAATATTTGTCGTAAGTGGTCCGGTAATGTTAAAATGTCAAAGTTAGGGTAAGTAGAGAAGTAGGGTCTACATGATTAGGAATTAGAAATATTATATTGGTAATAAGGACAAGGAGTGAGGTCATAAATATTTTGTGTATTTTATTTGTAAAAAGTCTAAAAATGTGGAACCCATGTGAAATGATAAGGTTTATCTTATCTTAAAATATAAGCTTACATGTATAGATAAGAGTTAAGGTATGGAATATGATTTGTCAGAGTATATTTCTTATCTATCTTAGAGATAAGATGGATAAGCTTGGAAGTTCTATAAATAGAGAGGCCACCCCCTCATTTAGCATAGAAGGAAGTAGTGAGAAATATTGTATGAGTAAGTGTGTAAAGGAAGCCATTATTTTGAAGGTGTGTTAAAGAAGCCATTAAGAGGTGTAATTGTGAAGTTTCTCCCATAGTTATGGTTGGAAGGCAAGTGAAGTCAGTAACACTTGAAGTACCTCATGGGTGAGATTGTAACAATTTCATGTTGATATTATAATTTACACTTATATTTCAGATTTATCATCATTCTTTCTTATCATAGTCTATGGTATTATTGTGTTATGTTTGTTGTTGTGTTTCCAGATTACATCCACCAAACTAAAAGTTGTGCATTAGTAAATAATCATAGCATGAGGAGTTCCCAGTGAAGAATTATCATAATGCTTTGGATTGGTGATGAAATTTTGGTTTCGTTCTTTTGTGACCATTTCTCGTTGGTGAATTTTTGGAGAGATATTCCCACTTAGTCAGAAAACATTTGGAGGGTAACCTTGTTTTTACTGTGCATAGTAGTTACCATGGTAAAGTCACTTTTTGTCGTGAATAGTATTTACCACAGTAAAGTCACTTTTTCCTGTGAATAGTGTTTACCACTTCAGTGATAAAGTCGGTTTTTTTGCGGTTTTTAGTAAGTCAAGTTTTACCATAGTTTACCGTGGTCATTTATATTTTCTACTATAGTGATTCTAATTATTTGTGCACATAAGTCTTGTTGATTGTACTTGTGGGTTGGTATTTCACAGTGGTTACTTTTGAAAATGGGGAAGATTCCTCTTTTTTTAGCCCAATCTAATGAAGATGCTTCCTCTTTCATTCAAGAGTTTAAATGATCTTGTATTTGTAATGGCCTTATAAGAAGGAACAATGGACTGAATTTTTCCTACCTTTTTGGATGGTTCAACCCTTAGGTGGTTTGAAACACTAGGTGATAATGTGAAAAACTCTTGGGATTTATTAAGCGGAAGTTTTCTTGAAGAAATTGGTGAACAACAGAAATATGTAGATCTCATGATCGATATCACAAAGCTATCCCAAGGAGAGAAGGAAAAGACAAGGGATTATCATGTTCGTGTTCTAGAGCTAAGGAGGAAGCTCGATGCCTAGATCCGAAAGGAAGGATTAGCGAGATGGGTTGATGAATGACATGAATAATCTCCTCTGTAAGCACTTCATTCTTGGGATGAAGCTAGAGACCAGAAAATGAGTGAAGTATGACCGCCAACTACCATTGAACAAGCAATGGAGATTGCAAGAAGGCAAGAAGAAAGCATGGAAGAGGAGACCAAAGAAATTGTTGCTAAAGTAAAGCCTACACCAGCACCTTTGGTCCAGAATCTACAACCACTCTTGGTGAGCACAAATTTTCTCATAGTACATCTACCGAGTATGAAGATCTGCTCAGAAGATGGGCGATTAACTATTAATCTTCTTCAAGTAAAATAATTTAGTTCTCGGGGAGGAGATAGAGGTCCAAAAGAAATATTTATGAAGTTGTATGTTATGGTTGTCATAAAAAGGGTCATTATAAGTATAATTGTCAGATAGAGCTTCTACATCCAAAGACAAGAGATAATGATAAAGGAAACCACATGTGAATTCTTTTAATGTAGTAGATAAGAGCATAAATAATTAAGTAGATGTGTTTGTAACAAAAAGAAAGAAAGAAAAAGATAACCAAGATGGAAATGATCCTAAGAAGATGAAAGGAGAAACTATTAAGAAACATAGGAGAAGAAAGTTGGGTGTGTAGGATTTTACGATTTCACAGGATAAGGACCATAATCCATCTTAGAAGATCTATCCAAAAGGCCTACAATTATTAGATATGATCAACTCTTGGCTATGTCTTCTGAGAAGAGGTGGAAGCTGCGAAGTGGACTCAATGCTCGACGAAGGAAGGAGGTTGAGGTACCTATTTTGGAGGCAGAGGCGGATCCCTATGCTCCACAAGCTGAGGTATTATGTAATGGTATTTCAATTCATGGTATTATGTACTGCCGATTAATGTAATGACCGAGTCTATAATGAATATGTTGGGTTTAAAAATTGATCACGCCTCAACACTTATGTTAAGGTCATTAAATAAGGAAAAACTAAATCGAGAAGGTGTTGTTTCAAATGTGGAAATATCTGTTATGGGTGTTGTATGTGTGGTAGACTTTCAGGTGATGAAAAATGGTATGCTGTTGCGTACCCAATGTTGTTGGGAAGACCATGGCTAAGGAGAGTTCATGCAAGAAACTACTGGAATGAAGGATTCATGACACTTGGAGGTGGTAGAGAGAGGGTGAAGATAAACATGATCCCTTGTCATCATAAGACAGAACCTATGGATTCAAGTGATGAAAGCGATGATTGACATCCTCTCGATTACTCTAGTACCGGTGAAGTGGACACGAGAAGATGAAGAAAGTGAGGTTGATGTTTAGGTCATGGATATCCTTTCGGTCACTTTGAATCATGAACCCTTAAAATTATCGAAGAAGAAATTGATGATCATTTCCAACAAATAAATATTGGTGATCTTTGTGATGGAGAGTGAGAAGGAATCCTACCTCTAGCTCTTTTGAAGGTACATACACCTATTCACTTTTGATTACAAGGAACTCTGTCTAGTAAGTTGGGTAGAATATTCTATTGAGTTGGTAGATGGTGCTAATCCCATAAAGAAAATGCCATATAGAATGAATCCTAATTTTTCCAAGATTGTAAAAGAAGAAATAGATAAGTTGCTTGATGCAGGATTCATATTTGTTGTGGAGAATTCAGAATGGGTTTCTCCCATTGTGATCTCAATAGAAAAGAATGGGAAGCTATACATTTGTGTTTATTATAGGAAGCTCAATAAGGAAACAAAGAAGGATCATTACCCTCTTTCATTCTCGAGATCAGATCTTGGACGAAGTAGGCTGGCGGGAGTGCTATAGTTTTCTTTGATGGATATAGCGAGATACAACAAAGTTTGTATAGCGGAGAAAGATCAGTTGAAGACCACATTCACCACTCGTTGGGAACATTTGCTTATAGAGTTATTCCTTTTGGGTTGTGTAATGCTCTAGCAACATTCCAGTGTTTGATGAATAGGGTGTTTGAACCCTACATTGGGAAATTCATCAGAGTATTTATGGATGATTTTTGCATCTATGAGAGCAAGATGGACCACTTGCACGAGATGGAGACAAAATTTCAAAGGTTAGATGAAGCACAAGCTTCACTAAACCCTAAAAGTGTGTCTTTGGATGTTCTAAAGGTGTTTTGTTAGGGCATGTTGTATCAAGAGATGGTATTGGTATGCGATCTTGATAAAGTTTCAAAAATCAAAGAGTTTCCATTTCTTATGAATAGAAGTAAGTTGAGATAATTTTTAGGCCATGTGGGTTACTATAGAAGGTTCATCAAGAATTTCTCAAAGATTACACACCACTAACCTTGAGTTCTTGAAGAAGGATGTTACTTATGAATCAGAAAATAAGGCGCATGAAGCTTTTGAACAAGCTGAAGGAAGCCTGGTGTCTTCACTGTTTTAAAGAATCTAGATTGCAGCAAGCCATTCATTGTGTATACTGATGCCTCAAATGCAGCACTAGTAGTACTGAGCCAAAAGGATGAAAATGGGAATGACCATCCAGTTTACTTTGGGAGCGAGAGAAATGATTAGTGCTTGAGGTAAATTATAATGTAATAAAAAAAGAGGCTCTAGCTATCATTTTTTTTGTAAAGAAGTTTAGAAATTAATTGCTAGGGTAGAAATTTATAGTTGTAAAAGATCATCGAGGCTCTAAAATTTATTATAAATAAGCCTAACCCATCGGGGAGGATAGCAAGATGGATAATTTTGCTACAAGAATTTGAATTTGATATTATAGATAGGCCAGAAGAAGCATGTCAATGCGAGATGCACTCTCTCGAGCCTATGATGGTTTAGGTTCATCTTGTGATGATGATGATTTCCCAGATGCAACATTGTTATCCCTTGACACAATTCTTAGTGAATACATAGATATTTGGAATTATCTGAATTAATTCAATTTTTTACGATGGTGCCGATGCAAAGACTAAGAGGAAGATTACTCAGACAATTCGGTCTTCCATATTCTATTCTCGCATGGAGTATTATTTTGAATAGGAGGTGATGGACGAGTACTGAGAGGGTAGTTGGACGTGATCAAGGGAAGGAGTTGATAGAAGAATTCCACAATGGCACATATGGAGGACACTTCTCACGGACAACTTACGTGACAAGAAGGATCTTGGATGCGAGTTATCACGGCCCTCTTTTTAGAGATTGTTATAATTATTGTAAGACATGTGATATTAAATCAAACACATGGTAACCATAAGACTTCATCAGCTCCACTATGCCCTATTCTTCCACTTGGTCCCTTTGAAAAGTGGGGAATAGACATTGTAGGTCCACTTCCAACTACCCCGCACTAAAATAAGTATATTGTAGTTGCCACAGATTATTTAACCAAATGGGTTGAAGCTAGGCCATTAAAAATAACTTCCATGGATGAAGTGGCAAGGTTCATATATGAATGCATTGTCACTAGATTTGGTTGTCCATTAGAAATTGTAACAGATCAAGGAAGCCACTTCATTAATGAGGTAGTAGAAGCCCTAATCAATAAGTTTTCTATTAAGCACATGAAGGCAACAACATACAAGCCAAGCAAAAAAGGACAGTCGAGCGAACAATTTTTTTGTTGTGTCAAATTCTAGCAAAAGATGCAGCCTTACAGGTACATAAGTGGGATAAAAAGATTCATGCAACATTGTGGGCATACAGGGCAACATCAAAGTCAACAATAGGATACTCCCCATTTCAGTTGGCTTATGACATTGATCTAGTTCTTCCTATTGAGTTTGATATTCCCACTGTGAGAGTTATGAAAAATGAAAGGATGGATGAAAGTGATTCGGTAAAAGAAAGGTTGGTACATCTTCATTTGCTAGAGGAAATGAGGGAAATAGTGAAGGATACAAGCTATAAGAAGAAAATGAAGCAGAAGGAATACTTTGATCAAAAGATCCATTGGTCTCGATTTCATGTGAATGACTTGGTTCTAATATATGATTCTAGATACAAAAAAGAAGACAGAGAAAATTTCTTCCAAAATGGATGGGGCCCTACAAAATAGCAGTTGTGCATGAAAATGGTACATACCGACTGGAAGAATTGGATGGCACTCCTATTACGAAATGGGTCAACCACGACAAGTTAAAGATTTTCCAAGCACTGGAATAGTCTACTTCAAGGATGGAGTAGAATTTAGGAAGGGGA
This sequence comes from Taxus wallichiana var. yunnanensis, assembly GCA_018340775.1. Classification (NCBI taxonomy): domain Eukaryota; kingdom Viridiplantae; phylum Streptophyta; class Pinopsida; order Cupressales; family Taxaceae; genus Taxus; species Taxus wallichiana. The sequence goes on from CM031236.1 coordinate 548,814,316, forward strand.
AGATGTCGACACTGAAATTTTCCTTCGTAATTTCTATTTCATTAATGTATGTATTAGGAATAGGATGTTGTTAAGTATAATTAGTAGTAGCGTCGATAGAAGATAACGGTGCTGCGGTACGACGCCACCAATAATGTATAGTACGGTAATAGTCAAAAGTACAATAGGAATGTTGTGGTAAAAAGTAAATATTTTTCGTAAGTGGTCCGTAATGTTAAAATGTCAAAGTTAGGGTAAGTAGAGAAGTAGGGTCTACATGATTAGGAATTAGAAATATTATATTGGTAATAAGGACAAGGAGTGATGTCATAAATATTTTGTGTATTTTATTTGTAAAAAGTCTAAAAATGTGGAACCCATGTGAAATGATAAGGTTTATCTTATCTTAAAAGATAAGCTTACATGTACAGATAAGAGTTAAGGTATGCAATATGATTCGTCAGAGTAGATTTCTTATCCTATCTTAGAGATAAGATGGATAAGCATGGAAGTTCTATAAATAGAGAGGCCACCCCCCTCATTTAGCATAAAAGGAAGTAGTGAGAAATATTGTATGAGTAAGTGTGTAAAGGAAGCCATCATTTTGAAGGTGTGTTAAAGAAGCCATTAAGAGGTGTAATTGTGAAGTTTCTCCCATAGTTATTGTTAGAAAGCAAGTGAAGTCAGTAACACTTGAAGTACCTCATGGGTGAGATTGTAACAATTTCATGTTGATATTATAATTTACACTTATATTTCAGATTTATCATCATTCCTTCTTATCATAGTCTATGGTATTCTTATGTTATGTTTGTTGTTGTGTTTCAGTTACATCCACCAAACTAAAATCATGCATTAGTAAATAATCATTACGAGGAGTTCCCGATGAAGAATTATCGAGTGCCGGATTGGTGATGACAACCCCTCTCCATTGTAAAGAACACCGAAGCTTATTATTTCTAAACTTAATTGTGGGATTTGGGAGAAATAGTATTAGGTGAATTTTAATATAGTTTTGTGAACTATATTAAAATCCTAAAATTACTATAGGCAATATTGTTTATTGGCCTATTATTTTTAGGTAATAGTAGATGAAATATTTGTGATTGGGAGTAATGCAAAATACCCAATAGGCCCATTGAGCCACATTAATTTTCACTTGTGATGCCTAGAGTATCGACCAGAGTGCCGGAGGACACAGGATATCGTTGGGAAGGCCGATTGAGTTCTGAAGGAGGTTGTACATCAGGGAGGTGGAGAACGATTTGACTGATCATCAGAAGTTCTTCGAAGGACTAGCTTACTACTAGGCAAGTGGAAATTCCATTAGATTTTATTATAAGAAATAACATTGTACTTACAAAGTTTTACTAGTGGAATGATTCGAAAGAACCCATACACGTAGGCCATTGCAAATTACGTAATCAATCATGTACAATTGTCATTACATTCTTGTATTAATTTTAAATTGATTACTTAAAAGGAGAAAATTGTCGGTAAATATTAAATCCTATAGGGGTTTGAGATCAGGTAGGTGGAGAACAATTTGAATGATCATCGAAAGTTCTTCGAAGGATTGGCTTACTACTAGGCAAATGGAAATTCCATTAGATTTTATTGTAAGAAATAACATTGTACTTACAAATTTTTACTAGTGGAATGATTCAAAAGAACCCAGAGACGTAGGCCATTTCCAAACTCTGTAATTAATCATGTGCAATTGTTATTACATTCTTGCATTAATTTTAAATTGATTACTTAAAAGGAGCAACTTGTCAAAAAATATTAAAAGCCTATAGGGGTCCGAGATCAGGTAGATAAAAACTTGATCATTTTGGATCAAGTTGGTATCAGAGCTGGTTTTGTAGAGTTGGTTTTGTAGAAATGAATCTATACCTCTTCTTCCAGTTATCGGTTATGCTTTCATTATTGGGCACCATGGTTCGAGTGATGATGAATTGACACGAGAACATGATCGCTAGATCGTAGAGTTGCAAACCCACCTGGATACTATTCGAAAGTGTCAATGCCCGTAGCAAAACACATTACATATTTGCAACGTAGCATAGATGCTCCTGTTGACCAAAATAAGCTCACACTTATTTTTGGTCAACTAGCACCATTTTTCCTCCTTTAGTGCTTCAATCTAAATTTTCATATATTTTAAACACTTAAGGTCCCCTGAAAGCATTTCCATCAGATAGGAAATTTCTTCCCCTTTCTAGAAATATAAAGAAGTCCTTCTAACTCCTCATATTTTGCAAGTTACGGGCCGGCGGGCCTTGGAAGGATTTTTGCCAAAGCGAGCTAAGCGGGCACGGGGAAGAATTTTCGCCGAAGTAAAGTGCGGACCAGCGGGCATGGGGAGACATCTTGGCACTTTGCGCCTCTTGGTAAAAAGTGCAATTTACAATTGCGGGACCGCGATCCCTCGAAGGATCTTTGCACCAAATGAAGAAAAATGCCTAAGGCCTGCAACATGACACGTGGCCATGTTTCAAGTCCAAGTGGGAAGCCGGGTCACCGGAGGTAATTTCAATTTTGGGTTTTGTTTTAAAAGTCGTAAAAGTATAAAAAAGAAAATTTGTACCTCGTCGACGCCCGAGAGAAGCCAAGTTTCAAGCCTTTTTCAGCTACAGGGAAGCAGGCCATCAGGGAAACTTTAGAAATATTGCAAATTTTGCAAATGGTGCTATTTGTAAGCATGGGCCCGTGAGCCCGAGGAGGTTTGTTCACCAAATGCAAAATGTGAAGTTATAGGCCTGTAGGGCTGTGGGGAAATTTTGCACTTTTGTAATTTTTGTGCAAAAAGCACAATTTCAAATTTGGGCCTGCAAATATTTTTAGCTAAAGTGGATTTCAAGCCTATGGGAGGTTTTTTATAATTTTGCATTTTTGTGCAAAAGGTGCCAAAGTGAATTTCAGGCCCACGGATCCGTTTTGCAAAACTAGTTTTTGCCATTTTTGTATGATTCGATTCAAATTTTCAAATGGGCATATCTTTCAATCCAGTGCTCAAAATTCAACAAATTTGGTACCATTGGAAAGATCTCAACCTCCTCTATGCCATGGAAGCATAAAATATTATTTTTAGTAGGATTTGGTAGGTGAAAAATAGGAAAACGTCTTTCCAGCCATTAATGCATGATCCGATTGCTTCAACAACTAGATTAGATTTGATTTGATCCACCATTCTTCCTTCTTCAACACGCCAAAGACATGGGGAACTAGAATTGACAGATTGTAGGTGGATTTGTAGGGCATTGATGGTTGGTGGTTGAGCTTGCAGGTAAGATCCATTTTTCCTTCTTTCTCTCTAGTTTTCATCGGCTATATATTGTAAACACTTCTCATTTGAGAAGGGAGAGAGATTCGGGTGTGGGGAAACTCTGTCAAATTGTTTTCTAACTCCATTTGAGTTGTAAACCTTCTCCTACACCTAGAAAGTAGATTTTATGCCTTTGAGCAGAAATGTAATGGTCTATGCACCTTATAGAGCAATAAAAACGTGTTTTTGTGGTGTTTCTTCAACCCTTTTCATTGTTTTATTGTTTCTCCGTGCCTCTCCCTTTCAAATATGTCTTATGTGCATGTCTTTCACGTTTGTAGGTGCAAGATGTTGTGTTTCATGGAGTTTTAATGGCAGATTTGGATCTAGGTTTGTGTCACTTTTGTCTGACCTCCCCATCACCTTTTTCCCCTATTTCATCCTCCCTCAATAGAGTATCTTGCCTCTTTCCTTCTCTGGTGTATCACCATTTTAGTGTAGGCTCTCTTTCACTCTCTCTTTCTCTCTGGTTCCTTGGAATGGTTAGATTAGGATAGATTAGCTTTTCCTACATTAGAGTAGATTATGGTAGGTAGTTTAGGAACAAGAACCAACTTTCTCTAGAGGTCCATCTCAGGATTGAAAGTCCCACAGCTTGAGAGATGGTCCAATGTTATGCAGATCACACCGAATGCCCCACACAAAACCATGACATTCGAGGGTGATGTGATTTTACACTAACACCTCCACTTGGGAAGGTGGTTGAATCAAGTCAGCTTTGGAAGCACCACTTAGAGAGGTAACCTTCACCAGACTCGGGCATGTATCATCATTGTGGAAAAGGGAATGACACCGAGAAATGCTAGAAATTGTATCCAGACAGTAGGCCTAAGTGGATATAGAAGAAGGGAAAGGCTATTACAAGACCTAGCACCGGCCAATCAAAGACACCATTGACACGGAGAGCACTAGTGGAATGTCCAGACATTATACTATGACATTTGAGTTCCTCAAGATAGTGGATTCAGATAGTTGCACGAGGACAGTTAGTCAATCTTATTGTTGATTGGAATATCAGAATAGGGTACATGACTGTCAATTTGGAGTGGCGACTAGGACTTTCCACTACACCACTTCCTCATACCAAGACATTTGGTACAGAATATGGTACTTTGCATGGAGTGTCTACTAGTTATTGCATTTTGAGCTTCATAGTTGGGAGACGAGTTTCCAACAATATCACTCTCGACATCATCCATTTGGAGATGGAAAAAATGGTATTAGGAAACTTCTACACAATTACTCGTCAAGGCTATATGACTGATGATAGAATCAGAGTGGAGCTTCATATTGGGCACAACTAGAGGATTGAGTTTGTGATAGGACATGTTATTCATCTTGCACAAGGTGAAGACAATAAGCCTTTAGACTCATATGTACTCGGGGTTCATGCAGATCCTAGTGCAGAGTCAAGCTCATATGTCCTGGCGATTAGCCAAATCCACGATATTGAATTCACATACATTCCAACGGAATATGGTGCTCTGTATGTAGAGGACAGAGAGCTTAAGGATCCATGAAACACTATACGCACCAAAATTGTAGGGTCTTGCGCACCACTGGAATGATGTTACACATGCCCCAATGATGATATACGTCACCTCGCAAGGTGTTTAGGATCTAGAGAAGATCACGAAGTATATGTTAGCATCCCAAATGCTTTATCCATGTTCCTTATGCTTTGTTTTATTCCTCTCGCCTTTATTTTATTAGCTTTTTGTCCTTCAAAGGATTGTGAAACCACCGCCTGCTTTCGGGCGACGGTCCTTCACGTGTTTTCCAGTCTCCTTTGATCATGACTTGTTTCAATTTTTCAACTTTTACCAGCTTTTCTCAACCGCCTTAGCTCGTATTAATGTTTTATGTTCCACGGAATAGTGTTTCTTCATTGTTTAATGGTAAAAAGAGTTCTAATAGGAATTACCTTTGGGTGAATTTGAAATCTATAAATAGCAGAACTTGTTTTCAAGCAAATGGTCCCTCAACTTCTCATTTCCATTGTTTAGTCTTTCAATTTCTTGTTTAGAACTCATTTTGTTTTCATGTTTGCATCCATGCTAGTTTTCCTTTGCTTTATTGGAAGCCATTAGATCTTCTTACCCCGGTCTTGTTCATTGCTATTCATACAAATTAATTTAGAGTAGAGGAGTGTCATTTGTATATTGAATCCATTAGAGTTGTAGGTTGTGTTCTTCACAGAAGGTAGATTCTAGAATCTCTCGGTACACTTGTGTTGTATTCCCACAATAAAACCCACTAGGAATTGCATACGCCAAGCTCTGTCACTTGTGTTATCCCTCTCCTACTCACATTTTATTCAGTCTATATCCAAAGCTGCCATTGTTCAAAATACCTTTTCTATTGATGCTAGCATATACACGCTCTTCTGGACTCACATGAACATGAAGGAATGAGGAGATCATTCTGAGGGGAAAAAATCATACACTACTGGATTCGCCATTGTTATGCAAATTCCAGGTTTTATCTGTCAAAATTCTAGTTAAAACATATCGAATAGAGCAGTGAAATATTTCATTTCAGTTAAGTTTCATTTTCGATATTGCCAAGGAAGCTATGGGGATTGATAGTTTCTGAGAAAATATGATTCATTCCTCACTTCTGAGGTAGGATCGAGAATCTTTCAATTAAGTTAATCAGATATCTAGTTATTTAGGATAAACTCACAATCTGCACGTGCAAGTAGCTACAGGGCTACCTTACTTGTTTTAATTTTGTTATTAGATTAGTTGTCATTTTCTAAATGTATTAGATTATTTTCTCTTTCAATTCTATTTAAAATTCTATCAAAAATACAAAAATAGAGGAATATATATATGTTGTAGATATATCTTGCATAGTTAGTTTATTTCGTTTGATTAGGCTTATATTGATCTTGTATGACAATCACGTGACCTAGGAGCCTAGGGAATACACTTTTGAGCCAATCGTGCCTCAATCAAATATTGTTGCAGCAATAAGCCGACATAGAAAAAATCTCAGAATTCAGGTCTTGTAAGCAACAACAGACCTACAAGAAATTAGTGCACAACTAAGAGTATTAAACATAGAAGACGACAAAGCACACACGTTCTGGTCAAATCAGCCAAATTATAGGCTGCCTTGATAGATATCTATATGACTGTAGAAGGACCTAAAAGAGAGAAAACATTTGGTTGTGATCCACAGGTCCCACAATCCAATGGGCCTACAAGTCAATCCAATGTTGATGCTAGTTTGTGAACATTAGTATTTAGGTCCTCTCCACTCCCACCAGACATTATCACACAACTATCATTATTAAACATAGCAGCTAATCAAGCTAATGATTTCTAGACTAGACCAGAGAATCATCCATAAAACACCAAAAGATCCATTACACATTTAGCCATTCATTTTCATGACCTTGTCGGGAGACATATATGAAGCACCCACAGGTCATCTTCCACGTATCCCCTGACCCATAGATCGGATCATGGCGAGAGATCGATATTGATTGGAGCCTTCAAGTAGTTATCCTCGTCAAACGATCTATCACATCGATTCAGTCGGGAGGGCCTTCTTTTCCTTAGATTTGTAGATCCCGATATTGCGTGTTAAAGACATACGATTACCTAACTAGCTTATCGCATCTTGCATGTAATCCATCCCCACCATTTTGTCTCGGACGACCTCGGGAGGTCGGGTGCAAGGAAGAGTTACTTGTAGATTCTCATGCTCGCATGCCACTTTTCCATCGTACAAAATTGGTGAACCCAACGTCAAAACTCCCTACCTTCTGATTCGGAGTCATATTTCTACTTGTTCTTCCAATTAGTTTTCATCTTTTCCACCTCTTTAGCCTTCACATCAGCTTCACCAACAAAATTGGTGAACTTGACATGACTCAAACTAATATTCCTCCTTCTATTTTCTTTTCTTTCATCCACCTTCGCTCTTTCCCATTATTCTACGGGTATTCATATACCCCCCGAATATGTCAGGATATGATGCATATGGCGAGACCTCTCCAGGTGCGAAAGCATACTACGATCAACTAAATAGACAATCATCACCCTCACTCTTAGCATGGGGTGACAACTATTCAACTAACCAATTTTCAACACAAACTACACCTCAAAGGAATAGATACAGTTCTTCTTTCCAAATAGAGAGTTGGATCAACTCACTTAAATGTGATAACCGTGAGCTTTTAGGCTCAAACAACATGAAGCTCGTTGGAGAATCTGGTTCATCTCCTCGGGAGTTGCTTAGACCAAAAATTAGTAGACGATCGAGATCCATATCTATTTTTAGATGACAAATACTTAGCATGTTATGCTACGAGTGAACAATGCTCTCAAAATATGTACCCACCTATAGGAGTTTTACAAACACAACACGAGGTCTTGTTCCAAGAAAACACCCCCATTCCTCCATCTATAGGAAATGCCCTCGGTGAAACTTGGCAGGGCACCGATTAATTCATAGCAGTTACCATATGCCTATATAACCTCAAGGTATATACAACAAACACCACTAATGTAAAATACCATGTCTTTACCAAACAAGGTCATCTCACCTTAGTTGAGAAGGTTATAGGGTTGGAACTTGCTCAAGCAAGTCAAAATCCAGTTCATGTAAGCGAAACTTCCAATCCTCCTCATCATCCCAGCCAAGTAGACCTCCTCACAGGAACAGGCATGCTTGGGCATGCCTCCTCGTATTCACAACAAACACCAAATAGAACCGTGTTTTCTAACACCGAATAGAACCGTGTTTTCTAACACCACTCTAGTTGAAAATATAATACCTTCCAGATTTAGTACAAAATAATCCATTCTGAGCAATGCTCCTCCATACTTAAACATGTATTCCAAATCACCACAAGGAGATATTTTCTCTTCTCCCAAAGCATGTTCACTCAACCATAGGAATTCCCTTATGCCCTCAGTAAATACATATGCTATTCCATATCAACAACCCATTCCACCTCCACCCCTTCAAAGAAACACCATTAATGGTCAAAACCTATGTGATAGGGACGTATGAGAATATTTGAAAGAACCTTTAGACTTCACTATACAAAGCGTCATACTTCCAAGACCTCTCCCCAATCTACCCAAGTACAAAGGAGAGGGAGACCCAAATGCACATATTAAGGCCTATACCACAACCATTTGAGAACTGCTCCCTTGGGATGGAGTTGTTGCTAAAATATTCCCCAAAAATTTAGAGGGTATTGCCCTCGATTGGTATTATAGAATACCTGAAGCCTCAATACATTCATTTAAACAACTCGTTTCATAGTTCATCAAGGCGTTCGACATGAACAAATTATTGAGAACATGAATTAGGGAATTCTTGATATTAAACAAGAACATAATGAATCATTGCTCATTTCATCTAAATATGGAGTACAGTCCTTTATTCTTCAACAAGCACTCCAAACATGGATCAAATGGAACTATGTGATTTATTCCTTCATTCTCTCAACAGAGAGATAAAAGAAGAAGTCTATAAGTTCCCACTAAGAACTTATGATGAAGTGCTCAAGAGCGCTCTCCAAAATAGATCAAGCTACAATAGATAGTGGTCATAAGATATATGGAACAAATGGGAGGTTAATCATCCCCAACCAAAACACTATGAATTATCCTACTACCACAAACACCAATCAAGGACCTAAAATCCTTAACAAAAATCGCGGAGTGACAATAGATGGAGTGATTGAACAAACTAGAAAAGCAAACATAGTAAATGTTCCACCACCAATTAACAATCAACAAAACAACAATTTTACCCCAACAATCAACACGGTGGATTTTAATCATCCCCAATGACAACAACAACAACAACAACAACAGATCCGACACAAGGTCCAAGTCAAAACTCAACTGGATATCAAAACCAAACCCAAAGACAACAAACACAAAACTTTAATCCTAATAATCAATAGTTTAATCAGAGTTTTAGACCACAACACGTGCCAAACCAACAACCTAGGAGTTATAATCCCAACTCATATTGTGGTTTCCACAAAATTCGAGGCCATGACACTAGGACTTTCCATGATTACAATAAGTTCATGCAACATTTGCCAGAAGAAAAAAGAAAACCCTTCATAGATATGTTCTTAACAAATTCTGTGACACCTATGTCAAATACTTTCATAGGGACAGTTTCCCCTCAAAACGCACCTCTTAAGATCTTCAATGATCCACTTCCAAATCACAATAACAATAATAAATTAAATCCAAATGGGATGAACAAAGGTTTAATGATAAGAAATAATGATCACGAAGCCTCAACTTCACTAAATCCACTGTTGTAACCGCAATTAGGAAATCAGCCATGAACCAAGATAGTTGGTCAAGTGGAGTTAGATACTGAGCTACACGTAGAAGCCATAACAAGAGCACAAGAATATTCTTCTCAACCAAATCCAATCTATCCACTAGAGCCAGATAACATTCAACAAACGTTGGTAAAACCCATAGGTGCTTATGATTTAATTAATGACTTAACAAAGACCTTCTCTCACATCTCCTTTTTAGACTTGTTGAAAAACTCTCCTACCCATAGGGCTGATCTTTTAGAAGCACTGGGTCTAGGTCATTTAATTAACATCACTCCACCTCTCGAAACACAAGTAAACCATATAGACTTCTATATCCACCCTCCAGGGCAGCCATATAGGGATATCGAGTTTATATTCGACATAAACAAAATGCCAACAGATGCTGAAGTTGCATGTAGAGGCGATCCGACCTTGCATTTACTGGTGTGGGTTTACAATAATTACGTTAAACATGCAATGGTTGATGTTGGGGTAGTAGTTAATATTGTCTCCTTCTCTTTCCTTCAAAAGCTAGGATATGGAGAAACAAACTGTTCCACAATAAGAAATATGCTAAGAGGTTATGATAGCCTTAAAGCTACTTCAATTAGGACTATAATACTACCAGTCACCTTAGGACCCAAGAAAATCCTCACCTAGTTTTATATCATAGATCAAAAAACCAACTACAATATGATCCTCGGTCGACCATGGATACATCGCATAAAAGAAATTCCTTCTACGTTATTCCACGAAATAAGATTCTTACACCTAGGAAATATATTCATAGTAAAAGGTGACCTAAACCATTCGACATACATCTAGCGAGACTTGAAGAAAATACCAGGCATTCACTCTGAGTTTGAACTACCAACAAACCAACTTAACAAACCAATCGACTCAAAACCGGAAGAAAAATTAATACCTACAACAGAACTAGAAATTACGAACCTAGTCAAGGGCATCCGGCTCTCAAGGATGAAGCTAATGTTGTAGAAAAAAGTCATTAAGAACCACTTTGTAAAAATTATCGAGTTCTTTGGAACAAGATCTACCAATTTTCCTACCATTTGATTCCATAGGTATGGGATGTACCCTAGGAGTTGGTTCTCTTCCAGCAGAGGAACTTTGCATGGTAGAAGTAACCAAAACAGAAGAAACAGACACAAAGAATGTCCCAACATCCATTTTTCCTAGTAAATATTGGACTCTCCACTTTGATGGAGCTAGATGCCACTATGGAAATGGGGCAGGTGTGATCTTTACTTCTCCTGAGGGAAATATCCTACCTTTTGCTTTTAAGTTGAATTTTGAATGTACAAACAACGGCGCTGAGTACGAAGCCCTCCTCCTTGGCCTCATCATAGCCAAAAGGATTAGTGTTAATGACATCAGAGTGTTAGGAGACTCACAATTAGTTGCAAACCAAGTCTCTGAAGTATATGAGACTAGAGCTGAGCACTTACAACTCTATAAAACAACGGTATTATATCTAAGCAAAGGATTCAACTTCATATCCATTGAGGCAATCTCACGAGAACAAAACCTTCTCACAGATTCAATAGCAACCTCAGCTTCACGTTTTACTCCAAGTATTGAGTTGGAAGATACAAGTTTCAAGGTATCACTTCGTACTGAACCATTGGTGAAGAAAATATCAACAAACCCTCTTCTAACACATACAACCGAGAATGAATCTCCTATCTTACATCATGCTAATGGTGATAAAGTCACTCTCGAATATCTAAACGCCTATGCGAGCTACACCTTACTCACCCTATAGTTGATCTTTCTCTAATACCACACTCCTCTTCCTACTTTGGAAATCCCATGATAGAGTCCCCTCACAGAAGGATCTCGATATCTATGAGATAGAAAATGGAGAAAGCTTGGAACTACCTCCACTCCCACCTGAATTTTAAGAAGGTAACACTTCTTTGATAGAAGAAATCATTGACATAAACATTGGAGCAGAGGAATAACCAATAATTTTGAAGTTGGGATCCTCCTAACTCCAGAAGAAATAGAAATACACACCAAAGTCCTCAAAGAACATCAAAAGGATTTTTCATTTAATTATAAATAAATGACATGTATCGCACCACAAGTTGTGGTACATAATCTTGTCACTAAACCAGATGCGAAGTCAATTAAATAGAAGTCAAGACCAATGAAGCCAAAAGTGGCTCTCATGGTAAAAGAGGAAGTAGTGAAACTTCTCCAGGTAGGATTCATCAAGCCCATTGACTATTCACAATGGGTGTCTAATATCGTTCCCATCCTAAAAAAGAATGGGAAGATACAAATTTGTATAGACTTTCGGGATATTAACAAAGCTTGTCCCAAAGATGATTTCCCATTACCATCCATTGACATTATCGTTGATGCAACAAGCTGGATTTGAACTATTGTCCCTCATGGATGGGTTCTCAGGGTACAATCAGATTAAAATATCTGAACAAGATCAAGCCAAAACCACATTTATAACTCCCTGGGGAACTTATTGTTATGTTGTCATGCCATTTGGTCTTAAGAACGTCGGTGCTACATATCAGCAAGCAATGACTTATATATTCCACGATCTTATCCATAAAATTGTGGAATCATATGTGGATGACTTGTTAGCTAAGGCCAAGAAATGTTGTGATCATCCGGAAGTGCTCCATATCATCCTCTCATGACTAATTGAGTATGGTGTCACATTAAACCTAGAGAAGTGCGTGTTCGGTGTAACAGGAGGCAAACTTCTAGGATACATTATATCCTCACGAGGGATTGATGTTGATCCGGCCAAAATACGGGTTGTTCTCGAAATGATCCCACCTTCGAAGAGTCTGGAATCAGGTCATTTCTTGGGAAACTCGGTGTAATCCGAAGGTTCATCCCAAATTTAAGCTTTACCATTCATCTAATCAACAATCTACTCAAGAAAGATTATAGTATCGATTGGACTGAAGAGTGCAATGAGGCCTTCAAAGTAGTTAAACGCTTCTTGTTGTCACCACCCGTGCTAATGCCTCCCAAGTCAGACCGCCCTTTGATTCTATACTCACAAGCCACTCATGTCTCGCTGGCCTACATGCTGGCTCAAGAAGATGATAACCAATGAGAATGCATGATCTATTTCATTAGCCAAGCATCGCTCGATTATGAAACACGTTACACACAGGCATAGAGAGAATGCCTTGCCATAATTTTTGTAATGAAATGTTTGAGACATTACATGTTAAACCAGAAAACAAGGGTCATTGTAAAGACAGACCATTTACAAAAATTTCTCACACAAGGAACTTTATCTAAAAAAGTTGGCTGTTTCATAACCCTAATGGGAGAATTTGAGTTAACACTCGTAAACCAAAAGTCCATTAAAGGAAAAATCATTGCAGACTGGTTAGCTAACAATCCACTAGATGGGGGCGAGCTAGTAGATTTATACTTTCCCGATGAGTGTATATACTTTGTCGAAACCAGACCCCCATTTCTACATGTCAATGGTATACTAATATCATCAATTTTATCATGGAACATACATACCTGGAAAGTGCCACGTCATAACAAAGAAGGCGGTTACACATTATTGCCGCTAAATATGTTGTTTTAGACCAAGTGCTCTATCGTAGAGCCTTCGATGACATGCTTCTAAGATGTGTCCGCAAAGAAGAATCCAAGAGGATTCTTCATGAATCCCATAGTGGGATATGTGGGGGCCACTTCAGTGGTCATGCCACCGCTCACAAAATACATCGGATGGGATATTTTTGGCCCACTCTCAAACATGACACAGTGGAATTTGTATGCAAATGCCACAAATGTCAAGAATTCTCTCTCACGAGATTGACATGCTAGCACAATCCTGCAACCAATAGCTACTCCGTGGCCCTTATCCACTTGGGGTCTAGACTTAATAGGGAAATTCTCTCCCTCATCAACCGATGGCCATAATTTTATAATCACAGCCATGGAATATTTTACCAAATGGGTGGAGGCCATGCCTCTCACCACCGTACCAGGTTCGGTGATTGTCAAATTCATTCTAAACCAAATTATGTGTAGGTATGGTGTCCCACAAGTCATTATCTAGATAATGGCACGCCCTTTAAGAATGATGAGGTTTGTGAGTTATGTAGCAAGTTCAAGATAAACCATCACACAACCTCTCTTTACTACCCTCAAGCCAATGGGCAGGCTGAAGCGACAAACAAAACATTGAAAGCTATTCTCCTCAAAACAGTAAAGGAAAACAAATGAGATTGGCATTTAAAATTATATCCAACCTTGTGGGCCCACCAAACCTCAATAAGAACACCAATAGGAGCAACTCCTTTCTCACTGGTATTCGGAGTAGAAGTAGTTCTCCCACTTGAGGTTGAAATACCCAGTCTCCGCATCTCATTATAAGGGATTATGGATGAGGAAGCTTATAGGAGGCATGCCTCTCCCAACTAGAAAGCCTAGACGAGGCCAGGTTAAATGCCAAATAATGGCACAGAGCCTATGCTGACCGGATGTGCCAGCAGTATAACAAAAAAGTCTATGAGCGAGAAATATATGAAGGAGATCTAGTTCTAAGACTAGACAACCGGATCGATAAGAAAACCAGCAAAGGAAGAAAGTTCTGGCCCAAATGGTTGGGCCCATATCGAGTCATGAAGGACTACGGGAAACGGTGCGTATCTCTTGTGCACACTAGAAGGTGAGGAATTTGGTGAAACTGTCAATTCCTTGCACCTTAAGTGGTTTTACACATAAAATGTCAAAGTCATTGCTAGTACATTATAGCTACCTACATTGCATTAGTCTTTTAGCTGCTTCATTTTGTCCATTTCATAAAAATGATAGTTCAGGAGCTTACTCTTAAAAAAACTGTTACAAATTTTTGAAGATATTGGCAAAAATATTCATATCACATCTCTTCAAACATCATCAAATATTTTCAAATCTTCTCATCAATTTCGATAGAAAAACATTGATGAAACCATACCAAGACCTGCATACTTGGCTTTGCTCTTTCTTTCTACTAGGTAAAGTTGTCCTTTCCTACGGTCTATTCTGGAAGCTTCTTGGTGTCACATCTATCCCTCTTAAAATCTCTTGGAATGAAAGGATATCCTAAAGTATTAGATCAGAAATGTCAAATGAAATCAAAAGCACTAAGCAAATAAAATATTTTATTTTACACACTTCTTTTCCCCATCAACCTTCGGTGATAAGTCCACATCTCTTACTGGTGATGTGAGGTTGGGAAAAGAAAGAAGTGCCCTTACTCACCTATATCTTGCCTTTGGTGACAAACCCATGCTTCTTACTAATAGCGTGAGGCAGGGTGTGGGGGGTCTAGTCACACAAACTAACGAATATTGGTATGCTAAAAACACAAGTCAAATTATGTTAAGAGAAAGAAAATATCCAAACATCCAAATTCCAAGGAGATCAAATCCTCAAAACTAGATTTTGTCAACCAAGTTGCCATTTATGAATCTAAGTCTAGATAAACTGAAAAGTAAGTGGCCTTTTAAGCTTGGTAGTAGTTCTGAGTAGGGTAGGTGTGTAGGTCCAAATTTGGTTCTTGTTCTTGGTTTGTCTATCTCTCATCATTCCATTCAATCAAGCTCATACAACTTGTGCCCTTCCTAATTCTTGGTGTTGAGCCCTCGCGTCTTACTAGTTGCGTGGATTTGGGATTGGGGAAAGTTCATCTCTTTATCACTATGCATTCATCACGTTCTGCCAATATAAGAAGGAATTACAAATGTTTCCCAAAGAGTTCAAAAGTTCAGTACTACCATATGTTAGTATCATCTCATATCAACACGACAAAAACATATAAAGTAAAACATTCTATTTACTATCATTTGTTGTCCATTGCATACATTCTGGAAACATGAAAAGAAAATATTCTAAAAACATCTAAAAACACATTTAGAAAATGAGTCACAAAATTCAAGATACCAAGAGTTTAGATCCAAAAAGATATATATATATATATATATATATATATATATATATATATATATAATCAGGTTTCATGTACAATGCCATCATGCACTAGGCATGGTCAAAATGCACAATGAGCCCGGAAAGTACAAAATAACTCATATAAACAACCTAACAAAGGTCACTACAAAAAGAGCCAAGTGGCCTCTCAATCCCTATGGGATCCCTCAGAAGGCACACGATCACATCTAGGACTCCGGCTACATCGGCGCTTTGAGTGCATTGAGGGCTCGTGGTCCCAAATAGTAGTTGTAGCCTTGCTATGAGAGTGGCTCCTCCTCATCAGGCACTCTGTAGTCCTATACCCACCTAACTCGGTACGGAGGGAGGTCACTATCTTGGTTACATGCTAGATAGGGGAAAAAACATCGGTATGCCTACCAGCTGCTGAAGGCTCCCCTGTATCCATGGATAGCTCAACACGAGTCTTCTCTATGGGGAGCATCAGGGTATCAGTACATACCTAGTGAATCAAGTCTCGCCACTCATTAGCAATTTATGTAAGAAAATGAGAAAACAAATTAGAAAATGATCAAAAGGTAAAACCAAGGATGAACAAAAATAGAGATAGCAACTAAGGCAATCCTTGCTAAAAACAATATCAAAAGAAGAGTGACAACTCACTCGGATCTCGAGCCTTTAAGAAGTATCTCTAGGATTCATGCCTACCACGGATCGTTGCCGCTGATTGATGTCCTCCTCCTACATCTGGGACAACATGGCGTCCTACCACAGACTCATCCTCTCTACCTAGGTCCTAAGAAAGTAACTCCTCTGAGACTAGAGTCACCCTCTCCACACTCTGCTCTACCCTCTTGGCCTGTAAGATCTCCTAAGTGTCATGCCACTTAGGATCGCTATCCTCTTCCCCACCCGACTCGCTGATCTCCATGTCCTCGGTCTCCTCCTCCGTCTCTCCCCCTGTGAACTCCTCAGACTCGGAGTCTATATCAATGGGGTCATCACTACTATGGGAAGGACTGGCAGTAATCCGAAGTAAAGGTGCCTGAGGAGCACCATCTCTCTCTTGAGTGCGTACCACCCTCCTGGCTGCAATAGGGACACCAGAAGTAACAACAGTCCAACCCCGACCTCTAGAACCTCCCCTAGCCTACCGAATTGATCTAAACACTAGCACCACTGGGGAAAGCATGTCAATGTAAGAAAGGTTGAACTAATGAGGCACTCGATCAAAGGGGTGTGTCTCTACCTTCCCCATCCTGGCCCACAAGCTGCCCCTGTAGTAGAGCGGAAATCAAAGTAAAGGTCTCCTCACCCCACAACCCTGCCATGTTATGATAAGGTGTGGCTTCCATATCCTTAGTAGTCAGGGAAGCAACTGGCTGGTGGGGTGCACTAAGCACCGTCATCTTTGTCCATCTAGCTGCCCTCACGGCCCTGGGATCCTCCACCTCTATGCCTCTCCCATAAGGGATGATGCGCTCATAGACCCAGCTCATAACTAAGGTCGGATGGCTTAGCGACTATCCCTATAATCGAACCACCCTGTATAAGTCGTGATAGGTGGTCCCAAGTATATTGGCTCCCAGGCATAAATCTGACCATGTGCCTCAATCTGTGTGATGATGGGGGCCCAACAGTAGAGAAAAGTATCCCCTCCCTTGTCTCCGATCAATCTCGAAGCAAGGATGCCCATAATGGCTGATGGATCAGAGGGATGGGAAAGCCAGGAATAGAACAGACCTTCACCCCCTTCTTTGAACTAGTGGAGACAACTACGTCTCCCATATAGGTGTCCCACTGAGTCACCCGAGCTCGGACATTTCGTATCAAATGAAAGTCTCCTCCCATTAATCGGGACTCCCAAAATGTGGTAGACATCCTCTAGGATGATAGTCCACTCACCCCTAACACCTGGAAATCGGAAGGTGTTCCGATCTACATCCCAGTAAAAAAATAAGTCACATAGTATGCGCGGAGTGCAACATGGGGGCCCAGGCGATCCTCAATATACCGCCCCTCCGAAGAGTATCCTACTCATCCCGAGAGAGAGAGCATCTAACACTGCTGGAAGCCAATCAATCTTCCTCTCTCAGATCCATCTAATATAATCTTCCTTCTTCTGTAAAAAACCAAAAACATGTAAAAAGAAGCAAGTTAGCATCAAGATTGCATTAGAAAAATCATTAAAGCAAGTAAGAATACTAAAAATGAAAAAATAAACTCAAACTAGTGTTGTTTTAACACTCTGTAGAGGACCACCGCCCTGAGCAGGGTGGCGGTTCCGTAACCACCACCTTAAAAGGCGGCGGTCCCTGTAACCCTTTGCCCTACTTAGGCGACGGTCTGTCGCGCGACTACAAATGGGTCACATGCCCTAAAAATGCTTAAAAATACAAAAAATGACCGTTTTAGCTAAAAAAAAGCCTACCTATTAGGCGCCCCCTAAGAGACATGTTTAAAGCGACATTTCTAAAAATGACCCCCATGACAAATTTTTCATGATTTTTATATTTTTGGTGCAAAAACGTTAAATTGAGAAGAGCTAACCCGATAACTCGTGGGTCGAGGTTATGCTCGTAGAAGCATATGATCGCTATCTTGATACGACGTTTCAACTATACTCTCGTTGAAAAATGTCACCGTGGGTCCCAGCTCAAAAACTATCAAAACTATGCGCAAATGAATAGGAAAATGCTTGTTATATATGAATATATATAAATATATATATATATATATATATATATATATATATATATATATATATATGGTGTTTTGACTCATTTTGAATGCCCCTTTCGTAGGTTTAGAGTGCCGATGGAGGTAAGTTCTCATCCCCGTGCAAATGGTAAGTCCTCATTTCATACTAATTTAGTATTTATTTTATCTATCTACTACTTGAGTCCTCTTTCCATTTTTGCAGGTAGCGGGAATAGTGTTTCTTCATTGTTTAATGGTAAAAGAGTTCTAATAGGAATTACCTTTGGGTGAATGTGAAATCTATAAATAGCCAGCTTATTTTCAAGAAAATGGCCCCTCAACTTCTCATTTCCATTATTTAGTCTTTCAATTTCTTGTTTAGAACTCATTTTGTTTTCATGTTTGCATCCATGCTAGTTTTCCTTTGCTGTTAGAAGCCATTCGATCTTCTTGCTTCAGTCTTGTTCATTGTTGTTCATACAAATTAGTTTAGAGCATAGTAGTGTCATTTGTAGATTGAATCCATTAGAGTTGTAGGTTGTGTTCTTCACAGAAGGTAGATTCTAGAATCTCTCGGTACACTTGTGTTGTATTCCCGTAATAAATCCCGCTAGGAATTGCATATACCAAGCTTTGTCACTTGTGTTGTCCCTCTCCTACTCGCATTTTATTAGGTCTATATCCAAAGACGCCATTGTTCAAAATATATTTTCTATTGATGCTAGCATATACACGCTCTTCGGACTCACGTGAACATGAAGGAATGAGGAGATCATTTTGAGGGGGAAAAACCATACACTACTAGCTTCGCCACTGTTCTGTAAATTCCAGGTTTTATCTGTCAAAGTTCTAGTTAAAACATATCAAATAGAGTAGTGAAATATTTCATTTCAGTTAAGTTTCATTTTCGATATTTCCGGGGAAGCTGTGGGGATTGATAGTTTCTGAGAAACTATGATTCATTCCTCACTTCTGAGGTAGGATCGAATCTTTTAATTAAGTTAATCAGCTATCTAGTTATTTAGGATAAACTCACAACTGCAAGTAGCTACACCGGGCTACCTTGCTTGTTTTAATTTTGTTATTAGATTAGTTTTCATTTTCTAAATGTATTAGATTAGTTTCTCTTTCAATTCTATTCAAAATTCTATCAAAAATACAAAAATAGAGGAATATATATATGTTGTAGATATATCTTGCATAATTAGTTTATTTCATTTCAGTTAGGCTTATATTGATCTTGTATGACAATCACGGGACCTAGGGAGCCCAGGGAATATGTTTTTGAGCCAATCGTGCCTCAACCAAATATTGTTGCATCAATAACTGACATAGACCAAAATCTCAGAATTTAGGTCTTTCGAGCAACAACAGACCTACAAGAAATCAGCACACAACTAAGAGTATTAAACATAGAAGATGACAAAGCACACACTTTCTAGTCAAATCAGAAAAATTATAGACTACCTTGATAGATATCCGTATGAATGTAGAAGGACCTAAAAGAGAGAAAACTTTTAGTTATGATCCACAGGTCCTAGAACCCAACGGGCCTACAAGTCAATCCAACATTGACGCTGGTTTGTGAACATTAGTATTTAGGTCCTCTCCAATCCCACCAGACATTATCACACAACTATCATTATTAAACGTAGCAGCTAATCAAGCTAAAGATTTCTGGACTAGACCAGCGAATCGTCCATAAAACACCAAAAGATCCATTACACATTTAGCCATTTATTTTCATGACCTTGTCGGGAGACATATATGAAGCACCCACATGTCATATTCCGTGCATCCCACAACCCATAAATCGGATCACGACAGAGCTTGATATTGATTGGAGCCTTCGAGCAGCTATCCTCACTGAATGATCTATCACACCGGTTTAGGTTAGGAGGGCGTTCTTTGCCTTAGAGTCGCAGATCCCGCTATTGCGTGTTGAAGACATAAGATTACCTAACTAGCTTATCTACAACCCGCGTGTATTCCATCCCCACCGGCTGTCTTGGCACGACCTCAGGAGGTTGGGTGTGAGGAAGAGTTACTTATAGATTCTCATGCTCGCATGTCACTTTTCCACCATAAAAACACCTATTGAGGTATCCTAGATAGACACCGAGGATTCTACATTTGGTAAGAAATATAAGGTGCAAATAAAGTTGACTTTGTTTAGCTATTGTATTGGTTTTTTCGAGCATTATTTATTGCTCTTATTGTAATAAAGCCATAAATTTTTTTGTTAGGTAGAACGTATGAATAAGTCCCCTGTATGGTCAATTTTTGTATACATCTAAGTGACCAGGACACACTAGTAAAAGACCCAATTCTTGGGCAATGTTTTTACTCTGCTTACTTGCATTAGTAAGGCCCTTAGAGTGTAATTATTTTGGTAAATTGCTAATACTAGGAGATGCAATATGTTTTGGTCCTTGTTGAGTTATTTGTCTAACAAGAAAGAGATAAACGAGGTCAATTCATAATGCGATGCAGTGGAGAAGACAAAGTACATAAGCCACCGAGAAGGAGAAATTTTTGCAATAGGTTTATCATGTGAAATTATTTTCCTATAAAATTGGTAACTAAGCTTATTGTACAAAGAATCCAAAAATGGAGCATTTTGACAACTAAATTTGCATGACGTACTTAGGAAATGTTTTCCCTTACACTTGTATTTGAAATTTGTATGAAGAACTGTTAGGGGAAAATTTATACTAACCAAATGTTTGAGTGACCATTACAATTGGAAACTCATATCTATGAGTTTGGAGATTTTTCATCCATTTGTGCAAACAATGGAGCTCTTAAAGTGTCATCTTGGAAGTTCATTATGTGTAGAGGCATTGTGACCGTGTAACAGAATGGTAGCTGAATCACCGTTGGCATTTATGTCTGATCAGAACTTCGTTCTATGAAGAGGTCATCATGGGAATCTAGAAAAATGGTACTTGATATTAGTTTGTCAACAAATGAAGCTCTCAAAGGATCAACTCAAAACTTCATTCTGTGTAGAGTCATTGGGACCATGCAGAAGAATGGTATCTAAACACTGTTGGCATCTGAAAACAGGTCGAAAATTCATTCTATGTAGAGGCATTATTACTGTGCAAGAGAGTGGTACCTAATAGTCATCTTCAACAGGAGGCTTTGTACCATGTAGAGGCATCATCCGTGCAGCGGGGTTGAAGTCACCTTTGTTGAGCTCATGAGAAATCAGCTTGGATCATTGTTCTGTGTAGAGGCATTGTGACCATGCAACAAAATGGTAGCTGATAATCAGATAAACATCATGCATTGGAGGCTAGAGGTCTTAAAAGAGGATTAACATCATGCATTGGAGGCATTGAAGTCTGGAAAGGGATGTGACATCAGGTCACAACTTCATTTTGTGTAGAGTCTCTTATGACCCTATAGCAGGATGGTACCTGACAATTCATTGTCCATCATCGACATCAGATCAATCATAGCTCTAAGTAACATGGAGTTCCTTCAAACCAGTTTGGATTCTATGGAATCAACTAGGAGATGGGAATTGTGTTATAGAGTCAAAGAAGATCCTTGTTGTCATATATCTAGAAGCTAAGTACCGCACTGCAGAGGCGTGGAGGTCTTCTTTGGATATCAAAGAGGTGCAAAAGAAGCCTAGTTGGCCCATAACCCACAGATCCAGGATCAGAACAAAGTTATCGAAGTGAGAGGGTTACAGAGGAAGAGACCAAAGGGTCTACTATAGTAGCACTTCCAAGGTGGCAGCAAATTTTGAGATTCGGAGACGGGATGGAAAAATGTTCCAATATATGCTTTTTGGGACACAAACCTTTTCCTAAACATCCCTTTTAAATCATTTTTATATCAAAATCTCCCTAAACATCCCTAAATTGTGTCAGGACAAAAGATATTTGTGAGAGGTTTCCATCGAATATGAGAACGTAAAAAATGAACATTGGGAGATCTAGTTATATTCGGTCAAAGTTTAGTCAACAAGAAAGTCAACTATGGTCAACAGGTCAATAGTGGACCAATAACACTGTGATACGTGGCAAAAGAGCATTGGAAAAATCGGAGGTTGAGAGGTTTTAACAGTTGGTCTTTGACGATCATAAAGTGGTATAGCTCGAGAACAAGAGGCTCAAATTTTGTAACGGAAGGGAGCCCAGCTGCCGTGATGACTATGATATTATCACCGATGTGGTGGGTCCTCAAGCCACCATGTGGCTTGCCACCACGATTGATTTTCCTATCGAGGATCGAAATCGAGCTATTAGCTGAGTCATGCAAGGACCAAGTTACATTTTAGCTTGGTGAGCTATCCACAGTGATCGAGCTCATCTATATTGCACGAGATCTATATTATCCCATTTACTTTGGTGGACATCCCCATGACATTTGCCTCCAACTCACCACGTAGTGGCATGAACAACTTTTCAACCGCTTGGCCCAAATAATGGGCACATTAAACATATTGACCACCACTCCAAACAAATCGGCCATGTAAATCCACCAACCCCCATGTATATGCTAAATCCACGTGGTGGATAAATGGTGGGGCAAAAAAATCCCATGCGTGGAAGTTTCCACGTGAAAGGAGGGGAGTTTAAGGTATTAAATACCTTAGCAAAATCAATACGCTACTCCATGTGGGATTTGACACACTCAAACATGTATTACGCCCAATACGAGATTATATTCCCATCCATATTCCATGGTTAGGCTTATAATAGCCTATGGATAAAATATAAAGCATTATTTTGAGGGGCCCTATTTTAGTAGAAATAGGGGACCCCTCTCCATTTTAAAGAACACCGAAGTGTATTATTTCTAAACTTAATTGTGGGATTTGGGAGAAATAGTATTAGGTAAATTTTAATATAGTTTTGTGAACTACATTAAATTTCTAAAATTACTATAGGAAAATATTGTTTATTAGCCTATTAGTTTTAGGTAATAGTAAATGAAATATTTGTGATTGGGAGTAATGCAAAATACCCAATAGGCCCATTGAGCCACATTAATTTTCACTTGTGATGCCTGGAGTATCGACCAGAGTGCTTAGGAGGACACAGGATATTGTTGGGAAGGCCGATTGAGTTCGAAGGAGGTTGTACATCAGGAAGGTGGAGAACAATTTGACTGATCATCAAAAGTTCTTCGAAGGACTGGCATACTACTAGGCAAGTGGAAATTCCATTAGATTTTATTGTAAGAAATAACATTGTACTTACAAATTACTAGTGGAACGATTTGAAAGAACCCATACACGTAGGCCATTACCAAATTCTGTAATCAATCATGTACAATTGTCATTACATTCTTGTATTAATTTTAAATTGATTACTTAAAAGGAGAAACTTGTTGGTAAATATTAAAATCCTATAGGGGTTCGAGATCAGGTAGATAAAAACTTTTAAATTGGTGGGAATTACATATGATATCATAGGGAAGGTTCATGCTCTTGAACCTCTCAAACAATTTGATGTTGTGATGGTTATCTATGATGGTGGAAGATAAAAGTGATTTTTTTTTGTGATGTGAAAAACTTCTAATTGTGATCTTGTGAATGAACCTGTTGTGCTTACCACTTGGTGTGGACTAACTATGATTTCAATGTGTTTTTTCATGAGAATTATTTCTCTCTCTCTCTCTCTCTCATGGATTAAATGTGTATTACCACCCTGTTGGGTGAAATAATTGTTAATTTTAACTATGAAAGTGTGGTGGCATTTTATCATCTTGTGATGTTGTATATATGTACTAATGTGCTGCACGAAAAAGGGTGGTTCATGATAAAATGTATCATACTGTGTTGTTTCCCCACATTATGATGTATCTTTATGTTTGTCATCATGTGGTATTGTAATTGTGTATATGTATTGACATTAATTACTATATTTTTCATATATATGCATTCATGTTGTTGGAAAAATAATTTGTCGAGTGGTAAAATTAATGGGTTCTCACCAACAATGTGTGGGATTTAGTCCCTCTTCTTGAATGGGGTAACTCCATTTATTGAAAACAAGGAACTGATTTTTAGGGTTTCACGAAGACTAGGGATCACATAATAGTACTTCCTAAACCTTTGGAAATTGCTTGTATTTAATACAAGAGAAGAAAATAGTTCAGTGACGGAGATGGGAGAGAAAACTAAGAAAGGGATTTTAATCAAAAAATAGCATAACAAATTTTGTTGCATTAAAAATATAACATTTCACTTGCAATCAATCAGAAGAAACCATTTGCAAAGAAAGAGGAAAAATCAACAAGAAACACAAAGTTTTATTGCATCATGTTGCACAATTTACAATGCTCTTGGAGTATAAGTTGAGATGGAGATAGGACAATAGTAGATGAGGAACAGATGAAATGAAGGCACTTGCTTCTAAATAGATAGTGAAAGCTAGTAAACAAGTAATAACCCCTTACCTAAAAATAAGGGAGCCATTCAATTGTATAGTGCAATGACTGAATTTTCATCTCCCCACATGACCTTTCACCTTCCTTCGTGACTATTGACTTTTCAGCTTCTGACCTTTGGTGTTCCTTCGCCACTGTGACCTTTCGAATTCCTAACCTTTGGTGTTCCAGTTATCACACGTAAATACCTTATTATTCTAGGACATCATAATTTTTCTTTTTATCGGTCATTAACACCTTTGTCTTGTTCCTGGCCATCAACACATTCTTCTTGCTCCCATTTGTCATTAACAACTTTCTCCTCATCGTCATCAGAATATTTTTGTTCCCGTCTGTCATCAAAATATTTCTCCTGGACGTCAAACAAATCTTCCTGTTCCTGGATGGTATCAAAATATTGTTCCCAGTCCAGTAATACATCCATTTTGTTACTAGTCGGTAACACATTTTTCATGTTCTTGGCTGGTAACACATTGATGTTCCCATTTGCATCTCAGGACCAAATTTTATTGTTTCATTTTCAAGGTCAAAACTTAAAAAAAATTTGGTTGTAAATATATGAAAAATTATGGAAAAGGGCCAATGAATCCAATGAGAATATTTATAATTCCTGAAAATGAGTTACTCCTCATGGTTTACCCAAATTTTCACTTTTACCTTGAGGTGTGCACCACTAAATATGAGTGATAGGAAGAGTTTATGATCTTCATGAACTAACACATTATATGGGACACAAAGATAAATAAATAAAATTTAATTTGATATTTGGTTAAGCTCTAAAATAATCATGAGTCTTGTGAAACATTTTGAAAAAGTTATAACTTATACAAGGGCCTTTGTGTCGCACTGTCAGGTGAATTTACACCTCTTAAAATTCCCAAAATCTTTCCTTGATGATCCCAAAATGAAGTAGGATATTTTATCTCTCCAATTCCTAGGGTATAAGCTTATAAATATTTACAGGACTCTGAAACTCTTCAAACAAGGTGACTAGCTTTTTTAGAACATGCATTTCCCAATACCTTGCTCATAAAGACCCTGATTTTGTATAACTTGTTCCTAAACCTTGATTTTCTTCCGAAACTTCCTAAAATTCCTCAAATGATCACATGTGTTTGTCATATAGTGCTTGGAAGCATTATATATTCTTGTTACATCCCAAGAGGTTCTTTGCAGGTGCCCGAAGTCTAAAAATAGACCTTTTAGGCCTCCGAGAGCAACTCCTTCCAGGTGAATCATAATGAACTCATACATTGTTTCTCATCAAATTACCTACACGTGAAATAAAATTTAAAAATCAAGTTAGTACATCCCTCTTAGGTGTCACGGGGTTTACATAGAGAATTTCTAGAGAGGCGGGTTCACATTACTTGGTTCGGGGATATTTTGAGTGTGGGATTGATTGTCATGGCCAAAAATTCAATTTTTTTATGCTAGACATTTAACATGAAAACAATTAGCTCTAGCTTAGGGACTTGTCTTAGATTGAACAAAGTGAAGATGGGGCAAGTAGGAATACCAGAATCTCAAGACACTAAAAGGATCAATTCCTTATGCATTGGGCTATAGGAGTCAGTAGACACAAAAATCTACATCCCCTCCCAAGCCTAGACACACTCATGACCAAAGGAAAAATGTTTGCGACATCCCGCTATCTCACCCATTTTTAATTAATTAGTGCATTTACGATCCATCATATCTCTAAAATATAAAACAATTATTTAATTAAAATAGATAAATTTCCTATTATCTCCTCAAACCTCACCTTCCCACCTTGTCAAGTTAACTTGGACACCTCACTAACCACCCAAACTATTTCTAAAACCACTTTCTAAAAAGCACTAACATATTCCCTAACTAACTAGTATTCTAACTAGCCAAATCATCCAACAAGTGAGTCTCCTCATCCTAACAAACTTAGTTCATGCTTTTTTAACCATCCCCATCCTCATCACTTCAAAATCCATCATTTTGAGCTGAAAATGGAAGGAAATTGTGTCATTTTCTAACCAAACTAGTTCTCTCTGAAATTGACGGTGATTTTCCTGATCGCTAGCGATCTATATATACTAGTTTGTAGACCTCATTTGGAGGAGGAATTCACGAGCTTTGCAAGTGTACACTATTTCAATTTTAGTCCATCAAGCACTCAGTTATCTCATAATGACATCACTTAATGTCATGCTACTCCACCAACACCGGGTTCATCATTGGATTGATCATTTTCATGCACCAGCCACCTTCCTCTGCTCTTCCATCCACCAACACACTCTATAAGGTAAATCATTCATTTTGATTTATTTTAGGAATTAGAAACATGTGTATTCTTGCTTGTATATCATTTATATGATTACCAACCTTCTATTTTGTCAAAATAGTGTCTAATTCATTAGTTTAGACTCTGTTTTTAAAAATTCTCTGTTTTCACAAGTAATCACCAATGGTGATTACCCGATCGCATGATGATTTCTCTAAATCACTAGCGATCACTTGTGTTTTTAATGATTTTTAATCATTTTGATCTAAAAAATTAACTAAAATGCATTTTTATTATTATCTACTAATCTTTTTCTAGAATGATGACTTCAGATGGATTTAGGAGGATCTAACTTTCCCACAAATGACTCTTTTCCTATTGTTTGTCATCCATTGTATTGGGAGCAATACAACTTGCTTCATGACCTCGAACTTTGTGTGATCTAAGAAGTGTTAGGAATTAGTATTCACATGGTTTATTATAATTGGTTAGTATTTTTATATTATTATAACAAATGTATAACAATATATTGTACGGGAAGGTTATTGTTTTGTATACTTCCTATTTTATAGGAAGTTGTTCAACAACATTCCTGGCTATATAATAGCCATTGTATTAGCATGAAATATAGAAAATATAATATTATTTTGTGTTATTTCCTATGTAAATTTGTTGCTACACTTTCATTTGGTACCAGAGCGTTGCATTCCTTCAATGGAGAAATAATTGTCTACAGGGGTGGCTTTGTTTTGTTATCCCAAATTATGTGAAAGAGTGAATAGATTGTTCAATCAAATCATAGTTGTGGTCAAAGAATCTAAGAGGACACTCGTCATTGGACTGCTCCATGAACTATCTATAGCATCTCCTTCATGGCACATCTCGTATGTACATTGGAGGTTCCAATATTTTGCAAGTTCGTTGTCATTTCCTCTTTCAATTAGACAAGTTCATTGCAATTACATATTCAGTCAGGTAGATTGCGTGTATTGTCAAGACGTCTCTCTCAGCAAGAAATCCAAAGTAAAACAACATCAGAGTTTGGCACAGATCTGTCATATTCGAATCTGCATCAAAGCGACCGTTCAACTCAATAGCTGTCAATAGATTGATCTACGCAACTTTTTATCCAACTACTCATCGATCCTTTGGTTTTCGAACTAAGCAATCCTTGCAGAGATCTGGGAGTTGTATCACATACAAACTGTAACTCGCTAATGGTTCTGTCTTGGTCAGATCTTATTTGGTGGACACTAAGACTCAGCTATCACCTACAAGTGAATCAGATCCACGACTGTATATTGAATAGTATGAGATCGACGCACTTGATGGATTACACATGTAATACATGCAGTTCAACATGAAAATTCCGTATATGCATGTCAATTAGGCTATTTTTTCGTAGTGAATCTAATAATAGCCTCCAGCTATATTAGAAAATTGAGTCGTTATAGTTTAGTTTTTAGATTTTAATTGGTCATTGAGTCTTTTGTTTTTTGTTTTTAATAGTTATTTGAGTCAAATAAAAGTATTTTTAGTAGTTATTGTTGTATCATGTATTAGAGTCTTAAATCGTATAAGTTTTAATTCAATATATTTGGCCATGTTTTAATGTAGTTTTATTTGTGTTATTTTCAATATGTCATTTAACACACTTTCCGTAAGAGTTTGAAATAGGTCTTTTATTTCATGTCAAACATTTTAGTCAAGAATTGTCCTGTTGTAATTATAAGACATCAATGTGTATGTCAATGTTAATTCCATCATATATGTCTAGGTGAATATAGGTAGTCAATGTTAAATAGGTGATTTTAGGATTATTGTCTTGTCAAGTGTTAAAGTCGTGTCATTGTATTAAGTTTGAAAAAAAATAAAAAAATTCCTTACGAATGCATTTTCGGTGGAATCCGACGTTCGGGTAAGGTGTGTAATTTTTGAGCCTCAAATTCCAAATCTGCTAAGTTAAGTAGCATATTACTGGAGGATGGAGGCACAGGAGGCTGGAGGTCATTTAGCGACCTCTCGTCAGTCACCAACGACGGGGCCACACAGAATGATTTGGTGGCACAGGTGTGCAGTGTGAGTACTTGTTTTTGAGTTTTGCAGTGTTCCAGATTCAGTTGTGTGGTGTGAATTTCAGCTTGGTGTGATTCTTTTTCAGAGTTCCTGTTTTGTTTGGTATTTGATGGATGTTGGAAAGAAAGTTGTGTTGGAGCACAGATGACTGTCAGTGATCCTCTGACTGACTTGGTCCTCTGACTTCCGTACTTCTTTGGAAGATGGTCAGCTAGAAGAATACGTTCACTAGCATTAGTGACCATGTGCAGCAAGACCTAACTAGCAAGATCCATTCAGGAGTATGTTCTTCGATGCATTTTGCTTCTCAGTATCTATTTGAGTGGAATTTCACATTGTGGGGGGGAATACATACCAATGTTCCATTCCCATTTTGCACCCAAAACGGCTTAGTCAAGGAAAGCTTCCAGTGGCAGTGGCAGTTTTCTATGTTGTTCGAGATCGAGTGGCAGCGATCAATGACAGAGACTACAATTAAGAACATTACGATTCTTATAGGAAGTAATGTGAAATATTTTCAGTATATCTTCTATTGTGCAGTTTTGTGATATGCATGTTGTGTTTCCTACATAATTCCCTGATGCATAAGCATAGTGGTGAGTGTAGCACCGCAGTAAGTCGGTTCATGGATCTTGAAAGGGTTTGTGGGATGATCCAAAAACCACACGAGGTGGACAGTTGATTAGGTTCCTGTCACTTCAAGGTTTGTGGTAAGCCTTTTTAACACCATGGAAGGAGTGAGCCTTTCTTTTGGATCAAGGTCATGAGTCACGAGAGTTAGACATGCCACAGGGGGGTGAGCATCTTTGTAGTTGAATGTGTGGATGTTTTTCTACCATGTAAACACTAAGGGGGGGAATGTTAGGAATTAGTATTCACATGGTTTATTATAATTGGTTAGTATGTTTATATTGTTATAACAAATGTATAACAATATATTGTACGGGAAGGTTATTGTTTTGTATACTTCCTATTTTATAGGATTTTTTTCAACAACATTCCTGGCTATATAATAGCCACCTTTGTATTAGCATGAAATATAGAAAATATAATATTATTTTGTGTTATTTCCTATGTAAATTTGTTGCTGCACTTTCAAGAAGCTCTATTTGATTTCTTGGAAGCCATATTTTCGTGACACATTGCATTTGGGAATCCAATGATTCCTTTTGGGAGGAATAAGATGGAGAACTAAGACTCCAGGAGGATCTCATTCAATACAAATGCCAAGTACAAGACCAGTCTATAAAACTTATAGGAGGACTATAAAATCACTTGAACTCAACTTAAACAAGCTGTATTAGTGTCTCAAGATCGACTCCACACTTGACTTCCCGTAAGAAAGTCGGGAAGAAGATTATGAATTCTTCACTGAAAACTACATCTCAATTCCCGATTCGACTTCACTGAGGAAGAGGAGGACACTGTTGGTTCCATATCCTCCAACACATCTGAAAATCTCTATACATATCAAGAATTTGACTTATGGCTATAAATCATGAATCCATGTTGATCATATATGTACTTAACTAAATAAGTGATAATCACACTTTATTATATCACTTTTGTAAGCATGATCTTAAGTACTAATAAGAGTTTGAATATTTCTTAAGCTATAATATTATCTTAATGTGATTCATAGCTTTGTTACAAGAAGTTGTTTGTAGGTAAATAAGCCTTCCGATCCAATGTTCTAAAAGCGAAAGTGTGCAAAAAAAAACATAATCAACATCCGGGTACCCCAAAACCCCGTCATACTGAGGTAAAGCTTGGTCATTACCTCTTGAATCCATTAAGGAAACCAAGGTAAAAACTATGCTAGACAGAGTCATTGCAAAACAAGGGTGGATACAACAAAACTTTCTTTATTGAACACAACACAACACAAGACAAAAACAAACACACAACAAAAGGGACACCCATAACAGAAAGGGGAACAAATACACAAAGTAAAAGGGAGATTATATATAGGGGGATATTTACGGAGGCGGGGAAGGAATATACACATATCTCAAAATGGGTTGAGAAAATTACTTGCCATCATGAAATAGTGGAATCTATTGTGATATTTGAAACAAAAAAATATAATCCAATCAAACCATGCTCTTGTGATGGATTTGCATGGCTTGAGATGAAGAATATTGATCATGATTCCATCCTCATACTCACACTGCACCGAGAATGTTCTTGTATCCATTGATAACTTGGTCACTTTCTTGAGACTCTTGGATCTTGAGGCTTTCTCTTGATATCCCACGATCATGATACACCACTCCTTCATACTTTCAAAGTTATAAATATCGACCTCATCATGGAGAAATTCTTCATTCTTGGATTGCTAGACTAAAATCATTTCCTATATTTACAAGGTACTCACAAGCAGTAAGAACAAACCAAATTCCTTCCTATTCAAGAGATTATCTAAACATCTCGCTTTACTACTGTAAGTGAGTATTTTCCAAGATAGTGGATATATCATTGAGATGGAGGCCCTCATCGATCCCGAGAAAATGTTGCAATATGGGAACTTGCTCAAGGCACATTGGATCTTGTAGAATGGTCAGTGAAATCTGATTTTGAATCATTTCACAAGAATCATGTATACCCTCATTTTGTTGTCCAGGGAAATTTTTGTCAATATCCAATTGTTTGAATCTCATTTTGATATCATTCTTGAAATTAAAACCCTTAATTTCTTCATAGAGGCATTTTTACCATTGAGTGTTTTTTTTGCATGAGCTCTTGTTACGCCTTTGGTGGACTAATTGAAGTAGAGGGAACAAGCTGGTCTTGAACATACTTTCAAGAATCTTGTAGTTTTTTACTTTGTTCCAAAAACCTTTCTTCCATGCAAATCAATTCAAAATTGATTCAAGGACTTTTGGAGAACAAGTGGTGAATAAAAAATCATGTGTAAATGATGAGTGTGGAGTCATGTTTGAATTCTAGTATTCGAATTCCGATTCTTTATCGATGATCGTAAAAATTGTTTGACACATGGTGGGTCCTCGGTCACCATGTGGCTTGCCACCGCTTTGCCCTATTAGTCAACTTGGGCTAGTTATATTTAGCTCGATGAGATTTATATATTTTTGAGATCGAGTTGTGCATCGAGCTATTTATCGAGTCAAGGATGAGTTTCTCAATTGAGCCAAGGACCGAGTTCAAGTCATGCAAAGGTGATTTGATTGTTTAGCCCATTGAGCTATATGGAAAGCTATTATATTGCATTCATGCGGTGAGTTATTCCATAACTCGGAGTGAGCTGTTTGGTTGTCTCTGTCGATAAAACAGGAAATGTGGCTGAAGCCACGTATTGGTAATCACCTCTAAATATTTTTAAGTCCCTTTTTATTTTCCTTCCCAAACCATGTGGGATTATCCAAATTAATATGGGATAAGCCATATCCCTTCGACACTTGGCACAATGAAGATGAAGATATCATGGGTACAAAATGGTTGGTGAATGAATGGGCAGTCCACCAACACCTTGGGATCACGGTAGAAGACTCGGGATCATGGCATGGATGTGGCTGAGCATACCAATAATGAGGTAGGGGGTAGGTTGATGGTGAAGGGGTTGTAATAGGAGGTAAAGGGATCAACTAAAAATTGGCAACTCAATGGATGGCGCATCACATGGACTCGAGAAAAATGAAGGGGTCGAGTGAGGTGGACGGGTCATAGTGAGTGGTAGAGGCAATTGGGGGTCCTTGCACAACAACTATAGGGAGCTCGATTGGGTCACTCAATAACCAAACAAAATGGATAGGTCGGTGGGATTTGAACCACACCCACCTCCCTCTAAACTCGATACCTTATCCAAAGCGCCAACCGAGATGGATATATGGGGAAACAAAGAGATAAGGGGCATAAAAAAATATTTTGGGCCCTTTAACACTATATAAAGGAACTTGACCCCTCTCGTAAAGACACGACACTCACAAGATCAATCTAAGAGCTTGAGGAGACATATATGAGCCAAGGGAGATTATTCTTAAGCAAGCTTACCGTAGGTGTTTGTGAAGGATATTTTATTAGTCTTTTTAGGCTAAATTGTGAGTTTAATACCTATTATTTTAATAGGCATATTATTTTTATTGGGGGTTATTCAAACTACCCAATATGTCATAGTGCCCCATAACTTACGGTGTATGTCAAGAGGATGGAGGATGTTTCCGACTAATCATCGATGTTATTTGAAGAAATGGACTCTGTTTAGTTAAGTTTAAAGTTTCATTAAGTTTTATTATAAGAAGCAATATTGTACTTACAATTTTGACTAGTGGAATGGTTCTACAAGAACCCAGAGACATAGGCATTCT
Organism: Taxus wallichiana var. yunnanensis; assembly: GCA_018340775.1. Classification (NCBI taxonomy): domain Eukaryota; kingdom Viridiplantae; phylum Streptophyta; class Pinopsida; order Cupressales; family Taxaceae; genus Taxus; species Taxus wallichiana. The sequence goes on from CM031236.1 coordinate 548,847,666, forward strand.
TTCAAACTCCATTATCAACCTATGTGCAATGTGTTTTAATTCTTACATTACTTAAAGTTGATTTTAATGGGGTAAGTTCAGAAAATAATTTAAATCCTATAGGGGTCTGTGGTTGAAAAAAATTGGTCAATTTTTGGATAAAAATTCACCCTACGGTCTTCCTCCATGTGGGACATTGTCTTGTGGATTGGGAATATTCATAGAATTTTCAAGCACCTTCCTTATTTTGCACTCATGGATTTCTTTGTCTTGTGTGAAAGGGAAAGAAGTGATTTCACATTCACTCTTATCATCCAAGGAATCATGGAAGACATTAAATTCATGCATCCATTCCATCTCAACAACAAAAATTGGTGAATCAAAATGAGAAACACAAATTGATTCATACCCATCATGTATTTCCCTTGGCAAAGTTAGGAGTTATAGGCTAAGTTGGGGGTCTTTAGTTTCTTTTTCATCCTTCAAGAAGTTTTGTACAAATAACACATTTGAGTTCATCATAGGCTCATCTTAATTCTCATTAGAAGAGTCTTTGCATTGTGTTTTTAGGATATTGTTGAAACTCTGATCCATATGCACCCATAATTTATTTGGAACATCCTCACCCACTCCTTCAACGCTTTCCTTCAACGCTTTCTATTTCCCAAGATTCATTTTCTTGCAAGTATGGGAATATTTGATTCATAACACCTTCTGACAAGGAGAATAGGTCCATGCTTCATGGGAATGGCACTCCTATAAGCTCAAAATCTATATCATTCTCTGTGTGGGACCATGTTGAGGAAAAAATATGGAAAGAGTTTTCAAACCTATCTTGATCATCCATTATTGAATCTTCATGCAACATTTATACATCACTTGAAGAATCAAAATGGGAGGAAAAATCATCCATGACCATATTAAATTCATCATTTTCATTCTATGATGTCAAATGGATTTCTTGTACTTCTTCACATATCTTCATTTCATTATTAATTGAAAGATCAAAATTTGAAAGGATATTATTCATACTTACTTTGAACTAGTCATATTGTATTTCCTCATTGTTGATGGAGTATTTGGAAAGCATTGAATCACCCATCATGAAACAAGGGTCTCCCTTTGAATCCATTTATCCCACAATGGGTTGTGCTTGAGCCAAAAATAATCGATAAATGGTGGTTCCATCTCTATGTATTTTATCTCATCTCCCGGGATGTCACTTCGGTTCTCATTAGAAGGTTCAAGGATAGGATCTCCTTCAGGAGAATCCAAGAATCTCATGGGAATAAACACCTCATACTATGGGTAGCCATCAAGGTTTTTATCCATAGGGCATATCTCATCTTCTTCGTTCATTTGGTGAATTGCTTCAAGATGTTCATATGTTCTTTATAGAGCTAAATCATAACTACAAATTTCATCAAAGACTTTGGGGTTGGAATTGCCTTCTATTATTACTTGAATCCTTTCCACATATTCTCTTTTAGAAATGTTCAACTCTTCATCACCATATGCAATGAAGTCATCTAGAGAGTGGCGGAAGAAGGACAATATTCTCAAATTTTTAGTGAGTTGTGCGAGGTTGAAAAAGTCTTCTTTCTGCCGATACCGCACCATCATCCTCCATAGGAAAAATATCCTCTTCTTTTTCTTTCTTATGAAGTGCTTCAAGTTGCTCATACACTTCTTCTAGGGCCTCACCATATATCGAACTTCAAGATAGGTGCTGGGATTGGAATCTCCTTGGAAAATGCTCACGACTCTTTGCACGTACTTAGTTTTCAAGGATGCCAACTCATCATTTTTGTATGTAAGAAATAAATCCCAAGGGAGGGTGATGAAAGACATGTCTTTGAGATTAAAATTCAGATGTACGAGATTGAAAGTATTACCTTTAACATATTCTTCTTCTCCACATGTCTTGTCTACAATGTCTTGTAACTCCCTTGCCTCTTTTTAGTCATTCTCTTTCATTTTGGATTATCGGCCATAACAGTTCCCATTTTTTCCTTTAATAAAAATCCTCTTAAATTGTAGCCACCAGGATTTTATGACAGGTTCTTTGCAAGTAGAAATTTTTCTTATTCTACCTCTTCTTTCCTTGATTTTTAAAGACATGTAACTGCTTGAAGAAAGAGACCCTTTTGTCATTCTTGAATTTTCCTCTTTACAAGGACTGGTTTGGAACCATGGCTAATCAAAAATATTATTTTCTTAGTCACAATCTTCTTCTTCTTCACTGTCACTCATTGGTACTTCACTCCAATCTAGAAGTTTTTTCCTTGTGATTGGGAAACAAAATGACAGTGATTCATTCCTTAATGAAGTCACCTTCAAGAATGATTTTCTTTGAAACTGTTTATTTAATATATATATATATATATTTTTGGATTTTTGGACCATGTGGTTGCATTTGGTGCAAATATACTAAATCGCCTCATGGTGGGCGCTAAAAGCTGTTGGAAAAATAATTTTTTGAGTAGGAAAATTAATGGGTTCGCACCCACACTATGTGGTACTTAGTCCCTCTGCTTAAATGGGGTAGATCCATTTATTGAAAAAAAATAACTCAAAACATTCTAAACTAATTTTTAGGGTGGCCCAAAGACTGGGATCACATGGGAGTACTTCCCTAAACACTGGGGGCAATTTCTTGTATTTAATACAAGAGAATAAAATTGTTTAGTGAGGGAGATGGGAGAGAAAACTAAGAAAGGGATTTTAATCAACAAATAACATAAAAAAGTTTGTTGCATTAAAACCAAAACATTTCACTTGCAATCAATTAGAAGAAACCATTTGCAAAGAAAGAGGAACAATCAACAAGAAACACAAAGTCTTATTGCATCATGTTACATAATTTACAATGCTCCTGGAGTACAAGTTGAGATGGAGATAAAACAATAGTAGATGAGGAATAGAGGAAATGAAGGAACTTGCTTCTAGAAAGACAATGAGAGATAGTAAACAAGTATTAAAACCTTGCTTAAAAAAGAGGGCAAAATTCATTTTTATAGTGCAATGATTGAATTTTCATCTCCCCACATGACCTTTAACCTTCCTTCATGATTGTTGTCTTTTCAGCTTTTGACCTTTGGTGTTCCTTCGCCACTATGACCTTTCAAACTCCCCAATACTTTCTTATTCTCAGACATCATAATTTTTCTTGTTACAAGATGTTAACACCATTTTATTGTTCCCAGCCATCAACACATTCTTCTTGTTCCTAGCCTTCATAAAAACTTAATCACGATCGTCATCGAATCTTTCTATTCCCGTCTGTCATCAAAATATTGCTCCCAAACGTCAACAAAATATTTGTGTTCCCCTCTCGGTATCAAAACATTATTCTCGGCCAGTAATACATCCATTTTTTAACCATTCAAGTAACACATTTTTCATGTTCCCGGCCGGTAACACATTGGTGTTCCCTGATTGGTAACACTTTTGCATCTTAGGACAAAATTTTATTGTTTCATTTTGGGGTCAAAACGTAACTTGAAATTTGTCGTATAATATATTAAAATTTATGGAAAAGGGAAAATGAATCCAATGAGAATATTTAGAAGTCTTGAAAATGAGTTATTAATCATTTTTTACCAAAATTTCCACTTTTACCTTGAGGTGTGCGCCACTAAACTGAGTGATAGGAAGATTTTATGATCGTTGTGAACTAACACATAATATGGGATATGAAGAGTTCCAAATAAAATTTAATTTTAGCTTTTTCAGGATCTCAAATATTCATGAGTCTCCTGAAAACTTTCAAACAAGTTACAACTTGTACAAGGGCCTTTGTGTTGTTGCAATCTGTCGTGTAAATTTCAACCTCTCAAAATTCTCGAAATCTTTCCTCAATGATCCAAAAATGTAGTAGGATATTTTATATCTCTAATGCCTAGGGTATGATATTATAAATCTTTACAGGGATCTTGAAAATATTCAAACAAGGTGACTAGCTTTTTTAGAACATGCATTTCCCAATACCTTGCTCATAAAGACCTTGATTTTGTATAACTTGTTCATAAACCTTAATTTTATTACAGAACCTTCCTAAACTTCCTAGAATGATCACATAACTCTTTCATACACTACTTGGATGCATTATATCTTCTTGTTGCATCCTAGGAGGTGCTTTGCAGTGCCGAAAGTCTTAAAATAGGCCTTTTTAGGCCTTCGGGAGTAACTCGTTCTAGGTGAATCATGAATTTTTCTCATGAACTTACCTGCACATGAAAAAAACTTTAAAAATCTAGTTATAAAATCCCTCTCAGCTATGATGGGGTTTACATAGTCTGAGATTGGTCAGATGACAGGTTCACATTACCCGGTCCGTGGACTGTTTGAGTGTGGGCTTGATTGTCATGGCCAAAACTTCAATTTTTTTAGTCTAGACATTTAGCATGACAACACAAGTGTTATGTGATAATTTTTTTGTTGTGAATTAGGGGTATATGAATATTTTGTGACCCTAATGTATTATACTCACACTCTTGGTGCGTTATGTGGGAACATGATGTATAGAAAATTATGGAACATGGCTATGTTATATCTCGTAATTTTACCAGGAATAATACACTATGGTTATTTCTTGTATACATCATTGTGTTAGTAATGTAGTTATGTGCTATGTTTTATACCTTACACTAATTGACCCTAAGGGAAGAAATCAGTAAAAGTGTATGTGTGGAGAGATAATGTGTGAACCGGGTTTCTTTAACCTTGATCCAAGTAGGAGCTTGGAAATGGAGTATCGTTTATACTAAAACCCCACTTCTATCAGTTTGGTATAATTTGAGATTGCATAGTATATTATGGATGCACACAACCTTATGCTCAAATTATGCAAACTTAATCATTGTTCTATTATGTGAGTTTTCCGTCGAGTAATCCTATGTGATACCAACTATGTGGATCATCGTATGTGTGATAAAGATATATATGGAGATATGATTATTCTAATTATATGTATATTTTTGAGCTGAGGCTCCATATTTTAGTGTTAGAAACTCTATGAGTGCCCCTTCGGTGGCCTTTGAAAGGCCACATATTGATCGTATTGAAAATTTTCTATTCTCGTATTTTATTCCTAAATCGATCATTTTATCTTTTCTTGTAAGAACCAAAAATTTAATTGACTGATGTATTCTTAAATTTTTGGAATTTAATTTGATTTTGTGCTTACAAGAGGCCTTTCCATTACTGTAAATGTTTAGTCATTTATTTTAAATAGTTTGAACTTTGCTTTTTGCGAAAGGCTAAAAGTTTTCTAGCCTAGCCGAAGGCTTAGAATTGTTGCCACCTTGAATTTGGAATTGCCTATTATATTGGGTCTATTATGTAATGGTGTGATGAGTTGGAATAGGGTAATGGGATTCACCTTGGAGTGGTGGGACCTATGGACCCACTTTTTTATATGGGTGAATGCCCCAAAGGGGTCATGATGCTTTGTGTAGATTTAGAGCTACAAGATACTATGCCACTTGGGTGGAGGTGATGAGGCTTTATGTTACTAGGGCCAAATGGTGACCCAACCTCATTGAATGGATAAATAATTTGATGGGGGATCTTTGGTCAATGACTTAGCCTAAATTTTCCACAATAATTCTTACATTTAGGTGATAGGGAACTATAGTGAGTGACCCAACCTGTTTTTGTCACTATGATTTTTATGGTTAGGTGACGGGGCTATTTTCTCGGTGACTGACCTAATTTTGACACTATGTTTCTTATATTCAGGTGATGGGGCTCTTTGGTAAGTGACACAGACTGATTTTTACATTGTGATTCTTTTCTCTATTGTGAGGCATATAGATCCATTCTAGGAGGCTTATGGAGATATGGTAGGCATATGGAGTTGGTATGTATAATTAATGAGTTATTCCTATGATTTTTTAATGTATTGTGATGTTGAGGATTGATTCTCCTTTGAGTTGATGTATGCTATTGGATCCTATCTTCACATTGTGTGGTAGAGTTTGGTTTGAGTCCTATTAAACCTATTGAATACATATTACACTGATGAAATATTTATGTTAGACACATGTTGTGTATTTTGGATCTATTCTTGGGGTATGTTTGGGTTGAATGCTATGTTGTGTGGACTATTATTTTCATTCCCATGGTGGGAAAATTGGCAATCTTATTATGATGTAGTCATGAGAATGTGTTAAAAATGTGTTTTACGGGTTCTTAATCTTGTGCTTTAGATCTTGTGTGACATTGTGATGTCAAGTGTTTTGAAAAATTGTTAGAAATTTTGAATTTAAAGTTTTTAACAAATGATAACATTATGAATATGGAACAAGTGAATTCTTAAATCAGTAAAACTAATATATTGTTAATTCACTTATGAGAATATACAAGTGAATGTGTTTCAAAACGATTATTAAATTAAGATTTGAGTTCACTATGGATTTTAACTATTGAACAATGAAATCTTATGAGCTTTGAAACTAAGAAAATGTATTAAGGAAAAATTTAATTGAGTAATAAAATCAAGAGAAATGCCAATCTATACGTAACCTTAAGAAATTGAGAAATTTTTAAAAATATGCATAACTTTCTTCTAATCGCATTTAAAGCAAAATATCATATTCCTTAGATGAAGTTGTTGACTTTCCTAGTATTTTTATCCATATTTCTACCATTGGCATTATGTCACATCGAGGATTATCCTATTATAAGGGGAGAATGATGTAATTTCCTACTTTCCCTCCCTGTAATAATGATGAGTCATTTTAAACCATTATTATTAAAAATTAAATTAAAATAAAATAAAAATAAATTAGGATCCTCGTAGTGAGGAAAGGGCGGTGGAGTGTTTCAGATTATGGTGGCTGTAATAAGAATGGGTCTCTTCAAAGGATAGTTATACCATTTATCCATATGCAAAAAGGTCTCCAATTTTAATAGTTCACCTTTGCTAGCATACTACCAACCTATGCCAAAAATGGAGATTCTAAACTGGGTGTGAACATCTTTGATGTATTAAAAGATGGTATTTTTGGTGAATGTATATGTTACAAGTTCTATGGAAGAAATTTCTACGCAATAAGGAAGCATGTCAATGGTATGGAAAAATGGTTCTGGTCTCATGAAATAAATGATTGCATGATGTGCAAAAATGGGTTCATTAAAACTAATTTAGAACTTTTAAATAGGATTTCTTCACTTATTTTCTTACCAAGATGTGTGAATCATGTGACTAAATTCCTCCAATGAGATGTGTTCTTAGGGAACACATAATTTCTTGACTACGAGGAGATGGATTTGTTTAAAACACTACAGAGAACTTCAAGAAAGGGAAAATGGACGGAGTTTTAAGCCACCACCATAACCATTTGCAGAATCCCTAATTTGTACCAAATAATAATCCATGAAACAATGTGTGAACTATCCACCAAAGTGATAAGGAGAGAGGAGTTTCTATAGATGTGGTTGGAAGTGACATTATAGATATGGTAGCAAGACATAGAAAGTAGATGGATGAAGTGACTACCTAGGTAGGCTTACCTGAAAGTGTGGGTGCATTATTGGGCACATGAATTGTTAGACTATATTTAAAACTTGGATGGGTAAGAAAGTTCTGTGAAATTTTTGACATAATGCTTCAAAGAAATTAATTTTAATGGAACATAGGGTTACAATATTGACACCAAAAAATGGGTTTGTTAATAAGGCCTTCAAAACTTTAAAAAAATGCACTTTGATTGGTGCAAAACCATACTCCACACCTCATGCTATCATCACTCCCATCTTGCTTTAAAATAAATAGATTTGAAAAAGGCCACAAACACATGCCAAAGCATGGTGAAGGATGCATATTGTGACAGGTGTAAATCCTACTACCACAACCTTTGCCAACATACTTCTAGTTTATGATAATGGGAGCTTTGACTAAAAGTTTGGATGTCCGAAAAATCACAATGGATAGTGTGAATATATTTAGAAATTTTAGTTGTAAGAGGTATGTTAGGAAAACATGCATAAAAATGTGGCCCCTGTTTGTGAGTTTAACATGCAAACTAGTTGGGAAAAGATAGATTTTGACATTAGAAGGATTTGGAACTTGGTTGCACTTTATGAGTTGTGAGTTGTTTGTTAAGGCATGGAGTTGTGTTGGCGGTAGATTTTTGTGCGTTACATGTTGTATGCTTGGTTATGAGGTGGCACTACGTGGGTTCACTTATAATGATGGCTACGGTATGTACAAATCAAGTTTGCAAAAGGATTAGAGTGTTCAAGAAAATATAAAGGGAAGAATTTTAACTAACTAAAAAATCCTCTTTAGCATCCACTTAGTTCATTCTAAACTCAGAGATTTTGGTAGTCTTTTGCATGTTTAAATACCTTGAAATCCGTCTTTCTCATTTCAATTATTGATAAGCATGGAATTATTTTGAGTTATGTGAGTTAGATCTTATCGAGAATCAATAAATTATGAGTGAGGCTTGGGAGCAAGTGGAATAAATGCATGAAGGTACGTAGTTATCAAAATCATTAATTTTATTCTAGAACTAATGATGACTCTGTTGAAGGGAGATGAAAAAATAATAATGTTTTTAGATAAAATGAAAATATTATGTCTTAGTTGGATGGATGTAACTATAACTTAATTCATGAAAAATTACTTTACTTTATTATTCATTTAAATATACATGAAAGGTTTAGAAATTTCATTTCAATACTGAATTCTAAGTATCAAACTAAACAAGACATCCCTAATTTACAAACCCTTAGTGCTCTCTGATTCAGAAGAGAAAGTTATGAATTTTTTTATTCAAAATATAATGCCATCAAGACACTTCTCACTCAAAAATAAAAAAATAAAACTTCTAGGTTTAACAAGAATCAAAAATCAACTTTTAAACCTCCTAGTAAAGATAAGAAACCAGGAAACTTAAGAGTTATTTTTGATGGTAAATGTCATAACTATGGAAAATTTGGCCATAAGAAAGAAGACTGTAAAGTCAAAAATAAGTCAAATTTCAAAAACCAAAAGGGAAACAAATCAGATCAAAATCAAAATCAAAACAAGAATCAGAAAAATAAATAAAAATATAATGTAATTGCTTTATATGTTGTTGTTGATTTCTCAAACTTACCCGCGTATCGGATCTGGAAGAGCCGAGTTGTTGAGTCAACAATGGGACTATCACCAAGTGTAGGACCTTGCATTCTTAAGACAAACCTCACGGAGAAGGCCAATTCCTCTATCTCTTTCTATTGCCATTGCTACTTCCAATGCTAGAAGGGAAAACTAGGCTAATAATGCCAAGGGACCAGGGATAGAAGGAGAACATGAAAATGGAAAACCACACTAAGGAAGGTGATAACACCTGAAAAAAGTGATGAACACTATCTATTACGAGATAAAATGAAAGGAAAAGGTGTAGAAAGAGGCTAGGCATGCGTAACATGAGACCATAATGCATCTACACAATCAATTTTCTGAAACACAAATAAAAATGGAGCTAGGACTCAAAATGACACAACAAGCACACAATGCAAGAGAAAGGAAAGAAAGAAGAATAAAAATAAGTTAAAAAGAGAATAGATAGAAAATAATTCTTTTATTTCTTTTAGAAATGCATAGTCGAATTCAATGGTGAATGAGGTCGATATCCACATGCAAGAGCCAAATCTAGAGGTCTACAACTCAAAATACAAAAATATAAAGTCCTTAGATAATGCTAGAGGATTCAAAATTTCCAATATTAAGAATGAGCCAACTCTTTCATTTATAGATGAATTAATGGAAGAAGAAGAGAAGAAGGAGGAAAAACCCAAATTTTTAAATGTAGCCACCAAAAACAAGCATTTAATATCTATAAATCCACCTACAAATATGTCAAATGTGCTTCCCTAAGTCTGTTTGGCATGTAGGAGAAGGAAGGAGGCAAAGTTCATGTCAAATCAGGTGGTTGAAGTAAAATGAAAAGGAAAAGGTAAGGAATAAGACATGGAAAGAAGGATTGTATAGGGTGCGTGGGGAATTTGCAACCATGGAGATGCACCAAGTGAAGCAACTAAAGTGCGTGCAACATGCAATATGAAACCATAGAGCCGAGAATGGAGATATGGGTTATTCAAATAACTAGGGGAGTTATTATGGATACTTGATCTGGTAAATTTTGGTGCCATCTATCTACTATATGAAGGAGATCAATAGTTTGGAGTGTCCATTGGGCATGGATTCTACTATGTAATATGAAATTTATGATTTGCAACTTTGAAGAACTGCCCTTGAAGCCACTTGAAACAAATTGCGGACTGTGTTATGAATCTGCAAAACTACCAAAAATGATGGAAAAGGTTCGACATCTTAGAAGTAAAAAAGAGCGTGCACATGATACGATCGAGGAGAAACAACTATGTATAAACAAAACAATGTGCATGTAACATACTTGGAATAATTTAAACTACTCTAATATTTACAAAATTATGCAACAAGCTAAATGAAATGGTTTAAGATAGACCCCATTTATTGGGATTGATAGCATGCCTCCATAAGTCGAGATAACTTAAAAGATTTAGATTCCTTGTAAGAAATGATAACATATGGTCCACTCTAAAGTGCATCGGACTTTTAATAGCACCCTGGTTTGGCTCTATCAGCATCCCATTTTAAGACCAAGTCACCAACTTTGAAAGCTTGGGGCCTAGCCACTCTATCAAACCAATTCTTTATTGCCTATTGATGCTTCTCTAACTTGATCATGAAAGATATCCTTGATTCTTCAAGTTCAACCAGCTCTGCCAATATTATTTCTCTCTAGTCTACACCCTCAAATTCCAGCTATTGGGCTACTGATAACTAATTCAACTCAAGTATCAAAGGAAGTGTAGCCTCCTTGCCATAGAAAATCTTATAAGATGAAGTTCCTCTTTCCCTTTTTCACTATTATTCTATCTCGCCTAAAGTATGCGCAAGACATTTGTATGCCACTATCTTTGGATGATATTCATTATCCCTTTTATGATCCCGATCGGGTTCTTATTTGTTGAATCTTCTAAGCTATTACCTTAAGGGTAATAATTAGAAGAGGTATTCAAGTATATACCAATACTAAGAGCCCAATAAGTAATTTTGGCACCAAGGAAAGATTTTACATTATTAGAGATAATGGTTTGAGGAATGCCAAACCTTGTTACAATGCCCTCAAGAAATTTAAAGATGTATGACTTGGTGGATTCCTTGAGCATGAAAGATTCTGTCCATCTAGTGAAGTAATCTATAGTTCTTAGCACCCATTTCTGTCTGTCTAGCACTTGAAGGCGGGTTGATCATGCCTATGAAGTCAAGACCCAATTGTGTAAAAGGATAATCCGATTGGATTGGTGGAGAGGAAGCACTACGTATTTCTTCTTTCCTACAAAAAAACACATTCTTTGCAATTCACGATCCACTTGTGTCTGTCGCAAAACAAATTAGACAAAAATAGTCCTACCATTATGATATTAATTTCTTTAGTCTTGGCCAAGAAGTGTCCACTAGAGAATTCATCATGAAATTTTGCTAATGACTTTTTAGTACGTAGGCATTGTCAATACACCTCAGTAGCATGCCATCAAGATTCTTCTTGAAGAAAAGGTCATCTATCAACACATATGGGATATATTTCAGCCTCGGATGTATTCTCTTTACTTTCTTCTGGACCGGGAGGGTATGTGCCTTTAGAAAGGAATGTGATCATGTAATTCATCTAGTCGCATGCACTTGGTAATTTACTCTATTCCGGTTATGTGCGCGAGAGATATTCATCCAGAAATAATGAAGTCTCAGGTTCATCCTACGCATCCTCAACAAGTTGTTTATAGAGTGCACTACCTCTTACTATATTTTTGGCTTTGATAGTCAAATCATACTCCATGATTTTGGTCACCCATCGCACTCTCTTCTTGTTGATTTCTTCTCCCATGATGAAGTCTATAAAAATAGAGTGAGACACTAATACCTTGATGTGATTTGTGGTGAGCATTATTTTTAGCTTCTTGAGTGCATGCATGATGGCGTAGGCATGTTTCTCCACGTGACTGTATTTAAACTCATAATTATTCAATGTCCTGATGAAGAAAGCCACCACTTATTCTATTCCTTATTCATTTTCTTGTGTAAGGATGGTGACAACACTTGCATCAACACCATAAACATTAAGGATGAAATACTTTAAGTAATCCAGATTGATGAGTGTTGGTAAGAAATTTATTGCTTTATTTTTCAAATCTCTCCTTTTCTTTTACTATCCATATGAAGGTTATGTACTTTTTGAGCATGAGGGTGATGGGCCTTACTAGTCTTGAAAAGTTAGAAATGAAGGGGCTAACATATTTAATTTTGTCAATGAAGGACTACAAGGTTTTCATGTGTGTGATAGGAAAGAGACAAGATGGATTGGTGTCACCTGATTTCATCCTGAAATCTATGACTACCCTATTCGAAAAAAATTCGTACTTTTAAAATAATGGGTCGTTTTGTGTTTTTATTGCCTGAAAGTTCTTGCATTGCATCAAGATATTCCCAAAGAGCCATATTAGTCTTTTTCGCCAAATACTCAGATGCCCAAAATTGTTATATTCTGTCATCGGGATTTGTCTGCGAGAAATTTGTATTTAATTATTTTGAGCCCCGTATGAGGCTATTTGCGTTCCGTTTTAACTCTATTATGAGTGAATATGTCATTATTCCCTTGTACCAGAAGGATTTTAACAAGGAATGAGTTTTGGGCTTTATTTATGACTTTTGGCAATTTTTTGTGTTTTTGTGTTGTCCGTTTCATTTTTCGTGAAATTTCTCTAGAACAATTCCTTTGCCGGGTAAGCCCGATTTTGGCTGGAACAACGGGGAAAACATATACGCACATTATGCCGGAGGAAGTCACCATCGAGGTTTGGATCACTGGGAAAAAGTAAAGTTGTGCATGGAAAAGCCCTGTGGGATGAGCGCATTTTTGGAAAACAAAGGATTTAAGTTGCAATGGGAAAAATAGAAGCCGCAGGCATGATGGGAATTTTATACCTGCCTAGCAGGGTACTTTTTCCCATGTTATAAAATTCACTTAAGCTGCAGTGGGAAAAATAGAAGCAGTAGGCAGGTGGGAATTTTGTACTTGCTTAGCAGGGTACTTTTTCCCATGATATAAAATTCACTTAAGCTACAGTGAGAAAGTTAGAGGGCAGTGGCATGCAGAATTTATTGCCTACCTTGCAGGGTAAAAATTCCCATGGTGAAATAAAAGAAAAGTGACTTAAGTGAAATCATGGGATTTTATTGCCTGCCTTGCAGGGTAAATAATCCCATTGTCAAAGTCAAATCACTTAAGTGGATCATGGGATTTTAGTGCCTGCCTTGCAGGGTAAAGAATCCCATTATGAGAAAATTCTTAAAAATAGAATTATATGTGCAAAAAAGTGCGACCCACCTTGGGTGAATAATAATGCATTAAATAAATATTTGTTAATATTTATTCACCCAATTTTGGCACCCAGGCTTGTGGAAAAGTCAACAAAGGGAAGTGGACATAAGGAATTTAAAAATAGAATTCCAAAATTAAATAAATTTAATTTATTTAATGCAGCCCCTTTTGAGAAGGAATTAATACTTTTTAAAGTATTAAATGATTATATTAATTCCTATTTTTAGTGGCTATGGTCAAAGCACACTGTGAAGCTTAAGTGAAGTGATGTGTGAAGGATTAAATTGGATTAATTTAATTTATTGGATGGCTGTCCTTAAACATGCTATTTTTAAAAGAGAAGAGCATGATTTTTAATTAATTAATTGCCTTTAATTGTTAGGGCAATTATTAATTATAGAATTGTGAGAGTTATATAAGCATGGGCAGCCATATGGGTGAATTATTTAATTCACAGGTAAAGAATTGCAGCCAAGAGGAAAAGTGCGCCCCATTTGAAGAAGGATTTTTCTCAGGCAAGGTGGAAACAAGGCATTTGAAGAAGGATTTTGCTCAGGCAAGGTGGCAATAAGGCTAAAAGATTTCAGATTTGGCGCATGCTTTGAAGAAGGTTGATCTTTGTCTGCATAATTGTTTGCACAGGTGTTATAGGAGCTCGGTGTTGTTGAAAGGATTCATGCTCTCTTTATGTGCAAATTAAACACCAATTTTTGGGGCAGCAGGCTTGAAAAGTGCAGATTTTTATAATTAAAATTCACTATTCATGCTACGGTGGCCATCTTTGTCTGGATTAATTGCAAGAATTCATTACAGGTGTTTTACAAAAGAAAAGGAGCTTTAATCAATGTCCAATACATTGCATATATCCTCTGAATCTGAAGAAATATCCAGATCTACACCAGTATTGAAGAATTCCAGTCAAATAAGAAGAAAAAGAATTGTTCAGACAAAGATAGACAAAGCTATGGCAAAGAAAGATGAAAAAGAAAGCACAACGGAGTCATGCATCACTTCTAAATTTGTAGATATTGGAGACATGGATCTAGGTTTCAGAACCTCTTGCTGAATTGATAGAAAGACTCCACTCATGCATGCAGGAAAGACTTCACTCATGCGTACAGATAAAAAGCAGTGGAATTATTTGAGTGAAGCTTTGCATCCACAACCGATTGCGAGAATTTGTTATGCGGTGCGAGATCCATATCCAGATGCAGATGTAGATGCAGATGCAAATCCATATGTAGATCCAGTTCTAGATCTCATATTTGCAAAAGATTCTAGCACAAAGGCTTCATCCTCTTGTTTTAAATGCATCCCGTGAAGAAGTCAATGCGTGGAAAATTCCTTCCAAGATCCTGTGCATGTGCTCTCATCTTCCAGTTGAAGCCTTCATTGAATTTTCATTCACCCTGAGTGCTTTCCAGAATTTTTAATTGCTCATATGCAATTAAAAATAAGTATGATGAGTTATCTATGACCAATCTTGCATTGATGCATGTACAATAGAAGAACTGGAAAATCTTCAAGGATAAAAGAGAAGACAATGCAAAGGCAAAATTCCAGCTTGCTTCCAATTCCAACTACTTGCAATTCCAGCTTATTTCCAGATCTAGTTTGAATCAGCTGCATGCAGACATGAAAAAGGACAAAGTCAGCTTTCCTCTTCCTTCTTCTTTTCTCGAAAAAGTAATTGAGCGATCGATTAAATTATACAACTTAAGTTATTGGTTTAAAATCCATTACTTGAAGAATTCAACTACTTGGAGATAGGTGGCATGCGTGCAAAATAGAAGGTTCTATTTTGAGTTGCAAATCATACATGTCATGAAAAGAGGAATTCCGGGAGGGAGATTTCTAGTTGTTTCTTTCCGACTTCCACATGTGCCTGTTCAAATAAAAGTTTCCAACTTGTAATTACCCGTCTACATTCTATAAGTAGAGGAAGAACTTTCGGGTTAATAGATCGAGAATTTGTAAGTAGCAATCTTGTGTTCTAGACTTTGTGTTGAACCTCCGAGAGCAACTTAGAGAAAAGGAATAAAAAAGGAGCAGGTTTTAGGAGAACTTTGTGTCACGGTGCATTGTGTTTCTTTCTTTTAAATCTTAGATCTCTTAATAAAGCTGTGTTATTTAAAATCTGGATCGAGATTTGCCTTTGTTTTATAATTGTGCGTGTTCATATCTATTAAGTTTCTTCTATGTGCATGAAATTAGCTCGATATCTACTAATTGGGATGCACATATTCCCCATTTCTTCTCTATATTTCCTTTTCTTTCTTCTTCTATAAAATACTTCCTTTCTTAAACATCTCGCTTACTTGCTGCATAACTTCTTAGTTATGGTCTATAAACTAAGTGGTTAAAGTAAAACCCCGATAGATAATAACACATTCTTATTGACAAATCTAACACGGGAGCCTCACTTTGGTTAAATGAGGGAGATTTATCTCATGACTGCCTAGGTTTGATGCTATGCATAAAATCTAGCCAACATGGATGAAACTTACTCAGATCAATTACGATGCCATATTTTCAAACCACATGACCCAATAGCTTACCTTGCGCCACTACAAAATTACACTTCTTAGGGTTAAGAGATACCCCAAACTTTCTGCATCTCTCAAATACTTTCTCCAGATGCGCCATGTGATCTCCGCCCTACTTTGAGAAGACTGTTATGTCATCTAGGTAGCCAAGATGAACTCGTTGATATAACCTTTAAGGGTAATATCTATGGCACGCATTTGAAACATTGCACATACATTTAACAGACCAAAGGCCTTCTTCGATATTCATATGTTCCCCACTTGGTTGTAAACGCTAGTTTGAACTGATCCTCCTCCTTGACCATGATCCGATTGAAGTAAGAATACCCATCCACTATAGAAAATGTCAGCGTCTTAGCCAAAGTTTGTAGAATCTAATCCATAGAAGGAAAATGATAATGATCCTTGAGGTATGCCTTCTCTAGTTCTCTAAAATCAATGTAGAGTTTGATTTCACCGCTCTTCTTGTGTGTCTTTGGAACAATATTCATGACCCAAGTAGTGTATTTTATTGGAAATATAATCTTCACCTTGATGAGTTTAAACAACTCTTTCCTCATGAGGGGCTCTAGCTTTGGGTTGAATAGTATTTGATTTTTCTTGGTGGGCTTGAATCTGAAATCAAATTCAATGGAGTGTTGAGAAACACTTAGAATCGTTTCAAGTATTCATAGTCCCATGAGAAGATGTCACTATATTTCTAACAGAGGGAGATGAAAGCCTAATTTTCATCATGTGTGAAAGATTTACTAAGTAGTAACTCCTTTCCATGCGCAATAGTGACTGGAATGCAGTCTTCTTGTTCCACACACATTTCTTTCTTCACACTTGAACTCATTGCTAGGTATAAATATTTTCTCTAATGTGACCAACACTTTAGGTAACTTATTTGTCTTTAGATAGATTACTTAGTCACCATAGCCATCATGCAATTCATCTTGCATACTTGAAGAGAACTAAACTTAATTTTGAATGAACTAGATGATCTACACGTCACTATCAAACACTTGCTAGCTAGTGCAATTGTCCTGGAATATATGGTTTGATCACCATCTTCATGTGTTGCACGTTTCCCTTTAAAAATTCCTCGGCAGGAGAGAACTACAAGCCAAGTGTGACCATCGATGTACTTATTTTTCATCTTTGTGGCACCATCTTAAGATTTAGAGCATCAAATCTCTCTAGTAGGTCCTAAAATCTATGTTTATAATCTTTGAGAAGTTTATAATTTATCGTGCACCTTTTTTTTGGAATTGAGGGTAAATTGAGGGTGTTTGAAAGGACCCACATCCTTGTACAATTGAGGATTTTTTGAGAGGATCCACAACCTGGTTACAATGAAGGGGACCACTATTAGGAACCCAATTGGAGAAACCATGAAACCATAGTGAAGATGCAATGGCCAATGAAAACAACTAAAACGAGTGGGAAAACTATCGGTGAATGGAACAAGAGGAACAACCACTAGCATCGCAGCGAGAGGAGAAACCACCAAAGATCGGGAGTAAGTAGAGTAGCCACTAGTGTTAGCAGCGAGAGGAGCATCAACAGTGAGCGGAGAAGCTAGCACCATCAACAGTGAGAGGAGAAGTGAGAGGATGAGCCACTAGCTTCAACATTGAGAGGAGTAACCACCGGTGTCGGCGGTGAGGAGTAACCACCGGTCAACATGACATGAGTAGAAGCCACCTCTAGCAGTAAAACCACCTCGAGGAGGATCGTGTCTCTGGGGATTTTAACCTAGGTGGGCTAGCACAAAACCATGTGACTTGACCGCACAACTCCCACCCCATCAGATTTTTCATGCACTGTTGGTGACATGGTGGATAACCAATTCTATGTCCCCAAATATCTACAATGCCTTAATCCCTTTTTCTCGAAATGAGAAGACTATGTACCAATGCTTCATATTTTGCTACATTTTTGGAGCATGTAAATTATAACCTATGCATGAAGAAAAACCTCTCATCCTTAGGGGAAATGAGAAACAATCCTACACCAACGCCATTTCGCTTCCGGAACCATCAAAGTATAGCCTCCATAGACCATAGTTCTCTTTATCTTTCTTTAGTGCATGCGGCAACAAAAATTCTTCTTCAAGGATGCAAAGTAAGTACCAAGTCCCATTTCATAAGCCACAAGATCTTTAACATATGGATCAAATTTGTGGTGTCTTTCTACCCACTCATCTAGCACTAAGTCAACAAGAGGAGGGGGAATGAATTTCTCTTCAGAAATTTTCCCTTGGCTTTCATGGATTAGGAAGTTAGCTTAGAGAGGGGGTGTATCATATGACTCTACATGATACAAAAATATTGGCTCAATGTTTATGGTAAATCAGGTACCATACCTTGTCTTGAGTAACATATGGGACAAATCAAGGCAAGTAACCACCCAATTTAGCAAGGTAAAATCTATTGATAAGCATAGGGAAAAAAAAAAAAGGTAGGTTAATGATTGAAACATCTTTAGTTATGGTGAGGCTTGGATATGCATGAAGTGTTAACTTAAGGTCTTTGATGACATCTATGGTTATAACAATTGAGACATCAAGTTGTAGGAATCCTTTGGACAAAGGGTTGTACTTCAGACCTAGGACATCAACTATCTTCTTTGGCATGATAGAAGTACTAGCACCCAAGTCAATCATACAATTATGCACAAGGTGTTTTCCTATGATTAAGGACATGTAGAAGGGCGGGGTTTTAGTAGAATTACTTAATTTATTCTCCTCGCTTGATAGATATTGATAGAGGCATGTGGTCATTGAATATATGGATCAACGAGTGGAAGTTAGGCTAGAGCTTCATGTAGCGAGGTTGTGTTGAGAATGGATGGCCAAGACATCCCAAATTTTGACATTCACATTTGTATTCTTCATCTGGTCCATAATATTGAATGGAAGGCCCACTACCTTGTGCATTTGGGGCACAACATCATCTTTTCTTGTTTTCTCAAAGCAAAAGAAGAAGCCTTAACTCATACAAGGGATTGATCTACCAAAGGAGGGGCACACACTACTTTATAAGGAGCATTATGTGTATACTTGCACATAAGAACTTTTGTGCATTTACGTCTAGATGCCTTAGTAGAATATTTATACTTTTAAGGATCAACGTTTGTGACATAAACTTAAGGTTAGGTGCCTAAGTTCATCATTCTTCTCTTGTACCTTGTGTTATCAATAACTTGGGCATGCACCTGTTGGTGACCCGTGGATAACCAAATGATAAGATTTGAGAATTTTATTCTTTTTCATGCACTGTTGGTGACTTGGTGGAGAACCAATTCTGTGTCCCCAAATATCTACCGTGCCTTAATCCCTTTCTCTCGGAAATGAGAAGACCATGCACCAATGCTTCATATTATGCTACATTGTTGGAGCATGTAAATTTGTAACTTGTGCATGAAGAAGAACCTCTCATACTTAGGGGAAATGAGAAAAATCCTGTAACCACACCATTTCTACTTCTAGAACCATCAAAGTATAACCTCCATAGACCATAGTTCTCTTTATCTTTCTTTAGCGCGCGTGGCAACAAAGCTTATTCTTCAAGGATGTAGTAAGTACTAAGTCCCATTTCATAATCCTCAAGATATTCAACATATGGATCAAATTTTTGGTGTGTTTCCACTCATTCATCTATCACTAAGACAGAAGAGGAGGGGGAATGAACCGCTCTTCATTAAATTTCACTTGGATTTCTTATATTAGGAAGTTAGATTAGAGAGTGGATGTATCATATGACTCTACATGATACAAAAATATTGGCTCAACTTGTATAGTAAATCAGATACAATACCTTTCCTTGAGTAACATATGGGACCAATCAAAAGACAAGTAACCACCCACTTTAGAAGTAAAATCTATCGATAAACATAGGGAAAACAAAGGAGGTAGCTCAATGATTGAAACATATTTAGTTATGGTGAGTCTTTGAAATGTATGGAGGGTTAACGCAAGGTATTTCATGACTTCCAAGGTTGTAACAATTTAGACATCAAGTTCTAGGACTCCTTTGGACAAAGTGCTTTACTTTCGACCTAGGACATCAACTGCCTTATTTGGCATGACAAAAGTAATAGTGCTCGAGTCAATCATGTAATTATGCACAAGGTGTTTTCATATGATCAAGGACATATATACGGGTGGGTTTTTATTAGAATTACTTACTTTATTCTCCTTTGCTTGATAGATATTGACAGAGGCGCGCAATTGTTGAAAAGATGGATCAACACGTGAAAGTTAGGCCAAAGTTTCATGTAGTAGGTCGTGGCTTTGAGATTAAATGGCCAATGTATCCCGAATTTGACATTCACATTTGTCTTTTTCATCGGTCCAAAATATTGGATGGAGGGCCCACTTTGTCTTATGCATTTGGGGCACAACATCATCTTTTCTTATTTTGTCGGGTGCAAAGGAAGAATCCTTAGTTTACATAGGGGTTGATCTACCAAAGGAGGGTGCACACTACTTCGGATGGATCATTGTGTGAAGCCTCACAAGTAGGAACTTATGTAAATTTCCTACTTGATGTATTAGTATCATATTTCTACTTTTAAGGATTAGCCTTCATGACATAAACTAAAGGTTACACGCTTGAGTCCAAAATTATTATCTTGTACCTTGTGTTATCAACAACTTGAGCATGCGATCCGTCGGTATTTTCCATTACTTGATTGATCGCACATAATTATTTGGTGCCAAAGAAAAATATATTGGCCTCTGGAGGAGCTTCTATCTTTTCTTGATTTTCTGCTTCATTTACACTGGTGGAAAATTGACACTTAGAAACATTTTGTATCATATAGGTCTACGTGCACATAAAATTGGCACAATGATATTGAATGTGAAGCATTTTGTAAGGGAAGAACCATTTATACTCTTTATCCATGTTGTTCTATACTAGAACTAGTGATTGACTTGTGTTAGGTGGTGGAAGAGGTTGTGCACGAGGTACCAATTACAAGGAAGATACACGTTAACATGTCATCTATCATTTTTTTGGTCCTACACATATATATAGTTTCCATATCTTGGTTTTACCAACATGATTTTTTGGATATGCACCTGATTAGAATTACTTTTGGAGGCTTGCACATATTGCTTCTCCAAAGATATGACCTTGTTGGACAAGTTTCTAATCGGGGTCTTCGATTATTCATCTTCTTTCTACTGTGTGGGAGGGTAAGACGTAGATGCAATCGGTTGTGCACTCTATTTTGGAAGAGGAGAAATAGAAGAATGAGGTGTCTAATTCATTTCTAGGAGTTCAATGGAAGAGGTGGTCTAGGGGCTAACTTTCTCGCCTAAATGAAACTATTTTATACCCTTATTACAATATTATAAGCAAAGTGGGTAAAGTTATACCTCCCATGGATTGAACCATGAAAGAGGTTGTGCAGAGGTACCACTTACAAGGGAAGATACACGTTAGCATGATTTTTTTGGATATGCACCTAATTAGAATTACTTTTGGAGGCTTGCGCATATTGCTTCTCCAAAGATATGACCTTGTTAGACAAGTTTCTAATCAGGGTCTTCAATTATTCATCTTCTTTCTATTGTGTGGGAGGGTAGGACGTAGATGCAATCGGTTGTGCACTCTATTTTGGAAGAGGAACAATAGAAGGATGAGGTGTCTAATTCATTTTGGGAACAATGGAAGAGGTGGTCTAGGGGCTAACTTTCTTGCCTAAATGAAACTATTTTATACCCTTATTACAAGTATTATAAGCAGTGGGTAAAGTTATACCTCCCATGGATTGAACCATGAAAGAGATGTCACTATTTAGGGCCCTTAGATAATATAAGAAAGCATGTTGGGATGTAGGCCTTACCACTTGAGGGATTTTGTCCCAAGTTTTTTTGAATCGATGTTGAAATCAGTCATTTGTTCTACCGGAGATAGGTGATCTCGAATTATCTTCAAAATATTTGTATAGAGATTTTACAAGCTCATCGCAGGTGGAAATGGACGTAGGTATTAGAAGCCTATACCATTGGAGTGCTTTGCCTTTGAATGATACTGCAAGCAACCGATTGCTAAATCATCACGTGTGGTCAAATATATGGAGAAAACATTTTCTACATCCCGAATATGCTAGATAGAGGTGACTTGACTATCAGCAATAAAGTATGAAATTATCTTGAGTGCATATTTTGGCATATTATGTTACACATTTGAAACTAGAGGACTTATGCCAATCAAACTGGTAAAGTTCCTCATTGTAGAGAGGTGGCTAGAGTGCCTTGGCAGTGGCACTCATGTCTACTACTAGGAGGAGTGGATTGTGTATAGTGCATACTGGGATAAAGATACATGCATGGAAGTTATACAGATCTGTTCTAAGAGATAGTTGGAGGTACTCGAAGGATGCTTTATCTACTACAATTTTCCCGGTATGTACTCTTCTCATGAAAGGTGCTCGGGATCACTGAAATCAATAGATCTAGAAATGTTAAAGTCACTAGATGTGTTGAAGGAGACTCCAAAGGCTATAAACTACCAAGCCATACACCAAAAATTAGTAAGGATGAAATTTAAGATTTTCAATACTCATGCCAACGGGCATGCCATAAAATATTAGTTCCTCAAACTTGCACTTGCATCTCGGATCTGGAAGAGCCGAGTCATTAA
Source organism: Taxus wallichiana var. yunnanensis (assembly GCA_018340775.1). Lineage (NCBI taxonomy): Eukaryota > Viridiplantae > Streptophyta > Pinopsida > Cupressales > Taxaceae > Taxus > Taxus wallichiana. Next base: position 548,870,253 of record CM031236.1, read on the forward strand.
GTCAACAATGAGACTATCTTGAAGTTTGGAACCTTGCGCGCTTGAGACAAACCTCCGAAGAAGGTCAATTCCTCTATATATTTCTACCGCTATTACTACTCCTAATGTTGGAAGGAAAACTAAGTTAACAATGCCAAGGGGACCAAGGATATAGGGAGAAGATGAAAATGGAAAACCGCAATTTAAAAAGGGATGAACACTATCTATTCTTAGTGAAAATGAAAGGAAAAGGCATAGAGGGAGGATATGCACACATAACACAAACTTGAACACATATACATAGTTGATTTTCTAAAACACAACACAAAATGGATGTGCAAGGGACTTAAAATGACATAGCAAGCACACAATGCAGGATAAATGCAAGAAAGAAGAATAAAAATAGGTTAAGGTAGAGAATAGCCACAAAACAATGCTTTTATTACTTCCAAAAATGCACTGATTGACTACAATAGCAAATGAGGTCAATATCCACATGTAAAAGCAAGATCTAAAGGTCTCTGCAACTCAAAATATAGAAATATGAAGTCCTTAGAAAATTCTAGAGGATTTAAAATGTCCAACATTAACAATGAGCCCAACTCTTTCATTTATAGATGAATCAATGGGAGAAGAAGAGGAGAAGGAGGGAAAACTTGAATTTGAAATACAACCACAACAAAAAAACATTCAATGCCTACAAAAATTTCTATAAATATATTAAATGTACTTCCCCAAGTCTATTTTTTGTGTAGGAGAAGGAAGGAGGTGAATTTCACGTCAAATTACGCGGTTGGAGAAATTAGATCTGCTCATTAATGGAGTGAAAGACATTTTCTCTTTTCACACCTACCAAATCCCATTGAAATTTGAATTTGATTATCCTACACTATAGCCCATGTTAGAATATATCGAATGAGAATCGACATGTGGTGTCAAAGATCTATAGAAAAAAATATGGCAATCGAGAAGATTTTAGAGCCATCTGAACATGCAAGACACATGGCACACATGGATTGACCTGAAAGGAAGACCAACTGTTTTGTCGTTTCTACCACATATCAATTATTGGTTTGTTGTAAGGATCTATTTCCCAAATGACACGCTTAGATTGGTGTGTGTAACACACTCAATATTTTCAGGATGACTGACACAAAATGGTGCAAAGGTGTGAGCGCGCGAGAAGAAGGAAGCGTGAGAGAAATATAGAGGAAAGGCACACACAATTGAAATGCACATTGAGGAAATTGAACATACTTGGTGAGAGAGAAACACATTGGAGAGGAACAATTATTACAAAGTAATGTGAAATGCATAAGGAGGGAATGCAAGGATGCCAAAGAATAAGCTGATTTTGGGAAGCAAGGCCAAGGCACATGTGAAGGATGAATGTAATATTGAGAAGAAGATGAATGCATAGAGAGTGCGTGCAAGGGGGAAGGATGGAACAAAGACGAAAAGTAAAAGGAATGGAAGAAGGCATGTAAACAAAGATCATGTAGGGCGTGTGAGGAATTTACAACTATGGAGATGTGCCAAGTGAAGTAACTAAAGTGCGGGAAACCTGCAATATGAAACCATAGAGCCATAATGGAGATATGGGTTATCCAAATAACTAGGGGAGTTATTATGGATAACAACTTCCTTTTTCACCGCAAAGGAAAATGAGTGGATAATGGATAGTTGTGCCTCAAGTCACATGACCTTCGAGATATGATATCCTATGTTACCTTAAAGAGTGTAATGATCAGATCTATTTGGGTGATCATTCCATCCTCGACGTTGAAGGACAAGGTCAAGAAAAATTCTCTAATTTTTCTATTGATAATTGTTTGTTAGTTCTTAAAGTTAAAATGAATTTACTTTCTTGTTCTCAATTGACTTAAAATAACTATAGTGTAACTTTTTTGAAAGATAAATGGTTTATTAAAAATGAACTAGATGTCACTATAGTTGAAGGAATACAAAGAGATGGTATTTATGTGTTTAATGGCTTTCACTCTACTTCTTATTTAACATCTCAACGAAGTGACATGCAATTTTGGAATGAGAGATTAGGACATGTAAACTTTAGGAATATGTACGACATGCCTTGAATGAACCTATTTTCTGGTCTACCTTTTTTTCCCAAAATCATGAAACATATGAAGGGTGCTTACATGGTAAGAAATATGCTAAGCCCTTCCATAGTAATCATGATGAATATTCTTCTGAACCTTTGGAACTTGTTCATAGTGATGTCCGAGGACCCTTGAAGTTCCATCCCTTAATGGTTCTTTATATGTTGTCACATTCATTGATGATTTCTCTCGTATGATTTGGTATTATTTTATCAAAAATAAATATGATGTCTTGTCTAAATTTAAGGAATTTAAATCTTTAGTTAAAAACAATTCTACTTATATAATTAAGAAGCTTAGGATTGATAATGGGGAGACTATGTTAGTAAATAATTTTAATCATTTTGTGTCGAATGTGGTATTAAAAGAGATCTTACTACTCCATATTCCCCTCAAAATAACATGAGTTTGTAGAAAGGAAAACCACACCATTCTGAAAATGGCTAGAACTATGTTACATTCAACACAAGTCCCTAAATTTATCTGGGATGAAGCAATGAACACTATTGTTCACATGTTGAATAGAGTACCCACTAAAGTCTGAATTAACTCCACTCCCCTATAAAAGTGGTAAAAAAATCAAGTGTGTCACATATGATAATATTTGGTAGCCCTGCTTCTATCTTCATTCCAAAATCAAAAGGAATAATATAGATCAAACCTCATATCCTTTTATCTTTGTAGGTTATGGAAGTAGAGATAAAGGTCTTAGGATATATAATCCTTATAAATGATACGTTATAGAAAACGTGAATGCTAAAATATTAGAATTTTCTTTTTGTTCTTCATCATCCTCTATTTCTATTGTTCATAATGATTCTAATGAAATTGAAAATAATGATAATAATAATTAAAATGATGTATGTGATGATGAAATTAGTAATGAACCTACAATTGAAAAAAGTTAGTCCCTATCTGATCTATAATCAAAAGATCAAGATGGGATGAGTCAATTATTCAAGAATATAATCCTGAAATTTTTTAGAAAATGACTAGAAGTCAAATTACATATCTTTCTTTGATGATGATGTATGAACTTCAACCCTAATATTTAAAAGAAGAATCTTATAATGAAAGATGGGTAGATTCAATGAAATATGAATACATTACCTTTATTAAAAATCAGAATTGGGATTTAGTCCCTCCTCCTGAAAAATGAAGTATAGCCAGATCTAGATTGTTATACAATATTAAATATAAAGATGATGGAAGTGTCGATAAATTTAAATCTAGGTTATTATCTTGAGAGTTTTCTTAAAAAAATGGTATCGACTACGTTGACACCTTTGTACCAATTGAAAAAATGACAACCGTAAGGATTCGATTTCCTTAGCTACTCAATATGGTTAGGAAATTCATCAGATGGATGTTAATAATGCATTTTTGAATGGTAATTTAAAAGAGGAAATATATATGTCCTAACCTAGTAGAGAAATTTATGTTTTAAAATTGAAAAATTGTCTATATGGTTTAAAACAAGTTCTTAGATCTTGGTATGCAAATATTAACAATTTTTTCAATGAAATTGGATTTTCTAAATATTCTTGTGCTTTGATGATTTATTTGTAAAATTTCAAATTGGGTTATTCTCATTGTATAATGTGTTGATGATTTTCTTATTACTCATAATTCTAACATTTTGATTTTCAAAATTAAATCTAAATTAAAACAATACTTTAAAATGAATAATTTAGGATTATTGCATTGTTTCTTATACATGACTTTATATTAGGATAACAATTCTATTTTTTATCTCATTCATAAGATTCCAATAATTTTATTAAAATGTTTATTATGGTTGATTGTAAACCTATTTTTATTACTATAGAAGTTGGATGTAAACTAGATCCTAAACCTACATGTGAAAAATATAATCCTACTTTGTACAACAACTTGTAGGTAGTTTGATTTATCTAACTATTACTAGACTTGACATTGCTTATGCAGTAGGGATTGCTTCAAGATTTATGTAGGAGCCATATCAGGATCACTGGAAGTTAGCCAAAAGAATATTGTGTTATATTAAAGGCACAATTAATTTTGGTTTACATTATACTTCTTCTAACAATGCATATTTATATGGATATTGTGATTTTGACCATGTTGGTGATGTGATAAATTGAAAGTCTACAACTAGATATGTGTTCAAGTTTTGTGTAAGTGCCATTACTTAGAGACGAAAAAAAAACCAACAATAGATCCATTTATTTTACTGAGAAAGAGTATATAAGTGCAATGGAATTACCAAAAGAAGCCATATGGCTAAAACGGCTATTGGAAGAGATACACATAGAAGAAAAAGGAAGTACTCATCTTCTTTGTGATAGCTACATTTATATTTCACTTTCTAAGAATCCAGTTCAACATCAAAGGATAAAGCATATAGAGATTCATATGCACTTTATCCGAGAGAAGGTTCTATGTGATGATAGAAATCTCTAGTACTGTCCAATTGAAGATCAAGTTACATACACATTTACAAAGCCATTTACAAAGCCATTGTGTGTTGTAAAATTTTGTAAGTTTCATGCAATTCTAGGAATTTCAGAGTTTCCATTGAGGGGGAATGTGCAAGGCAATATTACCTCCTAATGGATGGACAATTGATATCTCCTTCTCCTCTATACTTTTGCTCCATTTGTAAAGCATTGTAAATAGATATTTATGATCTTTTGTAAACTTATAACTCTAAGTTTATGGTGTATAGTCCAGTGTGTTGCATATATTTGTAAAGGAGGTCTTTGTGTTATAAAATGCTCCTAGATATGTGGTTTGATATTTTTCCATGAGAAACCGTGATATGTAGTCTCACAAATCATGTGTATCTTAAATCATAACATCTGATTTATGGATTCCAAATTCTTTTCTACCAAAAGGTAAGTTAAGCATGATGAAGGTTTTATAAATCCTTCAAAATTGATATGCTCTCTTAAAAATTCAGTAATCATTTATGGATTTATAAATCTGTTGTACATTTAAGTAATGTTTTCATATGGTTCCCCACTTAAAATTAAGGGTGAGTGTTAGAAAATAATATTAAGTGCCTATAAACTTTAGTTTATAGGTAAATAATCTAGAATAGATTATATTATTAATTATTTAATATAAAATTTATGTTTAATTAGTTATTTAGTAACTAATTTATATTAATTGGGGTACGATTTAATTATACCTCGTCACTTAATATGTTAATGACCCATGGGGTCATTTAAATATGGTCGTGGATCATATTATTTTCACCTCGAGTGAATGGCTTGGAGAGAAGTGAGGTAAAGGCAATCTTACAAGACTATAAAGGTTGTTTCTCAATTGATGGAAAAAATTTATTTGTCTGCATGGTTTATTACCCCTCTGAGGTTTTCAACATAAATCACGTGTATAGTGTTTTTACCTTGTTGTTTATTTATGTATGTATGTACATTAATGTTGTTCAATTTAATTTAATATGGTTAATGTGATTTATAATTTTCATCCTAACACTCCCATGATGGCATCTACTCTGAAGATTTTTAAAATCCTATAAGAAATAAGAAGGAAACCCTAACACGCCCACATAAAAACATTTCCATTTTAGTCTATTATTATTTTTATTTTTATTTTATTTTATTTACTTTAATATTTTAAATTAGTTATTTTTATAACCCCCCCATGTCACAAATTTGAGAGAATAGGAAAATTCTTAAATTCATGTGCATATGTATATAATCAAAGGTAATCGTAAATTTCCACAAAATTATTTATTACCACGTACTTATTTTAAGTTTAAATTCATAAGGATCAAATTTATTATTATTCATAAAAAAATTCATTTTGAGAAAATTTATTGATAATATAATATTTCAAGATCAATAATTTAAAAGTTATCTCGAGTTAGTGAATTTGTAACTGAAAATGATGTCACCTCGCCATTCGAAACATGGAGACACTATGTATGGTTCAAATGGTTTTTCTGCGGAAGGACATTTACAAAGTAACCTTTACTATTTTTATTATTTCATTTTATTGAATTAATTAGATCAAAACATGATGCAAAGAAAGGGAAATTGAACTTACGATGACCAACTAGATCTCTCATAAGTAAATTCCATAAGGTAGATATGGGAGGGACATTACATCTCCCTCTCCTTATAAGATAATTATCTTGGATGTGACATAACACCAACTTTAGTAAGATGGATAAGAAAACTAGGAAATTAAACAATAACAAATTTGTTCAAGGAAAAGACCTCTCTCACTTAAAACATGACCACAAAAATTTAAAAACATTTTAGATTTTTCTCAATTTCTTAATGTTTTGTGAAGATTGGAATTTATTTTATTTTATTACTCATTTAATATTTTCCTTAGTATGATAATATGTGTAAAGATGATGAAAAAAGTGTGAGAGTTTTGGAGGATACATGGATGGAAAAATGGGGTATGAATGCTTCAAATTGGGGTTACGATGACCGTTAGCAACTGGAAGGAGCCTAGATAGGTGGTTTGTGGTTCCATTTTCGGATCGAGCAGATGGATGCCAACTTTCCGATGAAAATCATATTCCGGTGGAGTGAAGAAGTCACTCCATGTGGACATTGACAGTTGGAAGAATGTCATATTCCTACCGAAAAGCAATCCGAGAATTTGAATTTTAAAATGAATTGCTTCGTCCTAAGAAACAAATATCTTGATTTTCCTCCTTGAAATATTTCGTTCTTCTTTAGCTATAGAATAACAAGGTCTAGATGCTTAAGGCCCTATGCTCTCTTCAAATCATAGTCCTAGGGAAAAGGATTGCCTTCTCTCCTCTTCTTCAGATAAAACATCTTCCTTGCATCACACTCCTTTTGAAAAAGGATGGGAGGGTCCAAAATATTCCATTGAGGGTTTTTGCCCTCACTTTTGGTCCAAGATGGTAAAGTGGAGCTTGTGAAGGAGGACGAGATGGATGGTCATATCAAGATTTTTAGAAATAGAGAGGTCATTTCTAAGTTTCCAGGTAGGTGGATTTCTATAGGAAAAATCACCTCATGGTGCGAAGATAAATTATGAAAAGGCTTGCGAGTTTATTTCTTAGCCAGAGGTTTTATTCATGATACTATTCCATAGTGAAATTAATCAGGATGATGTTATAAATAAGAAGGCATAGTTTCTTCTTAATTGGGGTCTCCTTCTCCATTCTTGGATCCCTAATTTTGATCCACTCAAGGTTTAAGCCGAAGTTCATCAGGTTTGGATCTGCCTCTACACTCTGCCCATAAAATATTGGGACCCTTAATTTTTATCTAAAATATATGGTATTCTAGTTAGATTCATTCATATAGACTCCAGAACTTTAGAAGGCTCCCTTGTGTCCTTTTCCAGGGTGTGTATAGCCTTCAATCCAACCATCCCTTTTTCGGAGTCAATATCAATATAGGGTCCTTTGGGCACATTGATTTAGGTTATGGAATATGAAAAAAATTTAAACTTTTTTCAAATGTGGTCAACCTAGTCACTTACAGCTTGAGTTTAAAGCACCTTAGAAGTCATACGGATCAAAATGGATTCCTAAGGTTACACCAGTGGCTCATCCTGCGGTGGATAATCTAACCCTTGCCCCCACATAGGGTCCACATCTTGAGTCTGGAGTTTATATTACTTCAAGATCCCTCATGTAGGATACCAAAGTGGTTTCAGAGGAATCACTTCATATTCTTAGTCTTATAAATCAAGTGGTCCAAGTGGGGTAGGGTGATACTATGGCTGAACTAGAAAATTGGGTTGAGGAAAAGGAAGCTTTTCCTATTCCCCTTCACACCTCTCTCCCGAAAAAATATTTGGTGATTGGTGAAGGGGAACTTCCCATGACTATCCAGGCTATGGATTGTTCTCTAGCTGTCAGTCTAGGTCTCTCGAAGATTCCTAATTTGGGATCATCTCCACCAGTGGGAAAACCCAATAATGAGGCTAAAACCAACAAAGAAATCACTGAAGGTAAGAAAATCCAGATTAGTAATTTTTTTCAAAAGTAAGTAGGGAGGGCTAGTCCTTCTTTAGGGACCAATGAAGATACTTTCTTGGAATGTTAGGGGCCTCAACACCCCTAAAAAACAACACTTAGAACTAGGCGTTGCATCTTAGAGAAAAAGGAAGATGTTTTCTTGTTTCAAGAGACCAAGATGAATTCAACCGAATTTAAGCGATGTGGTTTATAGAAATTAAAGGGTTGGAAATGGATCTCTATAGATTCTAGGGGTTTGGGGATATTTTGGAGGTCTCACAAGGTAGATATAACCCATATCAAGGATAGTAGTTATTCTCAATGATGTCGCATTTCGGTCCTTCATTAAAATATTTTTTCTTCTTTGCAATGTTTACACCTTGAATAAAATGATAGCCAAAAGGAACTTATGGTCTACCCTAACTAGAGATTTGGAAGTATTCAAAGATGCATTAATCTCATTTTATGATGATTTTAACTCTATAAATTCAGATAGCGACAAGAGTGGAGGTATCTCAAGAAACCCCAATCACAAATTGACTTGTACTCTTTCATTCACAATGTTTCCCTGGTTGATCTAGAGCCCAAGAAATGTTGGTTCACTTGGATGAACAAAAGATTTGGTTTTAGAAGGATCATGGAAAGATTGGACATATTTATTGTGAATGAGGAATGGATTTAATGCATATATTTTTTGGAAGGCGTCATCCTTCCTATTTCAGGCTTAGATCATTTTCCCATCTCCCTACATATTTATTTTGATCTTCCTCCTACGAAATATCCTTTCAAATTTGAACTAAGGTGATTAAGAGACTCCTCTTTCTTTGAGTTGGTTAAAGTTTTGTGGTCCGCTTTTCACCTTAAAGGCACTAAGATGTTCATACTTTCCTAAAAGCTCTCCAAGTTGAAAGGTATGTTACTAAACTGGAATAAAAGTAATTTTAAAAACATTTTTTTGGAAAAAATAGGGTTGAGGTGGAGATAAAAGATTTGAATGAGCCTATTTTCAGAAATGATATGGGTTAGGATGAATATCTGAAAGAAAAAGATTTGATGTCGGAACTAGGGGAGCTCCTTGTAAGAGAAGAAATTTTATGGAAACAAAAGTCCAGAGAAACTTTGTTAAAGGAAGGAGATAGAAAGAGAAATTTCTTTCACTCCTCCCTCAAGGAAAGAAGAAGATCCAATTATATATCAAAATTGAAGTCACCCAATGATGATTGGATCATGGAGTAGAATGAAATCAAAGAGGATTCAATTTCCTTCTTTTTTGATTTGTTAGTGGAGATATCCTCTCCCATTGTGATTCTCAAAGCGCCTTGTTATCCCTAGTGCCGAAAATGGTAAATGATGCCTTGAACGTAAAAAAATTGGCTCCTTTTTCTATGGAGGAAATTAAATTAGTGTTTTTTCCATGGAGCGAGATAAATCACCTAGCCTAGATGGTTTTCCTACAGCCTTATTTCAGTAATTATGGGAAATCATCTATTCAGATGTCTAAGAGGTAGTCAAAGAATTTAGATCCAATGGAAAAATCCTAGGGGATTTGAATCATGATTTAATTTATATGTTCTTGAAGAAATTTCTAGCAGAAGCCTTGGACGATTTTCATCCCATCTATCTTTGTAACACAATCTACAAAATAATCTCTAAAGTAACTTCTTTTTGTCTTAGGCCTCTTCTGGAGTATATCATTTCCAAGGAAAAAAGTCGTTTCTTTCTAGGGTGATTGATCTTCGATGGTATTATACTAACACATTAATTAATTCACTCTTTGTCTCAAAATCATCTCTTGGGTATGTTTCCCAAGTTGTATTTCAATAAAGCTTATGACAGATTGAATTGGTGTTCCTTATTCAATTTATGATGAAGTTTGGTTTGAGTATTTCCTTCTACAAATGGATCTTCAATTACATTTCTTCCTCGAGTTATTCTTTCCTTGTTGATGGTTCAGTGGAAGGTCATTTTTTAGGCAACATGAGGATCAGGAAGGGGATCCCCTTTCTTCCTTTCTTTTCCTCCTAGTGGCAGATTCCCTTAGTAGAGCATAGTCCAATGTTATTGAGGAAGGGAATCGAAGGATATTTCCAATCGATGGGGTCAATCCTCTTTCCCATTAGAAATTTTTGGATTACACTTTCCTTTTTGGTGAATCCTCTGTGGCCGAGGATAGGGATCTAGGAAGAATTCTTGAAATTTATTCTGTTGTTACTTGCTAGGTAATCAGTCTTTCCAAGTCTCTAATTTTATTTTTTAATTATTCTCCTCAGATTCAAAGGCACATCAAACAAATTATATATTTTTCTATGGGTTACCTTCATAAAAATATACAAGCATCCCTATATTTTATGGTCTTTGGGTGATCCTCCTTGTGGAATGATCTTATCATCTCATTTGAAAAAAAGTTGTCCACTTGGAAAGGTAATTGAATTACCTTTTCTGGTAGAATCCATCTCATTAGATCAGTTCTTTGTGCTCTTCCAATTTGTATGCTTTCAGTTATGAGAATTCCCAAAGATATTCTTAAGAAAATAGAGAAAATTATTAGAACCTTCATGTGGCAAGGATCTGGTGTGGAAAGGAAGTGTCATTTAGTTAAATCGGAGGAGGTCAAGTTACCTAAATCCTTGGTAGGAGTGGGTATTTTTGATTTGGGCCTCCAAAATGTAGCTATTGGAGAAAAACACATTTGGAATTTGGTTTCTTGCTTGTCTAGTCTTCTCAACAAAAATATGATCTAAAAATATCTCTCTACATTACGGTAGACCGGAGAGCATCATAACTAACCAAGAAATCCCTAGAGGGTATCATATGTGGAACTTCATTTGCTCTTGCACGCATGTATTTTCTATAATAAAATCTTGGAAAATTGGTAATGGTGCCCTGGTAAATTTTTGGGAAGATTCTTGGAATGGATTCCCTACCCTTTAGAACTCTCCAGATCTAGATTGAGTTATACTAGCAACCAAAGTAGCATAGGGTGATTGGGTAGCAAATTATAACCACCAAAAGGAAGATGATTCTCTCTCCTTCTCCTAGAAAGAGGTGGAATACTTAGATGCTCGAAAACCTCCAAATTTCTATTTAAAAACATTCTAAGTAAGCGTAGATCCAACTTCTCCAATATTGATGATCGAGTCCTTTGGCTTAGGAACAAATCTAGTCATTATATGAAAAAATTAAGCTACGAGTTCCTCACTCTTTGGGAAGGAAGATGATCTAGAGTATGGATGGGATGTTAGGATTCTAATTATCTTCCAAAAATGGGGGCCTTCTATTGTTACAAAGGGAAAATCCTCACTCGAGACAGGAGGAGAAAATGGGGTTATCAAGGTCCTTCTCGGTGCTTGCTTTGTGATAACGAGTAAGAAGATATAGATCACTTGTTGCTATATTGCCCATTCGCTTCTCAATGTTGGTCATGGTTGTGTCAAAAACTGAATTTTTCTTGGTTACGGGGATACAATAAAAGTGTCCTTGAATCATGGTCAGTCTTAGGGAAAAGTCACTCCCTTGGATCAATTTGGATATGCATCCCGCTACTCCTCATTTGGAACATTTGGTGGGAAAGAAACCTTCGCCTCTTGAGGATACCTCGTCGGCCTATTCAAGTTTATATTCAGAAGTTGGAAGTGGTCATATCAGACAATATAAGTTATTATTGAAATAATCATACAGACTTATCTAGCTGGGATGCCTCGATTAGGAACGCATAACCTCTTATTAAACTCCATTCATCAAGTACTATTCTCAAACAATGTAAATCCGAATTGAAAAATAGGATTCTTAGAAGAGAGGTCATATGGTCTCCATCTCCCTTGGTTTTTGCAAAGTAAATTTTGATGGGGCTTCCAAAGGGAATCCGAAGATTTTAGGGGTGGGGTGTATCATTCGAAATGATATTGGAGAAATTATAAGTGCGAGATCATTTCACCTCTAGGATGGAACAGTAATCAAGTGGAGGCTCGAGATATTCTTTTTGGCATAAAAAGATCCATGGACTATGGTTGATCTCACCTCCTAATTGAAGGAGATTCACAAATCATCATTCATCCTATTAAATCTAGAAAGGATAGTAATTACTTTAGACTTATACATTTCTAATGTTTTTTTCAGGATTGCTAAGCTAGAGACTTGGAGTATTGGACATATATACCATGAGGCCAACTCAGTTGCGAACTACCTAGAAAATTTTGGGGTGATATAGGTAGATGAAATCATCATTGCTAATGATAAATTAAAGTGAACAAATATCATCGGCATTTTGGATGGTGATGCCAGATTTAGGAATGAGTAATCCAATAGGACTTGGCACATGGGAAGCCTTTCTTTATTACAGTTTCGAGCTCTTCATTTCTCATGCCAATATTTTATCTCTATTTTTGTTCAGTTGGTGGTCTACTTTGCAAAGTATTTTCATGTCTTCCTTTCCCTTCCCATGCCTATTTATAAGAGAGGAATAACAAGAGATTGCATTCTATGACCCCATCACCCCTAACGATTTGTGAAAGGTGTTACACATCGGTTCGGGCTCGATGGGTAATGCAATCGAGCACATTTTGGGCTAATGTTATCTTCAAGGTTGTGGCCGTGTAAGAGTGAATGTACATATATACTCTATTTTTGTTTCTCACCTAATGTTTATTATAGGAAATAAGGAAGAAAATTTGTTGATTTCTCACCATATCATTCTTAGAGGCTTGCGGTAGGGTTATAACAAGACGTTTGGAATTTTTTCTTGCCAACGATCTACTTGTAAGAAAAGAGGGGGGGCTCAACCATGGTGGCTCGTGAATATGTGACTGAATTGGAGAAGAGGAATAGGGATTTATGGAACTTTGCTGTAACTGTTCATCATAAATACTAAATAAAGGGTTCCACTTCAACATACATTCTCCCTTTTCTTTGGAATCCCTTTCTACACCTATTGTTCATGTGCCTCCTTACATTGTCTAACTCAGAAAATAGGTAAATATTCCTATGATTTTCTCTTTGAAGGTTGTCAAGGATGGTGAGGTGGGTTTTCAGTTCAATTCTTGTAAGAGAGGTGCAAAGAAAAAGAAACGTGTGAAGGAGGAGGTGATGTAAATTTCTAATTAAGTCTTAGTATATAGCTTGTTTAGTCTATATAGTTGTCTTTATGTTTTTGTTTCATGGTGGCTCTCTTCTATCATTTCTTCTACAAGCCACCCTACATCTTTTGATATAGAAATATACAATGTAATGTAAGGGTGGAGACCCAAGAATGCCCCGGTTCAAAACTCCTAGTAAAAAGCATTTTCTTATCAATTTTTTTTCCTTAAACCATTTTTATAGATTCAAATCTCATAATATTTCATTGTTAAACAATTCAAGTACATGGTGAATTTAAATCTTAATATGATAATCATTTTGAAACACATTGTCTTGTGTTTTCTCACAAGTATATACATAATTTATTAGTTTTACTGATTTCACCATTCACTTTTTCAATGCTCAAAATGTTATCATGTGTTAATAATTCCATTTATTTAAAATTTCTAACAGGTTTTCGAAAATACTTGACATCACAATGTCACACATGTTCTAAATCACAACACTAACAACTTGTAAAACACTTTTTTAACACATTTTCATGATTGTATCATGACAAGGCTATCAACCCAAAAATGGGAAGGAAAATAACGGTCCACACAACATAGAAATCAACACACATGCTTGAAGCATAGATCAAATAAATAACATGTGCCTCAAATAACAATAAGTAATCAATTCAAAAATATGAATCAATGTGATCATTTACATATAAAATCCCAAATTCACTCAAACCCATCTTAGTAATATGACCAATAGATTCTATTTTATCATAGCTGACACCACTCAATATGCAAAAATCCTCTCCCTCCCATGAGTTTAGTTCATTTCCCTATAATCATTCAAGATATCTTTGAAGCTTAGAAGTTCTCTCAATTCATCGGAGGGAATCCTTTAACACCTACAAACAACATCAAAATGAAATAAGAGTATATGAGGAAAAATGTGATAATAAACGAGGCACGAGGGTGAGCCATTATAACACTAACACTCACATTCATTGATTTGTTTGGGTAACTATTTTTCTCAATTTTAAACTCAATATGTTTTTTCTATAATTTTATTATTTGTAAGTAATAAACGTGTGGATGAGGAGAAAGAGAAAAATAAGAGTGTATTCCATAAATGTAATTAGTTTTTGTAGACGAGTAGAAACTTTAGAATATTCCTCACTTTTTTATTATTGTGCTTTGTGAAAATACCATAGAAAATTGGTGTTATTATTATTATGTTATGAAGACAAGAGAATTTTACTCAAGCTTATGTTCATAAGAGAATCGGGTTCACTTAAAATCTTACATCAATTAACAATATTTTTATATTATATTTTATCTCATATGATATCAAATTCTAATTGATCATAATAAATAAAATTCTAATTGACCTAAGACTTTATGCAATTAGTTCTCTTTGGAAATAATATCTAAAATCTCTTTTAATATTCCTTCTCGAGAAAAATCCTACAAAATAAGGACACCACACCTCTTTGTTATACTTATAAAAATGAGTAATCCCGTAGAAATATAGATAATGACATCTATATGTTTGATTCAAATGACTATGGTTTTTATTATTATGATGAATTCTATAAAGATAAATAAGTAATATAAACTTCCTCCATTACACCATAACTTAAATATTTATTATATTGAATAGATTAAGGACTAAGAATTATTACCTATGAGAATTTATCATACTCAATATTAATATTAAATCCATATGCTTCTTTCTAGTTATTGTTATCATGAGTGCATACCTAATTATTTTAAATAAAATGAGCTATACGATGTCATTGAAGCTAATGCATATGAGAGGTATCATTTAGTGATAATGGATACTCTTAAACTTTAATTATTTTCTCTCCCATTTTTTAAGCCTTCTTTTAATATGAAAAATGATACCCCACATCCTCTTTGTGAGTTTCTCCTTCGTACTGATCTAAAATTATAACTTGAAACATATGATTATGTTATATTTCACCTTACACTTGATATGGAAAATGATGCAAATTATTGTACTATCTTTCAATATATTTTTATTAAGAGTGACACTACTTATTGTGATATCTCTTATTCTTCTATTACAATGTAAAATAAAATAATTAGGTTTTATATTCCTTCTTTTATTACACTATTTAAAATGATACCATTGATTTTTATGTCCTCTCTCTCTTCTTGTATTGAAGTAGAAAATAATGAAAAATATTATGATAATTCTCCCAATTCTATTTTAAAAAACCACATGAATGCTTCATATCCCTCTCTAGAGGTGGTTAAAAATACAAGTGATAATTATAATAAGTGTGATGAATTTTTATTAGAATCCAAATTTGATGCAAAATATATATTTCACCCTACCTCTATTTTGATACCTATTATGACTATTAAAACTCATGGTGATACTAGTGATGATATCCATACCCTATCTTACCACAATAAAGATAGTGTTTCAATGAAAAAATAAATTATCAATGTCATTGGTCTCATTAAATTCATTCTATCACTCATCCATAAGGAAAGGTGGTTTCCATGATTGATGTTTTTATATTCAAGCTACGAGATATTTACATAATTCCAAATGTTATAAGAATGTTCTAGAATCTATTAAAGAACTAAAAAAATTCAAAATCAAAGTTAAGTTATGAGTCAACATATCAAAGAACTCAAGGATGAGATTATATATCTAAAAAATATGGAACAAGCTTATGTGTATCATATCGTACTAATGATATTGGGCTTTAAAAAGGATAATATTCAACATGGGTAATAAGAAATATCAACTTATGATTAATGATAGAGGAATTCATGGTGATACAAGTAGTACAAGAGATAAATCTTATTATTCAAGGCAATTAAAATTTATACATAGAGGAAATACTATTCATAATATAATAAATCAATCTCAAGTATCAAAACAACCACCAAGAAAGGAATTCTTTCAATTCCACAAGGTTAAATAACGATTCCAAGAAACCTTACTCATGGTATTGGAAAATAATTTAATCAACTTACCTTCACTTATTATATTCCTTGTAGGCTTGGTAATGTCAAAGGAAATCCCATTTGTAATTTTCATAGCACCAATGGACATCACTAATATGATTTTTATGTTTTACAACATAATATACAACAACATGAACAATGGTATTGGAAATCACTTAATTAAATCACGCTTAATTATTAACCTCATCCTCCTCCAATTTTGAATGTCCAAGGAAAACCTATTAATATTTATCATATCATCAATGGACATTACAACACAAATTGTTACGTGTTGTTAAAGAGATAAACCAATTTAAGCGTAAATAAGTTATTTAATTCAATCTAGTAATCACCGCTTCTTCTCGATATCTTTCCCATTCTTTGGCAAGCCTCTCTATAGAGTCTAATAAATCACATGATTTTGTTTTAGTAAAACAACTATTCAATCACCTTCAGCAAATAACACATCTCAAATAAAATCACAGTGTAATGTACAACTCATATAGCCTAATAACTAATGATTTAATCACCCAAATCTTGAAAGCATATAGTACTTTAAATTACTATTATTTGAATCTAAAAATAGAAATAATATAATATAAATTAATTTTAATACTCTAAACACATTAAAATACAAATTTAGACTATATGAATATAATAATTAATATTTACTTGGATACATGATTGAATTTTAGTCTTGGTGCCATAGTCAAAATGTAAAATCAAACTCATAATATATATTTTTACCAACACGTGCATTAGCTAAAACTACACGGAGAAGGCTATTCTTAGGATATAATACACCTATGCCCATAAAAATGACATACACCATCACATGCATACGTGTCATGTGCCTTTATGCATAGTTTTTTTTCTTCATATTTTTGGTTGAAAAAGACAATGTGTTTTTCAACATTGTTGAAAAACATAGTGTGTTTCTCAACATTTTTGAAAAACACATGTTTAGATTTTAACATATAGGATTCAAACTTGTGACCTCCTATTTTCAAAGGTATTGTATTTCCAACCAAGTTAAAGTTGGAAAGATGTAGCTATGCATTGTTGAACTCAGACATTAAAAAACCACCTATCATGTGACATATGGCTGAGTGACCTAGCCATGCATGGACATGCATGTTCTTCATGGAGACATGCATGTTATAAATTACATTCTATTGGAATAATAATCACCTCCAAACCAAACATTACTTCATAATATAAAAAAAATTAAGTTATAATCTCATTAGCATATATCAAGTACTACATATCATGTAAGTTGCATGATATTTTGAGTTAGATTACCAATGTATACCATTTGTCTATTTCTTAATTAGTTTTTACAAATTTACAAAAAAATTATGTATTTTGTAAAATTTAAATGACGATAAAGTTAGATATGTGACAAAAAATTTAAATATAAGATCCCTTTGTATC
This sequence comes from Taxus wallichiana var. yunnanensis, assembly GCA_018340775.1. Classification (NCBI taxonomy): domain Eukaryota; kingdom Viridiplantae; phylum Streptophyta; class Pinopsida; order Cupressales; family Taxaceae; genus Taxus; species Taxus wallichiana. The sequence continues at coordinate 548,887,802 of CM031236.1, forward strand.
TCACTTCCCAAAGTGGGGGTGCAGGGGAGCATGCCCCCAACTCATGTCACAACGGGGTTCAGGGAGGTGGAGACAAGTTATTCCCCCCCCTCTTAGTGAGGGTTCAAGGGTGGATCCCTCAAAGAAAAAATTTAGGATTCAATCCCATATTTCTAGAAAGATGAATTCAACCGAATTCTATTTTTAGGAAAGAAAATCCTAATGGAATTATTCCACTATATTTTTAGCAAGAGGAATCCTAACTGCTCTTCACAAATCAGGGGTATTTATTTTTACAGAGATCCAAAATAGATCATAATGAATTCTCATGTAATATGTTCATCTTGAGTTAAGAAAATCTTGATATCTCGCACCGTGGATGCTTCCCTAAAAAGTTAGCTGGAATTTTACCTTGTAAATATGGTGTTCATCTCTTTCATGTTTTTTATTTTATATATTTATTTTATCTCTATCTCTATAAACCATAGTTTTTTATTCATCTACTTATTCATTGATGCATATTATGTGATTTCCTAACACATAAACCTTATCCCATGGTGGAAGCTCCATATATTTCATAAATTAAATTAAAATTAGAAAATCAATTAAACCACATGATACCACGATAGGAACAATTTTAAACTCCATTTTTCTATTTTTGATCTTTTCCTTTTTGCTTAAAGGAGATATATAGAAGAAGGTATGGTAGAATTGGTGAGAGACTCGTAGAGAGATATTTTTAGAGTTTACTATCTTACTCTTCATAAAATGGTCTACATGCCACAAATCATGTAAAGAAAAGGTGTGATGTTTGAAAAGCATCCATTTTTTCCAACCGATTGAGAAATCCATCGAGACCATAAACACCATAGGAGATATATATGGGAAGGTATTTTATGATAGAAAATGGATAAAACCTCAGTATATTTTTTTATTTTTACATCTCAAATTATTCCATCCCCTTGAATGTTACTTTATTTATAGCATGTCTATTTAGAAGTGCTTAATGTGGGTGAAATAATTAAATTAGATTCAATCCAAAACTATTTGGAATGGAATCATTTCACACTCTCTCCTTTCAATTATTTGATCTAATTTAGTGTTTTTATTATTAGTTTCATATATGTGGCATTGGGTGATGTCGTTTAATGTAGTATGTTTTGGCATTGAATATTGTGAAGAAAGTGTATTTATTTTCCTCATTCAAAATATAATTAATAATTTTCAAATCTTATAGTAATTGGTGGCAATATTGGATGACATTCTTCTCGAGACAGTTTAGTTTGTCTTTTTACTATGTTGAATTTAATAGTGGGATTTTATTGGGCTCTATATTCTTGTCGACATAGCATGGAGGGTTCACTTAGTAAAACTATGGTATAACACGTTCATTCGAAGGGTATTAAAGAATACTCTTAATGTTATTTCTTACTTCTAATTATTAAATTTATAATACTCCCTCCCATTATATTATTAGAATGAAAATACCCCTATTTTCCCATGTACCTTACCCATTTTTCCAAAGATGCTTTTCTTTATCGCTTTTATTTATACCTTAATATATCAAACAAATAATATATTATTCTTCCCATTGAATTATTATTTTCTTAATACACCTTTTCTCTAGAAAGAGATTTTGAATCCATTTAATACCGATTACCAATTACCTTAATGTTAAGATTTAACAAATTATAAATATTTCTTCACATAATTAATATGGTGAATAATATCGGACTTGTGTTGAAAAGCACACCCAATCGTAGTTTTATACCATCTTATTATTTATTTCTTAAGAATATCCAAATTTAGATTTACTTATTTAAAAAGAGATTATATAATAGTATTTTATGACTTCTAAACTTTTGTAATTTTAAGGTACTTAGCTATTAAAACTAGGGTTCAAATATTTTAGTTTTATATTAATATTAACCTACCTCTTCCCTAGCCCACCTCTCTAACCTTCCCCCAATAACTAATTTAAAATATTAATAAATTAAACTCTTCAACCCCTAATGTCTACCTTTAGTGCCCACTTCCATTCGAAACTTATTATGTTTTGATTTCGACATCGGTTATATACATGGATATCATTGTATCATTTTGGCTTAGCATGAGTTTAGACAATAAAGATACTTTGATTTTTGATGGATTTCGATTCATAATATGATATGTGTGGATTCTTAGAGAGACATTTTATATACCGATGATGATGTGTTGTTGACATATTTATATATTTTTGACATTCGACATTCTCATCATATTGAGTAGGATTTGGTAGTTGAACTAATCTTGTGATCTTCTTGGTATTAGTCGGGAAAATTTTAGTGGCAATTTTTTGTAAACTTGTGAAAATCAAGGATTATGGAAATTTGAAATGGCGAATATTATGTTGTTTAGAGCCAACTTATTCGTTGAAAAATTTGGCTGACATGTCCCTTATACTATTCCTTTCACCTAGATTTTACACATATATAAGAGCTTATGAATGTAATTTGCCACCATTTCGAATCATATCGTGCACATATTCGCCAAAGTAAACATAAGAAAATCCTTAGCCACCAACATTGAAGTCTGAAATCTAAGCCATCCAACCGTAAGGCATCCAACTCTAAGCCATCCAACTCTAAGCCATCTAGCCTTGACCCGACTAACTCTGTAATCTGAACCGTCCAACTCTATTCCATCCAACCTGAGCCATCCAACCCCTAGCCATCCAACCCTTAGTTGTCCAACCCCTAGCCATCCAACCCCTAGCTATCCAATCCCTAGCCATCCAACCCCTAGCCGTCCAACCCTCGCCATCCAATCCTAATCCATCCAACCCCTTGTCGTCCAACCCCTGAACCGTCCAACCTATAGCCATCAAACCCTTAGCTGTCCAACCCTTTACCATCCATTCTCAGAGCCTTGGAACATAAGAGCCGCCCCTAAGGGCCTAAGCAGTAAGCAGTCATGGATACTAGAAATCAGGGCAAGAATATTACAAATTCAGCAAGTTCAAAAAAGGGTGCCAATACTTTTCTTGGCTATTTTGGAAAATCACAAAAATGAAGTCAGTTTCTGCTTCAGCTGAAAATATCGGTATGTGGCAAGTGTTATTTACTGGTTATTTTATCTTACATAATTTAATAATTTAACTATAGATAAAATTAATACTATATATAAGTAACAATTTTATAAAATTATTTGCAGACATTTCAGAAATTCCTTCACAGAATAATCAATTTATAGATATTAATGATCCATTATATGTTGAGGCAAACATTCCATCCCTTGATGAAATATAAGTATAAGAAAATTCATTAAACTCTCAGGATACACCAACAAAGGAAGCTTCTACTCCAAGGTCTATTTCCAGAAAAAGGAGACATGAGATTCAAAATATTTATGTTGATAGCCCAGATGCAGAAGTTGAATCCCAAGGAAAAAAAGAAAATATGTTAGAAGAAAGATGGAAAACTGGACAATTGGAAGGAAATTCTAGTTCGAATGGGCTGCAAAATATCCTTTTATTGAACCTGTGTACACTAAAAATTGTAATGATGTTCTAACACAATGTCAATGTAAAATATGTGGTTAGAAACATGGGAAGGATCACATGATGCAGCTCAAACTAGACACAATTGAAAAACACTGTGGGAAAATATACATTTCCCAAAAGCTTAAGGATGGCAGAATAGTCAGAACTTATAAATGGAAAGATACAAAATATTGTGTACATGTCAAATACGCAGAAGAGTATGAAAAGGAAGAAAAAACGTATCAAATATATAAATGAAAAGGTGGGACCATAGTAGCAAAATTGAGCAAAGCTATGGAGGCGTAAATGCAAGAAAAGGGTATTCAATTTGTAACTATATTTCATATAATGAAAAGGGGAAGGCGATGTCGATTTCAGAGAAAATAAAATGCTCTATCAAATTATTGGTTTAAAGAACATTCCTCAATCTCATTGGTCAGATACTAGTAATTGGGAGATTGCAAAATGTCTATCTCTGGTAGAGAAGGAGGATCTGAAACTGTGTGTTCAAAAGGCAAAGTATATTTCCCTTTCTTTAGATGAGGTTACTACAGTCGATAATACTTCATGGATATGTATTCATGTTTACACATTTGCTAATGAAATAAGGACTCCACCTCTTGGAAATTCATAAAATGACTGAGAATTGCAATTCTGAAAATATTTATAAATTGGTGGTGTCAAATCTGAAGGATATCATCGGAATGGATGACTTTGCCATTGCAACAAAATTAGTTTGTGTCAGAACCGATGGTGCAGCTATAATGCAAGGAGCCATAAATGGTCTGTGTGTTAGACTTCAGACAACTATTGCTTTGTATATGGTTGTTGTCCACTGCATGGCTCATAGAATGAATCTCACCTACAAAATTGTGAGCACATTTGAAAATGTAGCTAAAGTGGAGGAATTGATACGTGATCTCCATGCCTATTATTCTTGCAGTCCTAAGAGATTTTTAGAATTTCAAAATTTTCTATTAGACTGACAGAGGGAAAAAAATTCTCAAAGATGTAGATACCAGATGGATATCTATGTACAAACCTGCCTGTAGAATACATGATGAATATCCTTCATCGATTGTGATTTATGTTTAAATATTGCATGAATGTAGATAAAGCTAAAGATCTATTGTGCCGTCTAACTGACATAGAAACTTTACTCACACTTTGCAGTATTTTTCCCATGTTGAGGGGGCTTAATATTTTAACGAAGAATGCTCAAGATCGATCTTTCTACATTACAAAATTTATAAGACTTAAGATGTGTTTGCTAAAGTCTAGAAATTTTATATATTTCGATGGGAGTTTTCGTGGTGCTGCTTTTAAGAATTGGAAAGCATTGATGATTTGAAAAATTCCAGGTGCTTCTTAATGTACAATATAAATGATCATATGTGTATAACAACACATGGAAGAGAGATTCAACTTCATACGTACCAAAAAAATTGATATGGCTAAATCAGAAATAGAAGAAGTAAAAGTGACATGAAATTTATATGATGTAGTATTAATCGAAACTAGGAATAAGTTGAGAAAGATATCTGAATCGTTAGCTAAAGAAATATGGGAAAGATTCAAAAATGATAAAATACTTGAAGCATTCGGAGTTGTAAATCCGTAGTTCTGGAAATTGTCTAGTGACAAACCTTATACATCTATCAGTCCTTTATTTGTAAAAAACATGGGTGATCTTACTGATCATTTTTGTAAGACTGAAGAGATAAACAGAGTTTCTATAGAAGGAATTTTGGAAATAAAACTACTTATTTCACAGTCAAGGGATTTTGTTAATACAATGATATGAAAAGTTCAACTTCTACAAAACCCCACAATTACAAAGGTGCATAAGAAAATGATTTGTAGGGATATATGTTCTAGTAGTATTCTAAGTAAAGATTTAAGTGAGTATATTAAAATGTATGAGCTGGTCAAACAATGGTTCTCGGTTCTATGGAAGATGAGAGGATTTTTCAAAGGCACTATCCTTTTAAAGTCAAAATTTTGAAACAGATTGGATAGGAATCTAGAAAGCTGTCTCAGATTGTATGTATCGAGTTACTCAATGGAGTCTTTTCCTTATGACAAAGCAATGGCATTGTGGAATTCACTAGTAGATAGAAGAGGAGTAAGCAATATTATACCTGACCCAGGGGATTAAAACACATCCACAAATCATGCTACAGTTGATTTCCAAGACACAAATGAAAGTGTTGCTCCAGGATTGTTCGAATTCACATAGATTTCATTTCTTCTATACATTATTAAGAGTACTTATGTATTTCATTCAGTGATTGCAACTTTCAATAAGTGCAATATTATAGTTGTCATTATTTGATCCTTTTCCATTGGAACAATGCCATTATATGTTTCAATTATGCCATTTGTTTTTTTATGTTTGGTTTTCAAATTCAAACTGAAATAAGGACACATTCGTCTTTTATATCTGTTAATTTATTTATTTTACATCTGCAACAATTCAGAAACGTAAAGAAACAAAATAGTGTAAATTTAAGAAACATTTACATAAACAATAGAAAATAAATATAGTTTGTATTAACATATAGTAACATTGTAAAATTCTAGCTTCCAAAGTTCTTTTGAAATCGATCTCTCATGTGGCGGATTACTTTATGAAAAAAGTATAAATTCATAAAGCATTGTTTGCCAGTATAATTCAAAAAAGGGGTTGTAATAACATATCAAAGCTTCTGGACAAGTTCTGACATATAAGGACACATTACAAGGTCATCCTCTTTTCTACCTATGATTCAAAATCATAGTTGTCCTTACGTCCGCAACACATAATAAAAACTAAAAAAGGGATGGCCACTATCTTTTAATTCCTACGCCAAAGTGTCGAATTGTGACAACACACCTATCATAGGGTGAACTTTACTAACTTATCAAATTTTATGATGCGGTGAAGGTTTTTCTTTTCCTATGTAAGAGATGAAGGAATTGTTGACAATTTTTGCACTTGTGCAAAAATGGGCAGCTTGAAACTTTGTTGTGATGGATACCATTGGTGAAGTATACCCGAGCTAGAGGTTTCTTTAAAAAAATATTGTTACTATTGAATTAATTAATTATTACATGAAATCTGCAGTTATGTGTGCTGTTACAAAACATAACAGATCACATAGCCTACAATTTCATGTTATCTTCAGCAAAAGAACATAAGGCCCCGAAGGACAGCTGTGTTGTCTTGATGAAGACACCGAATTGCATAATAGATGAAGTGTAAGGTTTTGAAGCAACAATCAAGACTGCAGATTGAAAAAATCATAGTTCATTACTGGATGTTACAGGTATTCTTTAAATTTCTTTCCTTCATGATTAAGACATTCAGTTATAGTATTGGGTTGTTTAGTTCATCATATAATTCATATCAGAAAGTAGAAATATAGAAAGAAATATACAACTCAATTTCATAATTCAATGTTTTATTCATAAATTTTTTAAAAGTTCCCACACAAGCCATGGGATGTAACTGGAAAGTAAAGTACAACTACTAAAATAAGAGGTACACATGCATGAAAGATAAAATAAAGGAGTATGAGTGAACCAATCATTGCCTTGAGGTTTATCCTTTGGTTGATGCATCCTCATCTTCATTAGCTGAGAGCACTATACCTGAAAATAGAAAAGAGGAAACTATCGTTTATGAGCTGTGGTACAATCCATATTCCTATACTGTCCTAATTCATGCACATGGATCTCTAATAACAAGAGATATAGATTACTTGAAGATCAAACAGTATACATGATTTACTCACTCAGAAGGAAATAAAGAGAAGAAAAGAAAACATGGACATAAGAGAGGCCAAAAAGCCTAAATATTTTCTAACTATTTTCTCAAGTGTGCAGGAACAAGTTGTAGTCAAGAAGAAATAAATCATATCTTACAGTCTTCACTATGGATAAAGATTGCAGAGTTCAATAACTTCTATCCTATGGTACATAAAGCAGATGAGTGACTAGTACATATTGGAATGAAGGAATAATGCAACTCAAAGTTCAGCAGCTATGCTAGAAATAAAAGAAGTTGCATAGACAAAGAAGAGGAGAGAATTACAAACCAAAGTGCATGTTTAAGATTACAACTAAAGAAGAAGAATTAAAATTTAAAAGCTGAAGTTAACTAGAAAGATAAGATTAAAACTAAAACAAAATGAGAAAGAAATCTGAGAAAATTTTGATAGGGCTTGGCCATGTAAAATAGACATTAACATCTTTCCATCATGTTGTTTTAAATTAACACATGCTTTTAAAAGATGTATGTAAATCAAATAAGTGATACCAAAAAGCGGAAAAGTATGCCATGATCTTATAACAGTTATATGTTTCAGTTTCCAACAACAAATCAACTTCAATAGAAAAATGATAAATTTTGTATTCTGAATCAGAAGATAGAACTATTATAGCTAAAATAGAAAATAAAGAAAGAATTGTGGGAAAATTTTGACAGGGATTCGCCATGAAAAATGGATATTTTATATTTTCCAGCATTCATACTAAAGCTGTAATGAAGATTAAATGCAGTATTTTAAGAAAAGAAATGGACTATACTTTCAGTCATCAAATTGAAGAACTTTGGAGCTTTCATTCTAGCTTAACAGTTGAATAAAATGAAGTTTTAAGATAATATTACCAAGTGAAGAAAGAATGAGAAACTATTTACAACTTCTAGAAGACCACATACAAGGTACAAAGATCTCATGGAATTGAGAAACAATTAAGGTACCAATACTTTACTTTCAAAATAAAATTCACAAAAAGTCACATAGTACAAAGTACTCAATTACAAGGATAACAAAGCATAATACAGGAACTTCCAGACATTTCTAGTTTAGGGTTTTAGATGCTCAAGGTCAACTAATAAAATAAGCAACCAAACTACATGCTCTAAAGTTAGAGCTCAGAAAGAACCTACTAATGGGGACCACATTGAAGTAAAGCTCAAGATCTCTTCTTAAACAAACTACAAGGAGAAAACAAAAAGAAACAACACTTAGTCAAGAACAGAGTAGTACAACCAAGTAGTGAGGCATCATCAAACAAAATCCCGAGTTTGTAAGTAGGATACTAGGATTAATACCAAATAAAATAGTCAATGAGAAGCATAGGTCAACAGATATATAATTAGGTGTATCTTATCAAGGTGTATTTTCTTAGCAAAATAATAAAATTCCTAGACTTGAGTCACCAAAAATCATAAGAAATATCTCTGTGTAAATGACGAGCTCATTTAAGAAAGTACAAAAATAAAATTTGAGTTATACATCAAAATTAACTCCTCTCATGGGAGAATGTAGAGTATCATTTCCAAAATCATGATGTAAATACAGTTAAAGTATAAGTCCAACTCACCAGGGTCACAAACAGTTGAAAAAAAATGATAAAGTCTCAGAGCTTATTACAGCCAACTAAAGGAGAAAACAAAAATTCTCAAATGTTATAGCAGTCAGGGAGAGCTAGGATAGCCATTGAAAGGAGAATAAGCATTGCACGAATGGACAAAAAAAGAATTTATAAGCTAAATGCTAAATCCAGATTTAGATATTTTAAAGGAGTTTAAACATGAAATAAAACACAGGCTCATAGCATCAAACACCACTACATCGGTAGCGAATCAAGTAGCATCAGAGACCCTTATCAACAAAAACAAATACAGAACTTTTGAACATGAATATGCTCAAAATAGGAAAATCAAAGTTTGGTAACCTTCTAAATGGTTCCACATTGCACCTAGATCGAGATTCATATAGACTAGAACTTGAGCTCAAGAAATGGCAAGATGCACAAGAACAATGCTATCTGAATATCAAAAACCATGCCAGTTTGCAAAGCATTCGAGTCATTGTTTCAAATGAAATGGGATTTGCCCCGACTTAAAGTAGGAGCAAGAAGACTTATAACAGTCTCAATGAATCAGAGGATAGTACATAGACACATTTCCTAGCATAGTTAGTGGGTACCCAGGATGATAAAAGTGAGGTAGGACTCATTTATTTTTGGCAATTATAGACAAAACCAGAACTTTGATTCAAATAATAGTGACTAGAAGGTAATATCCATTCTTCATTAGAGGAAAATATGAATACCCAAATCGGGGTAACAAGAAATCAAATCGTAGCTCACCTTATGAGACCAAATCTAGCAAGACGAAACCAAATCATGAATACCATGTATAATAAAAGCATATTAAAAGTATTAACAGATATTCGGAGAATAACCCGGATGGAAATCATAAGGATTCAGATCTATTGTCATTTCAAAAAAGCAAGAGAAAAGGAATACCTCTAACATTGGATTACAAACTCGATGACAAAAACATTGAATCAAAATTACATGCACATCTAGGATAAAGAGAGCTTTGAATTTTCTTTCAGAAGTCAACATTCCCATTGAAAAAATAATTTCAAGTGCAGAATAGAAGAAGAAATTACAAATCTCATTTTTCATCGCATACCCATTAAATGTGTATATCCAAATCGAGTAATGAAAAAGGACTTACTTGATTAATGAAGTTAAGTGAACCCTCAAACAATGATCAGCCAAGACTAAAACTAAAGACATGTTATGGGTTTTAGCTCAGAGACCAAGGTCATCCCTGGAGATCACAAAAAATGCAAAGAAAAGTGAAGTATCAATATATTGAAGTCAAAACGACAATGATGAAGTAGTTTCAAAGCTCAGAAATAAAACTTACCATCCTTCATCAAAATAGTGATCTCACTTGAAGAAAATCCGAGCTCCAAGAGGTCAACCATGGCAAAAATAGACCACACAGAGAGTTCAAGAACCGACAGAGAAATGATCACAGAAATACGAAGAAATCGAGACCTACAAGATCCGCAGAGCTCAAAAGAAGTAGAGACTCAAACACCAAGAATAACACAGTCCCGAGTTCCAAGAGACCAATCACGACGGTGAACCTATAACCACCTTGCATAGAAAACTCGAACAGAGAAGAATAGAAAAGATACAGATTCACTCAAACTCAAAGAACCAGTATGTAGAGGGGCCGAGCTCAAGAAGATGAAAATGGCGTCGATAAATATTTTTCCAGGGCTTCACCCGCAAACTAGATGTGAAATCGAAAGTGGATGAGGTTCGATTTGTTTTAACTCACCTCCCAATTTTTGGGTTAAACTAACCCTAACCAAGGGCCAGTGATCAAATGATCCATATTTGACAAGTACGCAGATCAATGCTTAGGGATTGATCTCCAAAATCAATGTGAACCACCATGGTTATGATGACAGTGCCACATTAAATTCTAGGTCGAAACCCTAATCGAGGGTCAAAAATCCAACCGCTATGCCAATCAGAGTTAAAAGATCCACGGTGGAGAAGAAACAAGTACTAGATTAAAAGGCTAAGATAATTTCAACAAATACCAAAGCAAACTTGACCTGAGTTAACCATGCCATCGACAAAGTTTCTAAGGGTGAGTCACCTTGGAAGGGGCCCAGCCCATGTCATTTTCATTCAAACAAAAATCATTGCATTGACCGAGTAAGGTCTTAACATACACATTTGGATAATGATCACCAAAAGGTAAGCTTTACCTTTTCCCCATTTTTCCATAATTGATTAATCAAAGGGGGCCAAATGATTAAACAGTGATTATTATTCAAACCATGGTCTAAGAGACCCATGTATGTTATCAAAGGTGGCTGAGTGTATTGTGGTGCCTTTTGTAAAAGGTGCCCCTTATCTTATTTCAAAACCAATAATGTGTTAAGTCCACAAAGGTGGCCAAACCAAAATGGATGGTAGTGGTCAAGTGCAAAGGTGGTCCCCACTAGTGGGAAGGTTGAGATGATTTACAATTTTTTATCCATGTGATCACTAGAAGATAGAACAAGTGTCAACATCAGAAAAAAAGTGGTCCCAATCAGGATAGATATTTGGATGAATTATTTTGCAAAGTATTGCAATTAATGTAATTTATTTTGCTTAATACACATGAGTATTTTTGCATGCCTTCACAAAAGGACAGATCAACAAGAGGACAAAATTTGCATGCACTAAGAGGAGACTTGCTCATCAAGAAATATTTATTATTAGAAAATTATTCACCCATGCTTTTCTTAAAAATAGAAAAGTCAACTTTAGTTTGAATATATGTAATCAAAGGCTATTAATGCCTCTTTGTACTAGTTTTCTTTATTTTATTCCATAATAAATAAAGGATAAAAATAGGATTCATGAGCTAGTACAAATTTATTCCATTTTTAGGAATGGCGGGGGATCAATTTTGCTATATGTTGTGTGCCTTAGCAAAGCACAAATGAGAGGAATTTTTAGATACATGAGTGCAGAAGAAATTTTCTACCATTTTTGCCCTTTGAATGTGAAGTATTTACTTCCTTTCCAATTATTTGCAGTCTTGTGTATGTTTTCCATTAATCTTGTGAATGTTGAATTCCCTAGTTAATCATCTTACCCTATTGAAAATTCAATAATCTCTACATGATATTAATGTGTATGTGTAACTTAGCAGTATTGTTGTGATTCTATCCCTCAATACATCAAAGTGTTTACCCTTAATTATCTTCAGAAAAAATTTGGCCTATGCATTAGAAATTCATTCCATATCAATTGTGCATGTACTCAGTCAAAGACCTCATACAAGTTTGGTGTATCACCTTAGTTTTAATTCATTTTTTACAGTCATCTTTTACCCTTAAACCCCAAAAATTAGTTTAGGATACATCAATAAGGAACTAGCCTTGATACCAGAGACTCACCTCAAAATAGGTATACCCACAGACCTAAGGTGTTTCCATTGTATCTACGAAAGAGAGATAAAATTTGCAAGCTTAGAACACCTGCAACCATCTCTATAAGGTGCACTTTCGAGAGATAACATTTTTTGGCATGCCCAGTGGGACAATGAATCAGATCTGCATGCAAGTTACAAATATTTACAATAGATCTACAACATATTTTACGTCGATAAAAGTTACTTTCAGACAACAAGCTATAACAATCTATTTTAAAGATTTAAAGATCTATTTGGTGACTCCGTAGGGCTAATTTCATACTAGTATTGCAGCATGTTCCATGCCTAAAGTGACTACAAGATCATTGGTAAGAGGAATTCCTCCTGAGTTTGTTTCTTTACCTTTGAATTCTGTAAGAAGGAGAAGAGTTGGTAATACTTTACCTTATAATAGGCCTAGTTTTGATAACCCTCCTCCTAATATTCCTTCACCACGTGTCAATATTTTCATTCAAATCCCTAGTTTTTCAAATGGCTATTCAACCACCAAGGAATTTTGTGACCTTTACTAATGGCAGCCCATTAGTAATCCCAGTTTACCATGACATCCCTAATGCTGCCATGAAAAGTTTGCCATCATTCACTGGTGAAAATCAGGTTACACCTACAGAGCACATTAAAGATGTCGCAGCCTTATGTGCAGTTCATAATATCACTCATGAGGATGTAGCTTTGAGACTTTTAGCTGCATCTCTTAAAGGACAAGCCTTGCAATGGTATAGAAATCTAGAGATTGGATGCATAAGAACTTGGGATGAATTAGGTGATAAATTTCTAAAACAATTTCAAGATATGTTGATCATTTATCTCTTATAGAACAACTGTCTACCATTAAAAGAGCTCCCAATAAATTTATGTCTAGTTTCAACATCTATTTTTCCAGAACTTGGAAAAGAATTCTAGCAAGTGTCAAGCCTTAAGCTGATCACGCGTTTCTTTATTATCTTAGGGCATTAAACAGTGATATTTCAACTATGATTCAGTCTATGGGAGGAGAGACACTCCCAAAAGCCTATGATATCACCATCTAAGATGAAAATAGTCTTATTCAAGCTGGAAAATTAGCACCAAGGCCTTCAATGCCTTTTTTGGTAGATTTAACACCTATTCCTCAGCCTATCACAATTATAGAACCTTGTTGCCACCCCATCAGATGACGTATTTAAAGCTTTGCAGACTATGGGGAACAAGATAACTTCAATTGAGAATAGGCTTGCATTACCTAGCAAACCTTATCAGGCTCCTTATCAATAAAATAAACTAAATCAACAAAACAGGCAACCTTATCAATAGAATCAAAATTATAGGTAGCCTTATCAACAAAGGAAATTTGACCCAAAGGCTCCTAGTTCATCTAACGCTTTAGTCCTAGTTAATATGGCTATAGAAGAGTGGTGTCAACCTTGTAATCAACCTCATTCAAATTGCAAGTTTCCCAAATACTTTTATGAACATAAGTCTTATTGCACAACCTCAATCTGAGACATTGTTCATGCCTCAAATGGAGGGTGGGCAACAAGATAATCAGGTTCAGAAGGCACCTAAACAAAATTTAGTTAGTTTTAGTGAGGATGATTTCATTGTAGTTACTACTAGGGCTTAGGAAAGGGCTGCAAGGAGTAAAAAGAAATAGAATAGGCCCGTTTTACCTACTATCACCGATAAAAAAACAAGCATAAGCCCAAACAAGCTAACATTGCATCTATTTCTAAAGAAAATAGGTGTTACAGCTGGTAAGGTACCAAAAAACAACTACAACCTGATCCAAGAAGGTTATTTATACCTCAGATATCAAAAGCAATTGAAGCGTAATCGGTTTTCACCAAGGCCTATGCTAAAATAGTAGAATCATGCTCTAAAATCTGTTGCTTCTTTTACCATTGTTGATGTAATGAAAAAGCATAATGTTAAAATCTCAATGTGGGATGCTCTAAGTATTCTAGGATAGTAAGATTTACTTTCTCATGAACTAGATAAGCCAGTAAATTTCTTCTAAAATAATAGAAAAGGAAGTCCGAAAGTAGACATGGTCCTTGGAACAATGGAGCAAGACCACATCAAAGAAGTTAAATGGATGGTTCAGAAAGTCTTAAATGCTTATGAAATCAAGAAGCCACCACCGTTTTATCTATAAATTATTATTGGAGAACATCTTGTTCATAATTGTATGGTGGACAATGGTGTAAGTAACATAGTTATGCCAAAAGTAATTGCAGAAAAATTGGGTCTGTAGTATGAACCTACAGAAAAGAGTGTCCTACAGTTGGATGGAACTACAACTAATATGGTTGGTGTCATCAAAAATCTAGAGGTAACATTGCATGCTTGCCCAAATGTTTCCATTCTACAAGATATTATTGTTGTAGACTTACCTCCTTACTTTGCTATATGTTTATCAAGAGACTTCACAACAAAGATAGGAGGTTATCTCTCTTCAGATTGGTCTTTCTTATTTTTCACTACTCATTATGGGACCAAGGTTACTATCAATTCAGAACTGTTGGCCAGATTTCACATTGAGCCTCACACTTCTAATGTAGTAGCTAATTATTCAGCTTTAGACCAGTCTGATTTTGATAATATAGCTCATGTTTTAGCATTAGATGGTGTTTCTAACTTGTTTATGGATGAAAAGACACATGAAGAACATGCTCATGATCCTTTCAAAGAATTTGAAGAACACTTGTTTGGTGTGTATTGCTTGCATGAAGAAAATACACCAATTCCCTTGCTGTCCAAAATAGAAAATGCAACGGAAGGGATTTGGAAGCTTCATTTTGATGGAGCTAAAAATAAGAAAGGACAAGGAGCAGGTTTGATGCTCACTTCCCCAACAAATGAAAGGTATTTCTCAGCTTTGAGTCTCTAATTTTCATGCACTTGTAACGTAGCTAAATATGAAGCATTAATTCATGGCTTACTTTGGGCCAGAAAGAGAGGTATTAGCATGCTACAAATTTTTGGTGATTCTGAGTTGGTTATCAATCAAGTAAAAAATTTCAATTTTTGTAATAATCCGTTAATGAAGTCTTACAGGACATAGAGTTTTAGATTTAATGGAAGATTTTGAAGCTATTAACATCCATCCGTTCTTAGAATAGAAAATAAGCATACGAGATAGACTTAAAGCCAATTGGTGCAGTTTTGGAGTGCTAGAACAAATTGAAAATAACACAATTCAGCCTCATATAAAGCTGATTGTAAGGCCTTCGATACATGATAATGATTTGAATTGGCAAGTTTTTAAAAGTGATGATCAAATCTACAGTTTTTACATCAAGAAGCTGAGTTTTCTATAGTGAATCAAGATAAATTACAGCACTTATATGGTGACCAAATTGTTTAGTTAAAGACAAATAAACTACCTCGAGGTCTGGTCACATTAGAAGACATCTTCAACACTGACGATTAGTTAAGGAAGGTCAAGACTAAGATGTCAACACATGCTGATAACTATGAAGAAATATCAGTTGATGAAGGGAAAAATTTGTTTCTCGGAAAGGTATGTTCTTTAGCTGAAAAACATTCTTTTATTAATCTTTGCAAGGAATTCAAAGATGTTTTCGCTTGGAAATACCAAGACCTGAAAGGGTTTGATCCCAGTTTAGCACAACATACTATTGAATTGTAGCCAAATTCCAAGCCAGTTAGGCAAAAATAGAGGCCTGTAAATCCCAAAATAGAGCCTCTAATGAGGAAAGATTTATCTAAGTTGATTGAATCAGGTATTATATTTCCAGTTAAACATTCAAGTTGGGTAGCCAAACTTGTTCTGTTAGGAAGAAAACGGAGAAATCATATTATGTCCTGGATTTTAGAGATCTTAATAAAGCTTCATTAAAAGACCACTACCCACTTCCAAATATGGATCATATTTTGAGAACAGTTTCGGTTCAGATAGAATATCTCTTTTAGATGGTTATAGTGGTTATAATCAGATTTTAGTCTGAGAAGAAGATAGGTACAAAACATCTTTTACCACTAAGTGGGGTACTTATGCTTACAAAAGAATGTCTTTTGGCCTTTCAAATGTTGGTGCAACGTTTCAACGTGTAATGGACATGGATTTTCATAGCTTGTTAAATAAATGCATCCTTGTATATTTAGATGATGTTACTATATTTTCAAAAATTCAGATGAGCATCTAATACATCTAAGGTAGACTTTTCAATTATGCAGACAATTTGGAATATCTTTGAATCCGCTAAAGTCTATCTTTTCAGTAAACCAAGGAAAATTACTTGGCCATATTGTTTCTAAGCAAGTTTTAGCAATTGATCATTTCATAATTGAAGCCATATCACAACTATCATTACCTCATTATAAGAAGGCATTATAGAGTTTTCTTGGAAAAATCATTTTTGTTAGAAGATTTGTTCTAGATTTTGCAGCATTGGTTAAACCATTGATAGTTATGTTAAAGAAAGAGATGACTTTCTCTTGGACCAGAAAAGGGAGAGAAGGATTTGAAGCAATCAAAACAACCATCTCTCAAGCTCCTACTCTTGCAAATGATAAAGATTTTACAATGTATGCACTTGCAGGAGCTGAAACAATCTCAACCATATTAACTTAGGTTAATGATGAAAATGTTGAACAACCAATTGCTTTCTTTAGATAGAGCTTGCATGATTACGAAATAAGGTACACATTTCTTGAAAAAAAGTACTTTCAGTAGTCAGAGGGCTAAAGAATTTTAAGTACATGCTTTCAAAAAACAAAATTCATGTTCTTGTTTCTCATCCAAGTGTGAAATATTTCTTGTTAAATAAATAATTGAATGAGAAAAGAGCAAGTTGGATAATGAAGGTCATGGAATATGATGTTGATATTCATGTTGCGAAGACAGTTCAAGGAAAAGGCTTGTGTGAACATCTAATTGCTGATATGGAAAAACAACAAACTGTAGAACCTGAAGATTCAAAATAGCATGCTGAAATTATGTATCAACAATCAGACATTATGGTTCAGCCAGAAAATCAACAACCTAAACTTGCTCAAGAAATCCAAGAATCAAGATGGATGACTGATTTAGTTAACTATCTACAACATGGTATCTATCCGGAAGGTATGGACAAGAATAAACGAAGATATTTCAGATTACAAGTTGTACCCTATGTTTTGATTGATCGTGTATTATTCAAAAGGGATATAAATGAGATCTTGCTATGATGTGTTGACTATGAAAAAATCCAACAATTATTATCAAAATTCCATGAAGGACTTGCAAGAGGACATTTCTCAGCATGTACCACAACCTTAAAAATTATGAAAGTGGTTACTATTGGCCCAACATATTCAAGGACTATTTTGAATGGATTAGAAAGTGTAATAAATGTGCTTTCTTTGTTGGAAAATAACATTTAGATTCGCTGCCCTTACAACCTATTTCAGTTGATCAACCTTTTATGCAGTGGGGTCTTGATTTTATTGGCATGATAAACCCACCTTCGTCACAAGGACTGAAGTGGATTTTGATAGTGACAAATTACTTTACATGCTGGAATGAAGCAATAGCTTTGAAAGATGCTAATGAAACTTTGATACTATCCTTTTATGAAGGTATAGTTTGCAGATTTGGTGTTCCAACAACTATCATATTAGATAATGCTTTAGCATTTCTTGGTGCAAAGGTAAATTCGATAATTGTTAATCATGGAATTTATCTAAGCTCTTTATATAAATATTACCCACAAGGTAATAGGTTAGCTGAAAGTAATAACAAGAATCATTTAAGGATAATCAAGAACACTCAAAGAAAACTAGAGATCTTGGCATCTAATGTTGAATTCAACACTCTGGGCTGCTAGAGTGACTCCTAAAAGATCAATTAGCAATTCACCATACAAACTTATTTATGGAAGAGAAGTAACAATTCCTATTTTAGTTGAGTTACCCGTGTTAGATTTGTTACATCAAATGGAGCTACTTGAGAATGAACCATTGTAGGTTCATTATGTAGAATTAATGGACTTATAAGAGCAAAGAGATCAAGCTCATTTAGACATGGAAAAGAATTAGAAATAGATGAAGAAGACTTTTGATAAGAAGGCCAAATTTAGAATCTTCAATGAAGGAGATATTGTTTTAAAGTGGGATGTTGATCATGCAAAGCTAGGAAGACACACAAAGTTTGATACAATCTGGAGTGGTCCTTACATGATTTCATCTTGCAAAGAACATAATGCTTTTTAGCTCTCGAGGCTGAATGGAGAGGAAATTTCCATTCCTGTGAATGGTATGTTTCTCAAACACTATTATTAAAAATCCTATAGTGTCTGTTTAGAGTAGGATTTCCCTTCAATAAGTGTAGTTCTTGCACATTGTAATGTTTTTCAATTCAATAAGTGCATTTGTGCATGTGATCTGGTTTACCAGATCCTTTCCTAGTTTTAGTTTGTTTTGGAAGGGTTGGACCTTCAGGAAAGCAATTTTTGGTAACATGCTTTAGAATCAATGCCCAATGGACAAGAACAAGGCACTTTGGTTTACAAGATAGTAGGCATCTTTCCCCACAAGATCGTAAGAAATGTTTATAATTTTTGCACTTGCGCAAAAATGGGAAACTCAAAACTTTTTTGTGATGGATAGCATTGGTGAAGTATACCTAAGTTAGGTGGTTTTCTTTCAGACAATATTGTTACTGTTGAATTAATTAATGATTACATGAAATCTACAGCTATGTGTGTTGTTACAAAACATAACAGATCACATAGCCTATAATTTCATGTTATCTTCAACAAAAGAACATAAGGACTGAAGGACAATTGTGTTGTCTTGATGAAAACACCGAATTGTAGAATAGATGAAGTGTTAGGTTTTGAAGGAGCAATGAAGGCTACAGATTGCAAAAATAAGAGTTCATTACTAGATGTTACAGGTATTCTTTAATTTTCTTTCCTTCATGATTAAGACATTCAATTATAGTATTGGGTTTTTAGTTCATCATACAATTCATATCGTAAAGCAAAATACGTAAAGAAATATACAACTCAATTTCATAATTTAGTGTTTTATTCATAAATAATTTCAAATGTTCCCACACATGCTGTGGGATGTAACTGGAAAGTAAAGTAAAACTACTGAAATAAGAGGTACACATGCATGAAAGAGAAAATAAAGGAGTATGAGTGAACCCATCATTGCCTTGAGGTTTTTCCTTGGTTGATGCATCCTCATCTTCAGCTTTGTTCCCTCTTCATCTTCATTGCTAAGAGCATTGTACCTAAAAACAGAAAAGAGGAAATTATCATTTTATGATCTTAGGGTACTATCCATATTCCTATTGTTGGTGCTCAAATTATTCTCACACCATTTGTCATTAAAATTCCTCGGTTTGCGGCCTATGTCATGTTTTATGTCTCTTCGTTTTGATGCTTGAAGGCTTTGTCCTCCATTCGGTTGTCATGATTAGTTCCTTCCCTTGGGTCATGGATCACATTGAGCCTGGGTTTTATTTACAGTCTTCTCTCCATGGGAAAAAAATTTGTTGTTGGGAATCTTCCATGACTGTGTCTCCTTTGTAAATCCTGTCCCAACATCTGTGGATACGTGGTCCTTTTTGATTGGACGTGGCCCGACAGTATTTTTGGTGAAACTTGTCACTTTTGTTACATTTGTAAAAATGCCAAATTGGTCCTGCAACCCCGATAGTATATAATTGGCTATTCAACAATATGAAGCGGTAGGGAAAATTTCTTACTTTGACCCCAAAGAAGGACACGTGGCGGTTTGAAAGGTTAAAGGTGGAGAGGCAGTCACCGAGCATTTTGAATATTTTTTCCTTTTTGTGAGAAGGAGAAAAGTTATAAAATGATCCACAACTCCGTGGGGGACAAATTAATGTCACATGTTTGAGTCAAAGCATTGAAAATTCAAAGTGGGGAGGTGGGTCGCCAGAGCATTTTGAAGATTTTTTCCTTTTGGTGAAAAGGGGCAAAGTTATGAAATGATCACAACTCCGTTGGGGCCCACATAAAAATTTAGAAGTGGAGAGATGGGTCACCAGGGAATTTTGAGATTCTTAGGCCCGCTTCAACTCAAATATTTTCCACGTGGAGGAACGATGCTCACTTGAAAATTCACCTTTTGGTTTGGCCTTGGAGTTGCTTTGAGGGGACATGTGGAGGTTTCTACTGCTTTTCCCAAACTTAGACAAATTTTTCATGTAGCCGATATAGTTTTAGCACACCATCGACACGTGGGGTCTGGCACTCATTTGAGAATCCACCTCAGGGGCCCACTTTAGCAATTGCAACAAGGAGACATGTGGAGGCTTCCGCTGGCTCTGCTTTGTACTTAAAATTTTCAAAGCAATTTCCTAAGGCTTGGGACATGTGGTGAGCTCACGCTTGTTCAGGGTCTCCGCTCTTGGGCACTATCTCGAAGTTGCAACATAAAGAAATGTGGAGGCTTCACTGGGTCTTCCCATACTTAAAATTTTCCAGCAATTCTCTAAGGCCTGGGACATGTGGAGGAACCGCACCTGTTTGGGGACTGGCCCCTAATTTTTATTTTAAAGAAGTGCCAGGAGGACACTTGGAGGCTTCTACTCACTCTACCCTTTGCTTGGAATTTTCAACGGCCAAAGAAAAATGTCTCAGACCCTAGACACATGGCGCCTTACACTGAACTTTCAAATTTTTAAATAGAATCTTCCAGACTAAGACACGTGTTGATCCCACGCTTGTTTGGGGTCTCTAATTTTGGGGACCATCTCAAAATGCGCCATTGAGACACGTGGAGGATTCTGTTGGCTCCTTTTTCACCAAGACTTTTCAAAGGCCAAAAGGTGTTTTTCTTGGGCCTAGGGCAAGTGGAAGGCCCATGCTTGTTCAAGACTTGCCTCTGTTCTTCTCCTTTGCAGCTCTACTAAGGAAACACGTGGACAACCATTATATAAAATGGAAAAGGCACATAATCAACGGTCGCTTTGCATTTCAACTACTTTTATTCCATTTTTACTCTAATACTCTTAGAGACGTGAATACACACTATTTTTCATCATTATTTGATGAAATTCCTTGTTGTCTCTATCTCTATGGTGCCATTAAATGGATTTGAAACTTAAATTATGAGTCCAAGGATTGTTAATGTCGATATTTTGAAGTGGGAATTGCTCTGTACTCACAAAAATGGGAATTATTAAAGGAAACGGATGCGAGGAAGAATCACAGAGAAAAGAGAGGGAAAAGGGATGAAATGATGAAAGTGCAGTGTAAAAGGTGTAAAAGGCGTTGCCTCAAGAGAAAAAAAGGGATGCCCTGTTAGTGTGTCCTCCTCTCATATTGGAGGGTCATCTCACATGGGTTAGGTTTAGGGTTAGGTTTAGGGTTTCATGTGTGTCATGCACTAAGGTTACTCGAGTAATCCTATATGTACCCTTTACTATTCATTTATGAGCATGCCAAGACACTCGATGTCTTTCCTCTATACAAGCTTTGTTTCTGTTGAGCAAGTTCTTCCATTACTGATCAATTCTTTCTTGCAATTGCTAGAGCTATCACGATTCCGTTGGAGTGCAACTACTTCATGGTGCCTCATTTCCAATTCGATTCTCGCAAACTCTTTTCATGGTATCAGAGTGAGATCGGGTAAACGTGCACTCGTTATTTTTTAGTTGCGATTACTCTTTCTTGGTTTCATTTTTTTAACTCTGCATGTAAGTTTTTCTATCACTATTTTCTGTAATTATTTTGCTAATCTCTCTAACAAGATTTCTCAGAAAGTTGTGTCGGTGTTGTCTTGTGCCTATTTTCTGTACTTGTGCAGGCATTCCTGGAGGTTTCAGGGTATTTACAGCCACATTTAGCTATCTACAGCTAAATCTGGCTTTTCAACCAAAATAGAGGTTATTTCATTTTTTTAATAATAAATTATTAAAATGGAAGTGAAATTTTTTTAAAGATCTTTTTTTTTTGTTCTCTACATTTTTTTGCCTTTTTTTGTAGCTACAGTTTAATTTTTTTGGTCATTGCCTATTTCTACATTTGTGGAGGATCTCTGTTGTACTTTGTGGAGGATCTCTGCAGGCGTGGTATCTGTGTTGTGTTGTGTATCCCACGCATGGCCCTTTTAAAACCCCGGATCGGCATTTTTGGACTATTTTTTTGGCGTGGGCACAAACACCTACTGCCACGTCTCTTTGCTACCTATGTCACATCTTTACTAATCTAACTTGACCGCACTCCTACCACGACCTCTCCGCGCCAAACAAAAAAAACACAAACCGCAACAACAACAACAAGCTCGCATTTTTTCTCTTCACGCGTTTTCCAAACAAAACTTGCCTCTTTTTGGTTTGCATTTTATTTTGGTAAGTAAAAGCATGGTAAGTTTTTTGTTTACTTACTACTTTTAAAAATCTAGACACCTTTTTTAAAATTTCTTTAAAAACAATCTTTCTTAATCTCAAGCCTTCGATGCTTTTTTTTTGGAAAGATCTTTGAAATTATTACTTTTTTAAAATCAAAATCTCAAACATTTTTTTAAAATATCTCCTTCTAATTTTAAAATTAGAATGGTCCGTATTTTTTAAAACCTTCCTTTCTTTTTAAAAAAAAAGCATTTAAAGTTTTCTTTCTAAATATTCTTTTAGATTCCTTTAATTTAAAAATTGTTTTTTTAACCAAAAAGAGGGAAAGTATTTTTCATATTTAATTTAATTAGGATTTAAATTTTTAGATCTTAATTAGTTTTTGTAATTAATTAGATTTAATTTGATTAAATCTATTTTTATTAATTACACTCTAATTTGCTCATTTACGAGTTATAGTAAATTAAAATTGTCTTTAATAACTTTTAAAAAAAAACTCCAATAGCTCCAAAATAGTAAAATTGGGCATTTCCAAACGCTAAAATTTAGGTGTTATTGGCATTTTTTTTTCTGATCATGCGCTCAAGTGTGCAAAGAATCACTCGAGCACCTTTCTCCTTCCGAGCTCCTTTCGGCATTCTCAAGACTATCTGAACTCCTTGAGTTCCCAAACCTGTATTACACCCTTATTATTGCTTATGACTAGTGAGCACGTCCGCCACAGTCTGCAGCAAGGGGGTTTCCTTTTACGACATGAGACATTTTTTCTCACCACCATGGTTGGCATTCGCCTCCTTTCTATTTTTTACTTGTGCTTGTTTACGTGTGTTTTTTGCGCTCCAAAAAACACTGTTGTGGTCTCCTCTCTTGCACGTTATTACGCTGATTGCAAGACGAGTTACCAAGTGTTTCAAACCACACGCATAGACCGATTGTAATCAATGCACTAAACTATAAAGTGCCAAAAGCAAGGGGTTGTTATTGTCCTGGGTGGTTGCTTTTCTTTTCTACATTTCTTTCTCTCTCTCTCACTATGGATGCTCTTTCAATTCCTTTGCTTACACCGTTCAACAATTTTGAATGGAGATTGAAAATAATAATGAAACTAAGGGGTAAAGGGTTATTCCGCATCACCATGGGAACTGAGACTGAACCAAATGATGAACCTGAAAAATATAAGTGGTTAAACCGTAGTGATGAAGCTTTAGGTCTTCTTTGCATGTCTGTTTCTGACTTGCTCTTCCACATTGAGGCATCCAAACACCTAAATCTGCGTGGAAAACGTTGGATGTGATGTTTGGACAACTAGATGACATGAGAGTGCATGAGTTGGAAAATGAACTACTAGGGTTAAATCCTAGTGACTTTGAAAACCTACAAGCTTTCTTCTCAAAAAATTTCCACATTAGATTATTGTTAAAAGGATGTCAAGTAGAAAAGAAAGATTCTCAACTGATCTTGTCGATTCTCTCTAAGCTAGGTCCGAATATTCTGTCTTCGTGTCAACTTTCTACACTACAAAAGCTACTTTGGGTGATACTTGGACTATGCCCTCCTTTGATTATTTTTCATCCCAACTCATTTGAGAACAAGACAAACTCTTTCAAATGGGGTCTCTCATGTCCAAGTCACATGCCCTTGTAGCAAGTACTAGCAAGGGAAAGAAGAATGAAAAGAAGAAAGAAACAAAGGATCAACCTAAGAAAGAAACCAAGATCAAACCTAAAAATGACACAAACACTTCGACTTCTGAGCCTAAGGCACAGAAAAGCAAGTATTTGTGTTCCTATTGCAAGAAGTCTGGTCACGACGAGAAACACTATTTTTGGAAATAGATTGATCACTTATCTCATTTACTTGAGAAGAATAAAATAAGTGTTCCTGAATCCATAAAACAAAGTGCTCCGAAGGCCGAGTCTTTTGTTGCAAAAGGTGCTAAAAATGATAAGAAGAAAGGAAAGGCCCTTGTAGCTAGATTTACTCCTTCATCGACATGGATTATAGATTCTGGTGCCTCGCACCACATGGGTTCTTCACATGTTGATTTTTCCAACATCAAACCTTGTGGTATGTCCCAAATCATGATGGGTAATGACACAAAAATATCCATTTTCGGTAGTGGATTGGTAGAGATGAATGGGGAACATTTAACCAAGTGTTGAGTGTTCCCGATCTCTCTACCAATCTCCTATCAGTTTACCAAATCACTCACCTTGGTGAAGGAATGCGAGTGGAATTTGGTCCTAACTTGGTGATTATTTGTGAGCTTAATAATGACCATACAAAGGGTCGAGGAAAGTCGATCACTACTCACGGTTGTACACCTTCTCCCACTTTACTTATGATTCTACGCCCACTGCCTTGCTCACTCATGCAAATGAGGTTAGTAAGCTATGGCATGAGTGTTTTGGACATCTAAATTATCGCTACCTTGAACAATTGAGCCAAAATGAAATGGTCAATGGGTTGCCTCGCGTCAAGTTTTCTAAGGGTCTTTGTGAGGGTTGTACCCTTGGAAAGCATCCTGAAAAGAACTTTGACAAAGGAAAATCTGGAGAGCCACTCATCCTTTGGATCTTGTTCACAGCGATGTTTCTGGTCCATTTCCTTCTCCTTCATTTACTAGAGCTCTTTATGTGCTAACCTTCATTGATGACTATTCGCGATATACTTGGGTATATTTTCTTAAGCTTAAGTCTGAAGTCTTTGAACATTTTCAGAATTTAAGGCTCTTGCTGAGAAACAGGTGGAATGGTCTATCTAGCTTCTTCGGATCGACAATGGAGGTGAATATGTAAACAATAGGTTCATGGATTTCTATACTTCTGAAGGGATCTCTTTGCAGCATATAGTTGCTTATAGCCCTTCATAGAATGGAGTCGCAGAAAGAAAGAACCATACTCTGAAGGAGATGGCCACTTGTATGATTCACTCAAGTCTCTTCCTCCACAATATTGGGCTGAAGTAGTGAATTGTGAAAATTACATTCAGAACCGTGTTCCACACAAGGTAGTAAGAGGGATGACACCCTTTGAAGCATGGTTTGGATGCAATCCTGATGTTGATCACTTTCAAGTCTTCGGATCCGAGGCTATGGATTTGATCCCCAAGAAGAAACGCAAGGCCTTGGAACCATAATCCAATCCTTGTATCTTTGTAGGGTATCCGATGGCATGAAGGGATATCGATTCATGAATCCTACTTCTCATGAGTTGTATATTGAGATAAGTGTTAAGTTCGATGAGTCTTATTTGACTTATACTTCTCCACCTATTGAGGTTCTTCAGCTCGCTGATTCAGATTCTGACTCATTAGATGATGATACTATTAAGCGTGCTCCTCTTCTTAATCCTCCCAACCATCAAACCTTTGAGTCTTCTGATTCTGAAAATAGTGATGATGAGGACTATTTTCCTTATCACTCAAGTGAAGAATCTTCTAACTCTGAGCTTGATCCTCATGGTCCCCTTTGGGCTAGGAAAACTTTACAAAGTGGAGATTTAGTTAGAGATACTTCGGATATGAGACGTACTCACTCAGATTTCATTCAACCCCACTCTTTCTTCACCTCTACTTCTGATCCACAGTATTTTCCGGGAGGCTTCTGGTATTCCTGAGTGGGATTTTTCCATGGATGAGTATTCCTCTCTCATGAAGAACGATACTTGGGATCTCACCACTCTTCCGAAAGGAAGAAAAATCATTCGGTGTAAGTGGGTGTTCCAAAAAAAGTATGGAGTAGATGGAGACGTCGAAAAGTTTAAAGCACGATTAGTAGCTAAGGGTTTCTCCCAGATAGCTGGGGTTGATTATACAAAAACCTTTTCTCCGGTTGCAAAAATAACTTCTATTCGACTGACCCTATCCATTTCCACAACGAACAGATGGAAAGTCCATCAAATGGACGTTAAGAGTGTCTTCCTTCATGGTGACCTAGAGGAAGAAATCTATATGGAACAACCTTTGGGTTATGTACAAGATTCCTCCCTCATTTGTAAGTTAAAGAAGTCTCTTTATGGCCTTAAACAAGCCCCTCGGGCTTGGTATGCCAAGATGGAATCCTTTTTACTTACATCAGGGTTTACCAGTGTCACTTTGATCCAAATTTTTATATTCTACTAAGCAAGATGACTCCATACTCATTCTTGTTCTATATGTTGATGACTTGTTGATCACAGGCAACTCTTCCTCTATTATTGATTTTGTGAAGATTGCCTTAGCCAACAATTTTTCCATGACTAAATTAGGTCTGCTTCCTTACTTCCTTGGGATCCAAATTTCACAATCTAACTAGGGACTCTTGATTTTGCAACCTAAGTATGCTCTTGATTTTCTAGCTCATTTTCAGATGTCTGATTGCAAGTATTCTCCTGCTCCTTTTCTTTCCGAGGTTAAGTTGGTTTTAAATTGCTCTACTCCCTTGGTTGATGGTACTCTTTATCAACATTTGGTGGGGAGCTTAATTTACTTGACTCACACTCGACTGAATTATCGTACGCTATTGGGGTCGTGTCAGATTCATGCAGGAGCCACATGAGCTACATTGGAAAGTAGCTAAATGGATCCTTCACTATGTTTATGGCACTTATACTGATGGCATTCACTATCATGGAGGGGTTGATATTGACTTGATTGGGTTCATAGATTCTGATTGGGCCGGTGACTTAGATCATCAGAAATCTACTTCTGGATACAGTTTCTCTCTTGGTTTGGGTCCTATTAGTTGGTCTAGTAAGAAGCAGAATGCAATTATGATATCATCTACAGAGGTAGAATACAGAGGAGTAGTTAACGCTGCCACAAAAGCTATTTGGCTATAGGGTATTTTGATAGAGTTTGGCATCCACTTTCAGCGGCCTACCATTATCTACTATGATAAGATGAGCACAATATCTATCTGTAGA
This sequence comes from Taxus wallichiana var. yunnanensis, assembly GCA_018340775.1. Classification (NCBI taxonomy): domain Eukaryota; kingdom Viridiplantae; phylum Streptophyta; class Pinopsida; order Cupressales; family Taxaceae; genus Taxus; species Taxus wallichiana. Next base: position 548,915,314 of record CM031236.1, read on the forward strand.
AATCTAGTTCAACATCAGTGGATGAAGCACATTGAGATCCATATGCACTTCATACGGGAGCTTATTCATGATGGTATCATCGACATTCAGTACATTCAGACAGCTGATCAGATTATAGATTTATTCACCAAGCCCTTCACTGAGATGAAGTTTCTTCACTTACAGTCTCTTCTTGGGGTGATTTCTTTTGTAGCTACTCATCTTCTTTGGGCTATGTAGTCCTTATTTTATTCTTCTTCTTCTAGGAAGATTTTGTTTGTATATGGGCACCTTATCAGGTCTTTAGTTGCCAGGCCCCATTGACACATCTTTCTTATTTGTTTAGAAGTGTCTTACTCTTCCATCTCGACTCATCACAACCGCTACCCCAGCCTTCAATGAAGGGGGGGTGTTAGTGTGAGTTATCCTATGTGTCCTCCTCTCATATTGGAGGGTCATCTCACATGGGTTAGGTTTAGGGTTTCATGTGTGTCATGCACTGGGGTTACTTAACACCCTATATGTACCCCATTACTATTCATTTATGAGCATGCCAAGGCACTCGCTATCTTTCCTCCATGCAAGATTTGTTTCTGTTGAGCAAGTTTTTCCATTATTGATCAATTCCTTCTTGGAATTGCTAGAGCTATCACAATTCTGTTGGAGTACAACTACTTCGTGGTGCCTCGTTTCTGATTCAATTCTTGCAAACTCTTTTCATGACTTGTCAAGTCCAGCTATGCAGAGTCTCGAAAAATTATTAAAGGAGATATTTCTCACATGAAAAAATTAGAATGATTAGAAGGACTCTGAAAAGTTGTGGCATGACATCCTAGTCATTATTCGAGGGCCCAAGAGATGTGATCAGTTCATAATTGGTCCACCTAGTAGCTTTTGGGTCTGAATTTGTTAAAGTTTGTTTTCTGAAACAAATTGTTAACAAGCAAAGGTCCCTCAAATATTCTTCTCTTTTGGGGGGAAAATTGAGTGAGAAAAATGTATAAATGTAATGAGATTACTCTTGCAAATGGTCAGAGTTTGAATTCCTAAGAAAAAATTTGAGAAATTCGTCTTTGTGAGAGACCAAAACCGAGATAACATGTTATTTTCTTTTGTGTTATATTTTCTATCATGTCAAGTTAGTTGCATATGTATAGGAATTGATGAGAACTGAGATTTCTCTAGAAGCTTTCCCCGCTAATGAATCTAATAAATTTTGAAATTAGTTTGTGTCCAATCTCTAGTAATTTGTGTCTGCTTTGTTTCAGAATGTCTATAAATAGTTTCTTTCATTCCTATTGTAATATTACATTGAATTTTTTGTGAAATCACATAGGATCTCATCCCTGTGATAGTCTAATGGTATTTACAATTTTATTTCAAGAAGAGCCTTCATCTTGGATGAGATAAACAAATTTAAAATCAATTCACTATCATTTGCTGATAAAGGTTATCCGTAAGTCTTGGGTGTACCTTGGGCATGATTAATCGACGCTTTGATGTTTAATTGAGTCTTTCAATTTGAGCCTTTGTGTTGGAGTCTCAAATATTATGTAAAAACATGCTGATTTGGGCCTCCATTTGAGCACACCTTCTGGTTGAAGGAACGTCTTAACTATTTCGAAGCTTTCTGTTGTTGAGTTTTTCATTATTGTGAAGTCCCTTTGAAGATCTAGTATAATCAATTTCATCCTTCTTCATCTCCCACCAAAATTATTCAAAAACCATGAATCCACCCTAAAATACCCCTGTTTTCCCTGTATGTCAACAAAGGAACAAAATATACTTGAAAAAATATGCAGAACAATCAGGATTTCTCAATGTCTTCAGTAACCTTAGCCTTGTGTTGAAAGTATCTCCATCATTTATAAGTGACAACTATTAAGAGTTAAATCATGGAGTATTGACCATATTTTCCCAAGGTTTTCTTCATAGAATTTGTGCAAAAGAAGGAGATCTCCATTTCCTTCATCAAACAGAGGTTACAGTAAGGGTCCTCTCACCCTGGTCAAAGAAGCACGGCCTAAAGTATTGAGGACATGTCAAATCCTCTTAAAGGTGCTATCCATCTCTCTATAAATTTGAGTAACAAAGGGCTAGTTAGATCTCATCCCCGGCTACAAAATGACACACACTATGATCTATCTGCCTCTAAGCTCCCTATTGAATCTGTGTTGCTGCGTGGCTTGAAAAGGAGAACGAATTTTGATACCAACACCTATACTATCCTAATTTGTGCACATGGATCTCTAATAACAAGAGATATAGATTACTTGAATATCAAACAATATGCATTATTTACTCACTCAGAAGGAAATAAAGATAAGAAAAGAAAACATGGACATAAGAGAGGCCAAAAAACCTAAATATTTTCTAACTAGTTTCTCAAATGCGTAGGAACAAATTGCAGCCAAGAAGAAATAAACCATATCTTACAGGTCTTCACAATGGATAAAAGTTGCAGAGTTCAATAACTTCTATCCTATGGTACATAAAGTAGATGAGTGACCAATACATATTGGAATGAAGGAAGAATGCAACTCAAAGTTCAAAACTATGCTAGAAATAAAAGAAGTTCATAAAGACATAGAAGATGAGAGAATTACAGACCAAAGTGCATATTTAAGATTGTAACTAAAGAAGAAGAATTATAATTTAAAAGCTGAAGTTAACTAGAAAGATAAGATTACAACTGAAACATAATGAGAAAGAAATCTGAGAAAATTTTGACAGGGCTTCGCCATGTAAAATGGACATTTACATATTTCCATCATGTTGTTTTAAATTAATACATGATTTTAAAAGTCTGTATGTAAATCAAATAAGTGATCTGTAAAAGTAGAAAAATATGCCATGATCTTCTAATAGTTATATGTTTCAGCTTTCCAACAAAAATTACCTTCAATAGAAAAATGATACATTCTCGTATTCGAATCGAAGATACAACTATTATAGCTGAAACAGAAAATAAAGAAAGAATTATCGAAGAAAATTTTGATAGGGATTTACCATGAAAATGGGATATTTAAAATTTTCCAGCATACATACTAAAGTTGTAATGAATATTAAATGCAAGTATTTTAAGAAAAAAATGGACTACACTTTCAGTCATCAAATTGAAGAACTTTGGAGCTTTCATTCTAGCTTAACAGTTGAATAAAATGAAGTTTTAAGATAATATTACAAAGTTCAGCCATTTTTATTATAGTTTTCAAGTGAAGGAAGAATGAGAAATTGTTTACAACTTCCAAAAGGCCACATACAAGGTACAAAGATCTCATGGAATTGAGAAACAATATCAGGTACTAATACTATACTTTCAGAATTAAATGCACAAAAAGCCACATAGTACAAAGTCCTCAATTACAAGGATAACAGAGCATAATACAAGAACTTCCTAACATTTCTAGTTTAGGGTTTCAGATGTGCAAGGTTGACTAAGAAAATAAGCAAATAAACTGCATGCTCCAAAGTTAGAGCTCAGAAAGAACCTACTAATGGGGACCACATTGAAGTAAAGCTCAAGATCTCTTCTTAAACAAAGTACAAGGAGAAAACACACGAAACAATTCTACCAAGAACACAAAGAAGTATAAATGACCAAGTAGTGAGGCATCATCAAGTGAAAGCCCAAGTTTTAGAAGCAGGATACTAGGAATTGATACCAAATAAAGCAGTCAATGAGAAGCATAGGTCCACAGATATACAATTAGGTGTATCTTATCAAGGTGTATTTTTAGAGAAAAATAATAAAATACCTAGACTTGAGTCACCAAAAAATCAAAATAAATATCTTTGTGCAAATGATGAGCTCATTTAAGAAAGTATAGAAGTAAAATATGAGTTATGCATCAAAATTAACTCCTCTCATGGGAGAATGTAGAGTATCATTTCCAAAAGCATGATGTAAATACAATTGAAGTATAAGTCCAACTCACCAGGGTCACAAAAAGTGCCAAAAATGGTAAAGAATGAGCTTATTACAACCAACTAAAGGAGAAAACAAAATTTTTAAAATGCTATAGAAGTCAGGGAGAGCTAGGACAACCATTGAAAGGAGATAAGCATTGCACTAATGAACAAAATGGGAAGTTGTAAGCTAAATGATAAATCCAGATTAATATATTTTCAAGGAGTTTCAATATGAAATAAAATAGAGGCTCAGAGCATAAAACACCACTACATCGGTAGTGAATCAAGTAGCATTAGAGAACCTTATCAACAACAAAAAAATACAAAACTTTAGAACATGAATATGCTCAAAACATGAAAATCGAGTTTGGTAACCTTTTGAATGGTTCCATGTTGTACCCAGATGGAGATTCATAAAGACCAGAACTTCGAGCTAAGTAAAATGGTGAGACACACAAGAACAACGCTATCCGAATATCAAAAACCATACCAGTTTGTAAAGCATTCGAGTCATTATTTCAAACGAAATGGGAGTCAACCCAACTTAAAGTAGCAACAAGAAGACTTATATCAGTCTCAATGAATCATAGGATAGTACACAAATGCTTTTCCTAGCACAGTTAGAGGTTACCCAAGATGATAAAATGAGCTAGAACTCATTTATTTTTGGCAATTATAGACAAAACTAGAACTTCAATTCAAATAATAACGACTAGAAAGTAATATCCATTCTTCATTAGAGGAAAATATGAATACCCAAATCTGGGTCACAAGAAATCAAATCGCACTCACCTTATGAGACCAGATCTAGAAAGACAAAACCAAATCATGAATACCATGTATAATATGAGAAGATTCAAAGTATTAATAGATATTCACAGAATAACCCAGATGGAAATCATAAGGATTCAGATCTATTGTCATTTCAAGAAAAGAAGAGCAAAAGGAATACCCTCTAGCATTCAAATTACAAACTCAGACAAAAAACTTGAATCAAAATTACATGCACATCCAGGATAAAGAGAGCTTCAATTTTTCTTTCAGAAGTCAACATTCCCATTGAAAAATCATTTCAAGTAGCATAATAGAAGAAGAAAATACAGATCTCATTTTTCATCGCAGACCCATTAATGGGTATATCCAAATCGAGTAATGAAACAAGGACTTACTGATTAATCCAAAGTTGAGTAAACCCTCAAACAGATGATCAGTTCAAGACTAAAACGAAGGACCCATTATAGGTTTTAGCTCAGAGACCAAGGTCGTCCCAGGAGATCATAAAATGTAAAGAAAAGTGAAGTATCAATATATTGAAGTCAAAACAACAATGATGAAGCAGTTTCAAAGCTCAGAAATAAAACTTACCATCCTTCATCAAAACAATGATCTCATTTGAAGAAAATATGAGCTCCAAGAGGTTGACCATGGCAGAAAATAGACCACACAGAGAGTTCAAGAACCCGAGAGAAATGATCACAGAAATACAAAGAAATCGAGACCTACAGGATCCTCGCAGAGCTCAAAAGAAGAAGAGACCCAAACACCAAGAATAAAATGGTCCCGAGTTCTAAGAGACCAATCACGATGGTGAACCCACAACCACCTTGCATAGAAAACTTGAACAGAGCAGAATAGCAAAGATACAGATTCACTCAAACTGAAATATCGATATGTAGAGGGGCCGAGATCAAGAAGATGAAAATGGCATCGATAAAATTTTTGCCACGGCTTCGCCCATGAACCAAATGTGAAATGGAAAGTGGATGAGGTTTGAGTTGTTTTAACTCACCCACTTGAACTTTGGCTTAACCTAACCCTAACCAAGGGCCAGTGATCAAATGATCCATATTCGACAAGTATGAAGATCAATGCTCAGGGATCAATCTCCAAAATCAATGCGAACCACCATGGTTATGATGACAATGCCGCATTAAATTCCAAGTCAGAAACCCTAACCGAGTGTCAAAAATTCAACTGCTATGTAGAAGAAACAAGTACCAGATCAAAAGGCTAAGAGAAATTCAAAAATACCAAAGCAAACTCGACCTGAGTTAACCATGCCACCGACAAAGTTTCCAAGGGGTGAGTCACCATGGAAGGGGGCCAACCCATGTCATTGTCATTCAAACAAAAATAATTGCATTGACAGAGTAAGGTCTTAACATACACATTTGGATAATGATCACCAAAAGGTAAGCTTTACCTTTTCCCCATTTTGCCATAATTGATTAATCAAAGGGGGCCGAATGATTAAACAATGATTATTATTCAAACCATGGTCTAAGAGACCCATGTATGTTATCAAAGGTGGCCGAGTGTATTGTGGTGCCTTTTTAAAAAGGTTCCCCTTATCTTATTTCAAAACCAATAATGTGCTAAGTCCACAAAGGTGGCCAAACCAAAATGGAGGCTAGTGGTCAAGTGCAAAGGTGGTCCCCACTAGTGGGAAGGTTAGAGATAATTTACAGTGTGTTATCCATGTGATCACTAGAAGACAGAACAAGTGTCAACATCAGAAACAAAGGTGGTCCCAATCAGGATAGATATTTGGATGAATTATTTTGCAAAGTATTGCAATTAATGTAATTTATTTTTCTCAATACACAGGAGTATTTTTGCATGCCTTCACAAAAGGACAGATCAAAGCAAGAGGAAAAATTTGCATGCACTAAGAGGAGACTTGCTCATCAAGCAAGATTTATTATTAGCAAATTATTCACCCATACTTTTCTTAAAAATAGAACAGTCAACTTTAGTTTGACTGTATGTAATCAAAGGCTATTAATGCCTCTTTGTACTAGTTTGCTTTATTTTATTCCTTTATTTATTATTAAATAAAGGATAAAAATAGGATGCATGGGCGAGTACAAATTTAGTCCATTTTTAGGAATGGTGGGGGATCAAATTTGGTATATATTGTGTGCCTTAACAAAGCACAAAGGAGAGGACTTTTAAGATACATGAGTGTTGAAGTAATTTTCTGCCAGTTTTTCCCTTTGAATGTGAAGTATTTTCTACCTTTCCAATTATTTGCAATCTTGTGTATGTTTTCCATTAATCTTGTGAATGTTGAATTCCTTGATTAATCATCTTACCCTGTTGCAAGTTCAATAATATCTGCATGATATTAATTTGTATGTGTAACTTAGTAGTATTGTTGTGATTTTATCCCTCAATACATCAAAGTGTTTACCCTTAATTATCTTTCATAAATCTGTTGGCCTGTGCATCATAAGTTCATTCCATATCAATTGTGCATGTACTTAGTAAAAGACCTCATACAAGTTTGGTGTATCACCTTAGTTTTAATTCATTTTTACAATCATCTTTTACCCTTAAACCACAAAAATCAGTTTAGGATACATCAATAAGGAACCGACCTTAATACTGGAGACTCACCTCAAAATAGGTATACCCACAGACCTGACGTGTTTCCATTGTATCTACAAAAGAGAGATAAAATTTGTAAGATTAGAACACGTGCAACCATCTCTCTACACGGTGCAATTTCAAGAGATAATAGGAATCTGTTGCATCTGTACAGAGCTAGCTGCTATAACTCCTGAAGCTTGAAGATCTTTGTTGTAGTGTTGATATTTTCTAGTATATTCAGCTCCTCCCTCACTACATCTCCTGCAGACAAAAGTGTTGCATCTGCATCTATCTTTTCCTTCAGTAAGACTTATGGATCCATCTTATGCTCCTTTATTATCCTTCTCAATGTATTATTTTGTTTATTAATAACAATGAGTTTTTCCTTCAACTGTATAAAATAATTCAAGATTTTGCGGGCATTATTTAAATGTGCTTCAAAAACAACTACTTCTTTCTTTAAATTTTCATATTTTTCCTGCAAAATAGAAATATTAAATTTTTAGTCTATTAGATAATATGAAAAAATATATTGCAGTGGTTATAATATCAGATAATTTTTAGTTTTTCATGTAAAACTAAATTCCCACTCACAACAACTTTCTCTTTTTCTACATTTTCTATTAAAACATTAGTCTTGTCTTTAGACCATTTGTTGTAGTAAGCATGTGCTTCAGCATTGATATTCTCCAACCTGTTTAGAATTATGTATATAATTTCATCATTGTAATCATTACTATATGAAATTGTCCCTGATTGAGATTTGTTTAGAAAAACATCCTGCCATGCGTGTTGGCTTTCTATAGATGTGAACAATGAATGCCTTTGAGCATGATTATGGTATCTTGTATTTATTTCTTTTATCAAAATTTTTGCTCTCCTCTCCCAAGACCACACCAAATCCACATCATACATTACAACCTCTTGAATTGTTTCCCCCATACTATCTGATATCAGATTTTCTAATATAAAATGTGTTTTTTCATCATCTGTTTGTGGAGAAGCCCTTGGGGGAGGAGGAGAGTCACTACCCTGTATTCCATGCACATTTTTTTGTTGAGGCAGAGTAGATTGAATCATATCGTGGGTGTCAAAATAATTACCATTTTTGCATTGCCACTATCGGAGCCTAAATACTCCTCATCAAGGGTGATGTTGTTGAAAAGATGTGTGGCTGTTACAATTAAAACACCACATAGTGACAATCCAAGAAATTCGGTTGTAGCAGGATGAACTGTTCTTACTGACTCTATAGGAATCCTAATATTCTTTCCTAAAGTCCTCTTTTGCATTTTTACTTGACGTGTTAGAGGAATTGGTGGCCTCCTTGCAAGTGGAACACGACCTAAAGCCATATTACCTGCATGAAGAAAACAACAAATTGTTAGAATATAACGGTTGGGCTTTGTAAATGCTAAATAATTGTAAGGAAACAAAACATGCAAATCAAACTACTGTACAATATACCTTGCATAAACGGAGACACAATCATGAAATTTTGATCTCCACACCCGAAATGAGTTTGATCTTCATCATCAAACTCAGTAGTTTTTAAATACAATACATGTAGAAAAGATCAGTAGAAATATTAGAATACATAATCTATATTAATTGTTTGAATTTTTAATATATATAAAAAGATAAATTCATTATTCATACATGTAGTTCAATGTGATGATAAACGTTTTGTGCATATCGACCCCTATGTCACTTTTGACGAGGTCTTACTAGTGTTGATTTTCTTTGAATCCATGTCGAATCAACAGACCTCTGGAGGGGCTTTAACTCTAGAAATTACCTCCTTATGCAATCTGCAGTTATAATTTTTCTCTCGTAAAATAAAATCATACAATTATTATTTTATTTAAAATATCGAAATGGAAATTGTTATAACAAGTAAAAATAAAAGTAATCATTACTGTTGTTCTTCGAGACTAAGACCAATCATCTTATCATTGATTGTAGTAGGAATCTTATGTTGCGTCAATTCGTAGTATGCTTCATAATATAAAGTAAGTATAAAATTATAACAAGAGTAGATAGTTCTCGATTTATCACTTGATTAGCTTTGTGGGGATATTTGATTTTATTTTGTTGGAAAAGTAACTACACCAATTGAAGTGTTGAAATGCTAGTGTTCGTAATAAATATTGAACTCGCCCAATATGTAATGTTCAGTAGATCTGCCTGTAATACAATACTGGGCTGAAAAAGTGAAGCAACTGCAATAAAGAATTTGTTTGTAATACCTTGTAGAAGAAGGCCTCTTGATGAATGATTAAGAGGAGCTACAATTACAAAAAATAAACGTTAGATCCTTTGTGTGGTTGAGTAATGTTAAGAAAAAAATCATTTGAAAATAATAAACTTACCATCAACCTGTACATTGTAATGAGAATCCAAATTTTTTTGTCTTCGTCTGTAAGGAAAACCTTTGTAGTAACATGTGGCTTATTTTGAAAGGTAAACTTGTTAACCGATGCACGTCCTTAGGTTCAATAGAAAAAGAAATTTGACAACATTTCAGATGCATGAGAAGAACAGGAAAATTGTCCATCATTTTCATTGTAAGAGGTGAGTAGGTAATCAAGGACTAATGTATCAGTGTCGAATTGGGGCATGTTCACAAGCCTGAAAAATTCTAATTTTTCGAGCCAATCCTTTGGAGCATATTTTGCTTTTAGTAGAGCTAAAATCTGTGGGCACATGAGGTTTTTGTATTGAAATTTGGGTGTAGGAATAGATGTGGTATTAACAATTACTAAAATTTTAGGGAAGTGAAATTTAGGTGTAAAATTGGAGAGCTCAAAGCACTAGAAATTTACATATAAAAGTGAAAACATGAACCTTAAAAGGGTATTTATAAGGCCCAGGGGTATCATTAATGAACATTAAATTCATTGGTATCAATGCCCAACCCACGCCATCTAACCCCTCATTCATCCAACCCACCCATCCAACTCTCCCATCCAACCCTTAGCCAACCAACCCTCATTGGTCCAACCCACCACGTCCAACCCTTGTCCGTCCAACTCCTCACCGTCCAACCCACCCGACCAACCATTGCCCGTCCATCCCCTTCCCATCCAACCCCTTCCCATCTAACTCCTATCCATCCAACCCACCCATCCAACCATTTCCCACCTAACCCCTTCCCGTCCAACCCCACCCGTCCAACCCACACGTCCAACTCACCCATCCACTCACCCATCCAACCCCCGTCCAACCCCCGTCCAACCATTGACTATCCAACCCACCCGCTAATCCATTTACCATCCAAACTCCATCCAACCCACCCCTCCAACTCACCCGTCCAACCTTCTCGCCAAAACTACGAAAATCAAGGAAACAATGCTTTGTGAAATCGCCTTTGCCACGAAACATTTTTCTGAAATTTGCCAACGATTGAAAGTCGATTTATGAGATTCACCAATGATTCAAAAGTAATTTTTCAGAGGGGTCTTCTTAAAATGAACCCTGGTATTGGTAAAATATAGAATTGAGATGTTGTTGGAATTTTAAAATAATAAAATTAATTGTCTAGATGATGATTTAATTTATATATGGATGATTATTGATTTATATGCGTATATTTTATCTTAGATGTTTTGATACGGCCACAAGGACGAAGGAGGTATTTTGTGTTTTTAGGTAATTATATCACAACAATCAAAGGGGTATTGAAGACCAACCACAACAAAATACTGGGTGGATACAACAATGGTCATTATGGCAACTCGTGTTATGTTGTGTGTGTTTTATTTGTTGTTGGAGGTCCCCATGGGAGGAATTACCTCCAATTGTGACCAAGGGCTTGTGTATAGTTCTTTTCCTTTCTTTTATTTAATTTTGGTGTATGTGATTTAATTGTGATGTAATTTCCTTTTATCATTAATTGATTTATGTGTCTAGATTAGTAAATTAATCATGTTACTAAACTAATTATGGATGGGACAAAAATAAGTCATTTATTAGATTATATGGTTCTTTGGTTTATGTGTTTTTAAGTTGAGTGTAAGTAACTTGAGTGTTGTACACTCTACCTCATCTTGGAAATTCGGATTTGGCCTTAAGGGACAATTTTGGAGGCTTGTGGGACAAGCTAAGCTTGTCCCACACCTCTTAATTTCTTATACCAACCCTACCTATGGGTTGGGGGTCAAAAATAGACCCCATTATGTGTTTTGGAAGGAAAAAGGTGAGTTTTAATTGCACTTTCTTACATGTGTTTAATTTTTTCCTTAAAGGGTGTGGGTTGGAGTGGTGTGTGTAAGAGGTTTGTCATACCTCTCAACCACCCATTTATTATGCCTTGGGGTATGGGTTTGACTTGGGTGATGTGGGATGGAGAAGAAATGATGTGGCATCCTACATGGAGCCACATCATCTCCCTCTTCCTCTTTTCTATTTATTGGAATTTTTGGGAAGTATTTGGGGTTACTTGCTTGGTTTTGGCTCTTGGATTTTGGAATTATTTCTTGTTGGAGTTGAAGGGAGCTTGGAATTTCTTGAGTTTTGAAATATTTTGGGACTTTCTTGAAAATTGGAGCTTTACCATGGCAAGGTAGGGTCTTGCACCCTTGTTTTCTTATTTTTTTATTATATGTTATGTGTTGTATGAATGTGTGTTCTTTCTTAAAGTGTTGGGTAGTAAATTGAACTTAAGTTGTGTTGATATGGTGAAATGGGGATGAAATATGTTGGGAGGAATAAGATTTTATTTTTGTGTTTAGGAGGGAGTGGGTTTTGGATGCCCCACCTTGTTCTCTTTTGTTATTTTGTGCAGTGTGGGAACCATAAGAGAGGGAGGCATAAGAGTGAGGGATGCATAAGAGACATATATTTGTTGTTGTAGGGAGGCATAAGAGATTTTGGGGTTGATTGTGTTTTGGATGATTCTTTAGGTGGGCATCCAAACCCTTGGGAGGCACAACGGTATCCCCATATTCCTATCTCTACTTGGCTTGTCTTAGAGCCATTATTTTTGGGAAGTTGTGCTTAAAAATGAGTGTTTTGTGGTTATTTTCCTTTGTGTTTGTTGCTTGCAAGTAAGTGTGGAATAATTGTAGAGTTTCCATGTTTTGGATCCATACCTTATTGCCTTGTGGTTGGGGCTCGGGGGACAATGAGAAGAATTGCTTCTTCTTCTCATTGGAGTTTTGGTTGGGTGGAGAGTGTTGCCTCTCTCCCATTTTTTTTGTCATGATTAAGTGAAGAAAAATGGATCCTTTTTGGATATTTGATACTTGGAGCACTTATAGAAAAATAGGATATCTTCCATTATAGTTACCTTCTTGTAAAAAAAAAAATCCCACTTCAATTGGAAGATTATTGTATTGTTTTTGAAAGAAAAGTTGCATTGAATATTTGTTATTAAGATTGTAATGTATGTGGGAAAGAAAGGCATTTTAGTGAAACAAGTTTGATAAAATGGAAATGTAGTTGAAAGGGAAACAACTTGTTCACATTTTAGTTGATTTATTTTCTCACATAGGTGTGTTTCTCTTGCTTTAAAATTATTGGAAAATCTTGTTGAAAGTATCTTGTGGGAATGTTTGAAATTTGTATGTTGTAAAGGAAAGAAATATTAATTTATATTGTATTATTTGGAAGGCATATGATGGAAAAGAAAAATAAATCATATTTGTTCATTTCCTTGTATTGGTTGAAAGAGAGTCAAACTTTATATGTTTAGATGGAAAGAACTTAAATTTTCTTTGTCATTTTCTTGGTTAATAAAATAGATTAATTCCTAAATCTAGTGGAGTAGAGAAATTGCTTATTTACAACTTAGACCTTGTTAGAGTAGGTATTTACCTTAGCTCATGTTCACCTAGGTACTTTATTTAACTTTATTGTATTTATCCTCACCCCCTTATGTGTGTGGATATTTATTTTATCTTATTTAGATATTAGGAGATATTATCTAGTTGTTAGATATAGTTCTTTCCTTGATGTATGGTATTGACTAGATCCTTGATGTCTAGTTATCTCCTAAATCTATGGTCTTAACTAGTTCTTTGATGACTAGTTATTTCCTTGATTTATGGCTTGATTTACTACCTTGACCTGGTTCTTAGATTGTTATTCCTTGCCTATTTATGTAAGGCCCATTCTCAATGTATTGCATTGAGTTCCATAATAATATATGATATTGTTGCTCATTTGTTTTCAAAGGTTTTATGTAAAGTTATTCGGTGAATTTCTTTCATCTTATTGATCATGGTGTTTGATTAGCATCTCGTGTGCGTGGCTTGGTACGATATGCTTATCGCTCCTTTCAGACCTTAGCCTCACTAGAGTATGGAAATTTATTATTAAGTCATTATAAATTTACATATAAACTCAATGAAAATTAATATAATAACAAGTGAAATTTGGCTTGATTTTTAAACCTCTTATCAAATACTATCAAATTTTAAAGGAAATTTTAAGTGTAAGATTAATACTAGTTAATGCTATTAATAATATAACTATTATTATTATTAAAATTGATAATAATAATGATAATATATATATATATATATATATATATATATATATATAATTAAGTACAAAAGAACAAAATTATTAAATTCGAATTAGTAAACAAAGGAAAAGTTTTAAACAAAATTTTTTTGTTTCTTTCTGGGATTTCTAAGGCCGTGGCTCGTAATATAGTATTGTAAGGAGCAGGTTGGGGAAGGGTTGTCAAGCCCACCCCCACCCCATTATACAATGGGATGGGGGTGGGAACGCACCCTCCCCCAACCCCAAAATTTTGCCAATGTAATTCTATAAACCCCCAATCGCTTTTTCAAACTCGCTCTTTTTGTTTTTTACGGACTCTGCAAAAAAACTAATATGCAAATGAGTCTTGGTTATTTTAATTCATTTATATAGACACACACACACACACAAATATATAATCACTATAATCTTTGATATTTCAGGTTTTATTCAATGAAAATTTTGAATTATATATATATATATATATATATATATATATATATATATATATATATGTATGTATATATGTATATACACACATACATACATACATCCAAATGAAAACATATGCCAAATTTAACCATATCACTAAAATGGGGCAAAACCCATATGCCCATTTGGGAAAATCTTAAAATAATGAGATGAACAAAACAAATAAATACATTGAAACCCTAGGTAAGGGTATAAATAAAACAAGAAAATAGATGAAGCATGTGTATCCTTCCAAAAGCTTGAGGTGGCCTCTCATGGCTTCCTCATCCTCCTCCACCAATCTGCAAAACAAAACAAAGAAATAATAAGCCAAACAAAAGAGAAAAGAGCTTTTCATAAGAAAACTTAGGGTTAGTTGAATCCCTAGATCTTGTGGCCCCAAATGAATCCATCCAATGGATGAGATTCATCCCTACAAAAAGTAGGTGGGGAGTGGGTGAGAGAAATTCAAATTTAATTTGCATGGGTGGACTTTATTTTGGGGTCACTCAATTAAGTGTAAAAGGGGATGGGTGTTATTAACTTTCTAATCCAAATGTCTTTTAGAGACATTTTAATTAAATGTCAACTTTGACCCCTTTTTGGGTATAATAGAACCCTTATTATTTAATTAATTATACCACTTTACCTTGGGATATTTTTGTGCAAGTTTAACTAGGGTGTAAATTAAATGTTTATCAAAATAAAATTAAGGGGAACCTAAACCATGTTGTAATGACTCGTTTGACATTACTCCAATTCATACTTTGATGACCTTGTTGCTAAGCGTTGAATGTTGTTGTGCTTCATTGATCATTAGTTGGCTTCGACCTTGTTGCAGAGAATAATTAGCATCCCCCTCTTCATCATTCCTTCTTGTTTCATTGTCGATGTTTCCAGTTGCTGGCCCCCGCAACGTCCTTTACGATTTTCCTATTAAAGGAAAATCATGTTCTTGAATTGTCGAGCTTGACTGTCAGTCATTATTAATATGAATAATAATTATCTTTAAGTTGTAAAATTAATAATAATGATATTATTAATTTATTTGTCGATCAACACTTTTTATTATTATTTTATTGTCGATTGTTATCGATATTAATATTAATTATCTCTATGTTATTTTGTTGTATCATTTTGATCACTCCCGTAGACCGAACCTCATTCCACGTTGAAGAAGGGATTACCTTGTCATGGCATCAAGGTTGGTCATTGTCTCGTGTTTTCTTTCAAAGTGTCAACCTCTAGTTTTCTCCCCTTGGTTGATTAGGCCTACTTGCATGGTGTTTTAATCGTTTAAATTAAAGGAGAATTTGATTTTTCTCCCTCCAACATGCTAGTATGTATACAATTTAATATTCTTGGTTGGCGTAGGATTATTGGGTTCCTTCTTCCTTGTTTTATGACTTGTGAATGTGTGGAAGTGGAAGGAAGCTGTGTGTGGCATAAGTTTTTAAGGGGCTATTAATTTAATACTCAAATTAACCCTTTCACCTACCACCCTTTACCACTTTAGCAATGACCTGGCCTTGTATGTGGCTTTCACCAAATGAAATTTATTTTGTTGTTGGGCGCTATTCTTTTTCCTCTTGGTAAAATTTGTTTTTTTGTGCTAAATTTAGTTGTTTGAATCCCCTTTGCCGAGTAGAGGGTGGTTGAGCACCTGTCAAAATTTAAATTCTTTAAATGAATGACACCCCACCCAATACTTGATCTTGTTGGATGCCTATTTCATTTATTGGTTTTATTTGACTCCTTGGCTTACGTTTTGGGGGCTAAATTCCAAACTTAAGCCGCTGGCTGCATAGGTAGTTTGGTGAGGAGATTTCAGACTGAGGCAAGCATGGACATCCAACAGTGAAAGAAAAGGGAGAGGTTGCATGTTGTGGCTGTATAGTGGCTCTTTGCCATGTGTGTGCCATTGTGGAAGCTCCAATCAGGCATGTTAAGTCTAACCCTTGCAATGTTTTTCTACCTTTTTATAATTCCATGAAACAAATGTTTCTCCTTCCTGAAATGGCATCTAGAAATGGGATTTTTGGTTGTTTATAAATTTCCTTGAGTGTACTTGGTTGTCCCTTTGTTTCTTCTTGTGAATCGCTAGTTTTGGATGACTGGCTTGAAAAAAAAGAGGGAATTGTACCTTTTTACTCTTTTATATTTAGTTAGTTGTGGGAAGTGTTATACGGATAGGTATTATTGCAATCACTTCCCATAGGGAGAAATAGTAATGGGTTTGGATGGTATGAATGCATAGCTTCTCAGAATGTTGGTAAATCTTGGACACAAGGAGACATAAATGTAATAGTATTAATAGCTCTTTTTTTGTTTTTTTGAAATAGTTATATATTAGTCTATTTCATGTGTGGAAATAAAATTTTGAGTGAATCTGGTTTTTATCAACAAGGAATCTTATATTTTATCCCTTTTGGAGGTAATTATATCATCTTGTAAATGACTTCTGAAATTTGGTACTCTCTTGAAATTTTGTGTTTATGCTTTAACGATATTTTTAAAGGTGCACATTCTACTTGATTAAATTAGAGGTCTAAAACCGTGTCTTGTGAATCATTTATTCACTACTTTGTTAGCTTCACCTCTATGGTGACTTGCTATATATTGGCCGTTAGTTATATGCAGAAACATGAAGTATAGGAATTGGGAACCCAAGTGCTTTATCCCTGAAATTGTACCTCATTATTTTGGTGTTCCTCTGAGGTATTTTCCTTTTTATATGGTGTGGGTTTTGGTTTTCATCCCAAGTTCTCTATTATGATATTTTTGGGGATATTTATGAACCCTTATCTCTACCCTGGAGATAGTTACTACGATTTGAATCCATAATCGTTTGGGAAGATCTGTCATTATGCTTATTTCTTTTGAGGTTTTCATTTCATATGTTTGTATTACCTGAATCTCTAGATCTGGTTGTAGGTACATTATAATTTACATCATGTAACATATATGATATTGTGGCCTCTTTGATCAATTAATATTTTCATTCTGGAACTTTTCTAAGTTTCGATCTTGAATGTGATGTCATTTTTCTTATTGGGAACTATGACTGGATCGACCAGGTACTTGGGTTTTCTCTGCATTGAGTGGTCTCCTCTGTTAGAGTGGATTGATGTCTTTGGAAGGGGATTTTGTAACCCTGGCCCTATTATAATTACTCTTACCTTAACTTGGTTGAATTTTTCCTTGCTGAGAGGCTATTGATAATATGTGAATCGATAGTGAATGTATTATTAATGGTCATAAGTTTATGACCAAACCTCTGTGTTGGATTTAGAATTGAAATGTGTTTGGGATGATTGTAGTCATTATTGAAATAGGACTCTTGTTAACTCATGAAATTTGATGATACATTATGAGGATAGTCATGAGGTTATGAATGGAATATATTTATATAAGTACATTGCTGGCCTATGTCGGAAAATTATTAATGACATTTGGGGTACTTTTCCTTTATATTATTTAGATAATTTGATGATTATGATGAGGTTTTTGTTAGAATGATGGATTTTTTGACTCATTTAAATGCATTTGAAGAGTGGTTTTGATTATGTTAACAAGTATTACTTTTAAAAGATCTTGTAAGGAGGTGGTAAACTTCTTGTTTAGACTGAAACTATAGATTTTTTTAAGGAGGGTTATGAACCCATAATGCTATGAAACCCGAAAGGATGTTTAAATGCTAATCTCGGCTTAAATGGACTTGAAAGTTAGGAGGATTTTTGCTGTCCCGTGCTTTATTTATCAAGTAACTTGGCTATTGGGTAATGCCCATTTTGGGTTTTGTTAGCTACCATTCTTCTCTTACCATTACCTTGTGGAGTCTCTTTTCAATGAGAGAATATAGTTTGTGGGTTGAACTTTAGTTTTCAACTCCTTTGATCATGTGATGGTTTTCCCTTCTTACACTTGTTTGGTTGTTCTAGCTTTTAGGCCAATGAAACCTCCCTCCTGGAAGGATTGATTTACCTTTTTTGTTTCACGTCTATGATTGTAACTAGTATGTTTTTGGATTCTCAAAGATTTTAGTGATGGATGCATCGAGTATTATATTTCAATCACGTAATCTATAGGATTACATGATTGAAATCCCAATACTCTTGAATTTTATTCCTAACTTATAAAGTCTACGGTCTTTCCTTGGTTAGTTGAGATATTGTTCTTAACTGGAATATTTTACTTCCTTCCTGTTGGCTGGTGAAAAATTTTATCTCGTGTGAAGAATTTTGATAAGTGGATTGTGCTTTGATCCATTTCTTGAAATAGAATGTTCCTTTCATGATATTGTTGAATGTTAGCAGCATACTAGTTCAATGTGTAGCCTTATCATGCTCAGTTATCACGAATTGACTCGAGTTAATACTTGTGCAGATGAATTTTGTGAGTAGATAAAAGGAAAAATTGATAAAGGTTGCATGAGTTTGATTTATGAAGTCACTTGTACGAATGTTTAATGTACTGTAAATCTTGGATTGGTTATTATAGTGGAGTTTAAAAGGCCTCTTGTCTTGGATTTTCTATTTTTTATGATGAAAGGTTGTCTAACCATTTGTACAACAAAACTTGAAAACATTATTGTGAGGAATAAAATTTGATCCACCTTGTTATGAGTATTTTTTTAAAGTGATATTATAACAATCATGAAAATAGTGTAGTGTGGCTTGACCAATTTTGTTACTTTCTTGTTCTCATTCAAAGTTCAATCGAATCTTTTGACACCTTTGGTTTGTGTGCCGTGTTGAATAGAAATGTTATACCCGTGTATAGTTTTCTCGATAAGTAATGGTAAATTATTCTTTCGAGTCATAAAACTTTCTTGTATAATAACCCTCCATGGTCTTGGCATCAGTGCAATTCTAGGTATATTTTAGTGGGTTGGAAATCCTTTTTCTAAAGTTAATCAAAAATAAAATAAAATGAATACATAGATGAATAAATAAATAAGATAATAATGAATTTTTGATTTTGTAGATAAAATTAAGAGTCTTTAATTGGAAAGAAGGGAGTTATCTTCGGTGTAAAAGAATCTACCCTCGCTAACCTTAAGCTATGAATTAAACTTTATCCTCATTGTTGTGAAATGTTAATTAATTTTAAAAGTAATATCATTGTTGGCTTTTGGGGATATAGTTAGATCTTAGTTAGTAGGGGAGTTTTAATAAGAACACATTAAGTCTAATGCTTCCACTTTGGGAACCCCATGTGTATGCCTTGACGAACCTAATCAAGAGAAGGCTAAATGAAGCTTTTACCCAATCCAGATTAAACTCATAAGTCTCATTAAAATACTAGTTAATAACTATAAAGATCATGATGATGAAATTATTTGACCCTCTCACTCTAACCTTTGCCATAATACATTGTAATCTTCTCTTAAGCATGGTTAATTTTAGATCCTTACACAAGGAGGTTCTAGTTCTGAACCTTAATGGAAATCCACTTTAGTTAGAGCTTATGCTCATTGCCTTGTGTAATGGAGGTCTGAATCAAGATTCAGTAGCTTGGGTATGAATAATAAACCTTGTGAAAGATGGAAGGTGTCCCTTTTGATCAAATGAATTAAGCTAGTTTTTGCAGTCTTTAAGATGATCCTCATTTAGAAAACTTGATCTTAAGCTAACTAGTCTTTAGTATAAAAGAAATAAGTCCACATTTGTTAGGATAATTGCTCAAATCAAACATGAATCTTCTATATCCTAAAGTCAAGTATTGGAAGGCATTTTTAGTAAATGCATAACCTTATAGGATTTTACACCATGTGGTGTACTTAATTGTGACTGTGTATTGTGGTTGGAATTTTTCATGGTACCTTGTCAAAGAGAAAAGTGAAGTGTCCTTGATGGGTTTTGGATGTTTCCTTGTTGTCTATGTGATCATCATTGTGTTGAGATTTTGAAGAGTTATTTATAGCCATTGTGACCACCTGTAGTGTCGTTCTATACTTCAAACAAGTCAAAAAAATTATCCTGTATTTTGCTATGTCATCTTGTGTGTTTGGTTTATGGTCATTACACTTGGTATCACAGTGGAGATTCATACTCTCGAATCTCTGGGCTAGATTGGAGTTGTGATGGTGTTACATGATGGTGCTACATAATGGTAATGGTGTTGCATGATGGTGGTTGATATTAGAAGAGTAATGTGGTATAAGTGTGATGTGATCAATGTCATAATTGTGAATTTGTTAGTGCACATATTGTGTATGTCACTTAGTGCGTAACTGATGGCATGTTGATGTGTTAAAGATGAGAGTATTATCTCTCCTTTCCTGGAATTCCATGTGAACTTGAGTGTGAAACATTGTTTTTCTGTGTGTGTGGAAGAAATGTGATTGTGATTTCAAGTCGTTGGATTCTTTTGGCATTTGTGATGTGTGGGTGTGCTCATATGTTGTGTGACTAGGTTCGTTGTAGTGAACTAGTTTTCTTAAATATGTTATATGGAAGTTGAATGTATGTTGTAATTGTGCTCATCATAATTATAATTCATGTGATATATATAATGATTCATGTCATGATTTAGGGACATATGGTGGGTATATGATCCCTATCGTACAATGATTTCACTTGGGGTGCAACATGTGGTGATGTGGTGTGTGGTAAACCGTGAATGTAATGTATGTGACATACCCTATATTGGTGCAATGTGTAAGACACTATGTTAATGTGCGTGAACCACCATTGTGTTAGTGATGTAGTTTCATGTTATGTTGTGAACCTTACGCTAACCAACCTTGAGGGAAATCAGTAAAAGTGTATGTTTAGAGTGAGGGAATGGGTACCATGGGCCAGTAACTCAAGTTGACCTTAGGCTCAGTAGATGACAACCTATGCTCCTCTCTTTCTCTCTCCTTATGGTTGTTGTATGGATGCAACCTAAGTGTAGCTATGACTATGTTTAGCCTTGTTGAAGTGGTGGTGGGATGATTCAGATAGAGATGATGACAATTGTATTATTGTTATGTTATTTTACGAGTTGAGGCTCAATGTTTTGAGTGCCAAAAACTCGTTGAGTACCCCCTTGGTGGCCAAATAAGGCCACATAGTCATCGTAATGTGCTATTCTTATATGTGTATTTTATTCATAAATTAAACTTTTTATTTTATTTTTGTAAGGACCAACAGTTTTCTTGATTGCAATGTTTTATATTTTTGGGCATTTCCTTGGTTTATGGTACTAACATGCGGATTTTTTCAATAACTATGGCTATTTTTCCATTTTTTTTCTTGGATTTGGATCTTTTTTAACATTTTAATATTTTAGCGCCTTGTCCAAGGATTGTACTTTGCCACTTAGCATTTTAATTAGATTGCTATGTTGGTTCTACTATTGTGATATGTGGAATAGGGTCATGGGATGCACCATGGAATGGTTGGACCTATGGAACCACTTTTTGTATGGGGTACACCCTAAAGAGTTACAGATAACTAGCGGGTTGTTGAACCATGAGTTATTATGTCACTTGGGTTAGGGGTGCCTGGACTTTATGTGCCTAGGGCCATACGGAGACCAGCCCCTTTGGGGAATGAAAAGGAAATTAATTTTATTATTACTACTTGAGGGAGGAATATGAGATTGAGGGAGGCATAAGATACTTGAGGGAGGCATAAGAGTTTTGTGTGTGTGTGTGTGTGATTGATGCTTCGGGAGGTATGCAGAGTTGTTATGATGTTTTGGTTGTGGTGTTATGATGTATGTGTTACTCATGTTAGTTGGGTATGTTTTGAGATGTTGTGGATATGGCATTGTTACTCATTTAGTGGGTTGGAAAGCCTTTTTCTAAATTTAATAAAAATAATAAAATAAAATGAATACATAGATGAATAAATAAATAAGATATTACTGAAGTTTTGATTTTGTAGATAAAATTAAGATTCTTCAATTGGAAATAAGGGAGTTATCTTCCGGTGTAAGAGAATCTACCCTCGCTAACATTAAGCTATGAATTAAAATTTATCCTCATTGTTGTGAAACGTTAATTAATTTTAAAATTAATATCATTATTGGATTTTGGGGCTATAGTTAGATATTAGTTATTAGGGGAGTTTGAATAAGAACACATTAAGTCTAATGCTTCTACTTTGGGAACCCCATGTGTATGCCTTGACGAACCTAATCAAGAGAAGGCTAAATGAAGATTTTACCCAATCTAGTTGAACTCATAAGTCTCATTAAAAGACTAGTTAATAACTAATAAGATCATGATGATGAAATAAATTTGACCTTCTCACTCTAACCTTTGCCATAGTACATTGTAATCTTCTCTTAAGCGTGGTTAATTGTTGATCCTTATACAAGGAGGTCATAGTTCGAACCTTAATGGAACTCCACTTTAGTTAGAGTGTACACTCGTTGCCTTGTGCAATGGAGTTCTGAATCAAGATTCAGGAGCTTGGGTATGAATAAACAACCTTGTGAGAGATGGAAGGTGTCCCTTTTGATCAAACGAATTAAGCTAGTTTTGCAAGTCTTTAAGATGATCCTCATTCAGAAAAATTTATCTTAAGCTAACTAGTCATCAGTATAAAAGAAATAAGTCCACATTTGTTAGGATAATTACTCGAATCAAACATGAATCTTCTAGATTGTAACGTCCCAAAATTTATTGCAAGTTAAATTAACTACGGTTAAGCCTAAACAAGATTAGATGAGATCATCATTAGGTGTAAAATTCTATTGGTTCGTCGTATCATGACTCACAGCTTCTGCTGTAGGGCATGACATTGCGGAACGAATAACTTGGCAAGGCCACACCCACCTTGATGATCCTTCCTAAAACATGATTAGGTATTAATCATAGGTAAAATGATTCATTAATGATAGTGAATCTTTCGGTTATTTATTCTGGTTATTTTATTTTAATCGGTTTGGTCGTCTTATGTTTTGTTCGACTTTTGCAGTGACCGTGATGAATATTGCCTCTGTTTTATCTGACAATGCTATATCAAACCAGCTTTACGAGAATATTCAAATTATTATTATTTACGGACTTGGTGATTTTTCATTTGTTTGAATATTTTATATGGAACATGGGAATTCAAATAATTATTACGATAACATATTGTTGGCAATATGTGGACTTATATTATGATGATTAATTTTACCATTAAATTTAGGTATCAATTAAAAATAAAATTAAAAAAATGCATTATTAA
This sequence comes from Taxus wallichiana var. yunnanensis, assembly GCA_018340775.1. Taxonomy (NCBI): domain Eukaryota; kingdom Viridiplantae; phylum Streptophyta; class Pinopsida; order Cupressales; family Taxaceae; genus Taxus; species Taxus wallichiana. The sequence goes on from CM031236.1 coordinate 548,938,707, forward strand.
TTTGTGAAATTATATATTTAAATCCTAAAAGGATTTGGCATGTAAATCAAAAGTTAAAAAGAATAATAATAATAATATTTTAATACTTAAAAATATGTGAGTTTTGAAAGGGACATGCCTTCATCTGACACCAAGTATGTGGCATCATGACATGCATTGACGCATGAAGCAACATTTGGAAGCCCGAAAATTCTCCATTATAGTATAGTTTCTTCATTATATTTTCTTTTATTTTCTCCTTTGTCTGTTTTCATTCTTCTCTTCTGGAATACCTACGTGAGTTTTGGAGGAAAGAAGGATTCAACTTGTTGGAGTGGAAAGAGTAAGAGGTTGTTGATTCTGGGTTTACTTAGGCATGAATATCTTCTCCTTTCTCTGCAGATTATTTGTAAATAATGAGGAAATACACATTTTGTTTTAAATGGCAATTAAATGAATTTGTGGACACTTCTGATTTAATTGCTTGGAAATGAAATCTAAAAAGGAAATTGATGGATTCTGTATTCTCTTAAGTTTCCTTTGTGTGGTTTTAGCTAAACTTAGAAAAAACGCAGATGGGTGTTCCTAATCAATTTTTATTTTATTTTCTATTTTTTATTTTTGGAAACCCCAAATTGATTTTTGCCTCTGGTTTTTATTACAGTCAAACAATAATTTATTTGTATGAGCAAAGCGATTTCTGGGTAGTGTGAAAAATGTTTTTACTAGGTATTTCATCATTTTTCTGATATATTTACTTCCGGATTCTAATAATTTCTAAACAGAAAAAGAAATTAATGCTGGAATGAACTGATTTGGATATGTACAAGTTGATTTTCCTATAGGTATAATTTTATTACATAATTGAAAAATAAATTAGTGTTAATGACTTCTATGTAAGATGACTTAGTTTTTTCTTAAAGGATTTCGTTATTGGAAGTGTTAGAAACTTATTGTTGTTATTCTATGCAAATAGACTTCAAAATTATCATCTTGTGGTATGTGGGTTAATTTGTTTTGTTGATCTGTCGATTACCTAAAAGAACATGTTAAAATGGTTTAGTAGAGTTGTTTTTTTACATTGTTTAGTTAGAATATTCCTAGAAATATATATATATGTATTTTGATTGTTTGAAATAAAGTTATTGTGTGTTTTTACAAACTGCTCATTACCTAGAGGGAATATGTCTAATTGGTATTTGGAAATGATGATTTCAAACAAATTTGTTAAGTTGTTTGTTGATTGGAAGGTAAGAAAAATAATAGTTGAGTCTCCACCATGTGAAGCAATATTTTCTTGTGGTTTAATTAGAATTCGGATGTTGAATGATTATGGTTTGATTATGTCTTGATCCTTGTGATTAGAGTGAAACATGATTGCTGAAATAGAAATTGGTTGTTCTATTTGTGTACATTCATAGTTGTATCTTGATAAAAAAACAAGTAAATATACATCCTCTCGTTGTATTACCATACATTTTTGATAAAATAACTTGTATATTGTTTCATATTTTATTAAATAATTACATCAGAAATTGGAGTTAATATTCATGCCAGTTCATTTTGAACTAACAACATACCACTACTCTAGCCTTGCAGGACAATTAGCCGTCACGTTCGGATATGCGGAAAATCATGTCTTGTGAAGTTTTATCATAGCATGGATCTAAATGAGATACTTGGATTTCAATTTGTAGAAGGATTATATAAGTTTTATTGGGATCCTGGACCCATTGTTAATATTCGAACCTCACTATGAGAGAGTTCCAAAATAGTTATATATTTCACCTTAACGACATATGTAATTTATGATTTTAATAAAGAGATGATTACCTTGTATGTAATAATATCTCAATATGAGTAAATGATAAATACTAGAAGTAAGAAATCTTACTTATCATAAATTGTTAAATTTATTTATTTGATATTTGTCAATGTATGAAGCCGATAGTTGGGCAATTATTGTAACAATCAATTGTCTTTAATTTCTAAATTAAATAACCTATTTAGTAGCGCAGCTAATCAAAGGAATAATTAAATATACATCTTTTAATATATATATATTTAATTCAGCTTTCCGTAAACTTAGTATTAATATGATAAGATTGTAAATCCTGTTGTTTAGAGAATGGAAGAGTATCGTTGTAAAAGGTAATTTAAGGTTTAAAACCAAGCATCAGAAAAAGAGAAACTAAATGGGAAGATAAATAGATGAAAATATCCATTAGGCATATTAAGGGATAAGTACATGCGAAATGCTGAAATAGATACATTTCAGCGTAACGAATGTAGCTTATCTCATGATGATCCTAGTTGGCCTTTGGCATTTATCTCGATATAAAATATTGCAAGATAGGTTAAATTGGAAATAAAGTAAATACAAACTATAAGATCTAGATAAATATGAAAGGGATAGTTGTGAGGTGGCAGAAGACTTAAACTCATAAGACTAGTGTGTTGTCTTGAGTTTAGCTATAACCTGCACAGTGGAAAACTTTGGCCAAAGTAATGCATTGATGTACGTGCATTGTCGATCACCTAATCCTCCAATTAAATTAAAATTTCCAAAAACCTGATCATGGGAAATTTAACACCGAACATGAGGTAGGAAATGATTGCACATAAAAATATGAAGTCAGAAATTTAACTTTGTGGTAGACTTTCACATGGTTCCCATGACCTAAAAAAGGTTGAGCCAAAATGCTAGTAAGCATTGTCACTCAAAGTAGTGGTGAAGGGAGATCGTGGAGATCTGGATACACCCTTCTCAGCCACACATGGCTTATGCGGATGTTATTAGATAGATCAAAAGAAAAAATTCGATTTAAAGAATTTGATTAAGCAAATATGTATGATTGCATGCATAATCTAATTTTATGTATATTAAAAAAAATATCCCCATTTTTCCAGTTCTAGTAACTTTGTGTGTTACATAGATCGTAAAGTCAAGTCTTGAAAGACATTTTTAGTAAATACATAACCTTAAAGCATTTTACATTGTGTGGTGTACTTAATTGTGATGTTTATTGTGGTTTGACTTTTTCATGATACCTTGTCAAAGAGAAAAGTGAACTGTTATTGATGGGTGTTGGATGTTTCCTTGTTGTCTATGTGGTCATTGTTGTGTCGATATGTTTGAAGATTTATTTTTAGCCATTGTGACCACCTGTAGTGTCGTTCTATACTTTGAACGAGTCAAAAGAAAATTATTCTATATTTTGCTATGTCGTCTTGTGTGTTTGGTTTGTGGTCGTTACACTTGGTATCAGAGTGAAGGTTCATGCTCTCGAACCTCTGGGCCAGATTAGAGTTGTGATGGTGCTACATGATGGTGCTGCATGATGATAATAGTGTTTCATGATGGTGGTTGATATTGGAAGAGTAATGTGGTATAAGCGTGATGTGATCCATGTTGTAATTGTGATATTGTTAGTGCACATGTTGTATATGTCACTTCGTGCGTAACTGATGGCATATTGATGTGTTAAAGATGAGAGTATTCTCTCTCCTTTCTAGGAATTCTATGTGAATTTGAGTGTGAAGCATTGTTTTGTTGTGTGTGTGGAAGAAATGTGATTGTGATTTCAAGTGTTGGATCCTTTTGGAATTTGTGATGTGTGGGTGTGCTCATATGTTGTGTGACTAGGTTGGTTATAGTGAACTGGTTTTCTTAATGATGTTATATGGTAGTTGAATGTATGTTGTAATTGTACTCATCATAATTGTAATTCATGTGATATATATAATGATTCATGTCGTGATTTAGGGACATATGGTGGGTATATGATCCCTATCGTATAATGATTTCACTTGGGGTACAACATGTGGTGATGTGGTAAACCGTGAATGTAATGTATGTGACATACCCTATATTGGTGCCATGTGTAATATGCTATGTTAATGTGCGTGAACCACCATTATGTTAGTGATGTAGTTGCATGTTATGTTGTGAACCTTACACTAACTGACCTTGAGGGAAATCGGTAAAAGTGTATGTTTAGAGTGAGGGAATGGGTACCATGGGCCAGTAACTTGAGTTGACCTTAGGCTCAGTAGATGACAACCTGTGCTCCTCTCTTTCTCTCTCCTTATGGTTGTTGTATGGATGCAACCTAAGTGTAGCTATGACTATGTTTAGCCTTGTCGAAGTGGTGGTGGGATGATTTAGATAGAGATGATAACAATTGTATTATTGTTATGTTATTTTATGAGCTAAGGCTCGATGTTTGAGTGCCAAAAACTTATTGAGCACCCCCTTGGTGGCCAAATAAAGCCACACAGTCATCGTAATGTGCTATTCTTATATGTGTATTTTATTCGTAAATTGAACTTTTTATTTTATTTTTGTAAGGACCAACAATTTTCTTGATTGCAATGTTTTATATTTTTGGGCATTTCCTTGGTTTATGGTACTAACATGCAGATTTTTGCACTAAATATGGCTATATGGCCATTTTGCTTTGATTTGGATCTTTTTAAAAAAAATTAAGATTTTATTGCCTTGCCCAAGGCTTGTACTTTGCCACTTGGCATTTGAATCAGATTTCTATGTTGGTTCTACTATCGTGATGTGTGGAATAGGGTCATGGGATGCACCATGGAATGGTTGGACCTATGGACCCACTTTTTTGTATGGGGGTATGCCCCAAGGAGTTATAGATAACTAGTGGGTTATTGAACCATGAGTTATTATGTCACTTGGGTTAGGGGTGCTTGGACTCTATGTGCCTAGGGCCATAGGGAGACCGGCCCCTTTGGGGAGTGAAAAGGAAATTTATTTTATTATTACTACTTGAGGGAGGCATAAGAGACTTGAGGGAGGCATACGAGATTGAGGGAGGTATAACAGACTTAAGGTAGGCATAAGAGATTGAGGGAGGCATACAAGATTTGTGTGTGTGTGTGTGTGATTGATGCTTCAGGAGGTATGCAGAGTTGTTATGATGTTTTGGTTGTGGTGTTATGATGTATGTGTTACTCATGTTAGTTGGATATGTTTTGTGATGTTGTGGATATGGCGTTGTTACTTATTATCGTGGGTTGACAAGCCTTTTCTAAAGTTAATCAAAAATAAAATAAAATGAATACATAGATGAATAAATAAATAAGATAATACTGAAGTTTTGATTTTGTAGATAAAATTAAGGGTCTTTAATTTGAAATAAGGGAGTTATGTTTCAAAGTATAAAAGAATATACCCTCACTAAAATTAAGCTATGAATTAAACTTTATCCTCATTGTTGTGAAACATTAATTAATTTTAAAATTAATATCATTGTTGGCTTTTAGGGATATAGTTAGATCTTAGTTAGTAGGGGAGTTTGAATAAGAACACATTAAGTCTAATGCTTCCATTTTGGGAACCCCATGTGTATGCCTTGATGAACCTAATCAAGAGAAGGATAAATGAAGCTTTTACCCAATCTAGTTGAACTCATAAGTCTCACTAAAAGTCTGGTTAACAACTAATAAGATCATGATGATGAAATAAATTTGACCTTCTCACTCTAACCGTTGCCATAGTACATTGTAATATTCTCTTAAGCATTGTTAAGTGTAGATCCTTACACAAGGAGGTTGTAGTTCCGAACCTTAATAGCACTCCACTTCAATTAGAGATTACGCTCATTGCCTTGTGTAATGGAGGTCTGAATCAAGATTCAGTAGCTTGGGTATGAATAATAAACCTTGTGAAAGATGGAAGGTGTCCCTTTTGATAAAAGCGAATTAAGCTAGTTTTGCGAGTCTTTATGATGATCCTCATTCGAAAACTTAATCTTAAGCTAACTAGTTGTCGAAGTATAAAAGAAATAATTCCACATTTGTTAGGAGAATTTCTCAAATCAAACATGAATCTTCTAGATTGTAAAGTCAGGTCTTGAAAGACATTTTTAGTAAATACATAACCTTAAAGGATTTTACACTGTGTGGTGTACTTAAGCGTGATTGTGTCCGTGGTTGGACTTTCTTGTGGTACCTTTTCAAATAGAAAAGTGAACTGTCCTTGATGGGTGTTGGATGTTTCCTTGTTGTCTATGTGGTCATCATTGTGTCAAGATGTTCAAAGAGTTAGTTGTAGCCATTGTGACCACCTATAGTGTCATTCTATACTTTGAACAAGTCTTATACGGTATTTTGCTATGTCGTCTTGTGTGTTTGGTTTGTGGTCATTATACATGCCTTAGACTAACTAAGTTTATTAAAAGGTATCTAGAGTTTTATTGTTTTATTTTAATGGAGATTAAAAAAGGAGAATTATATTATTAATTTAAGTAACTTAGAAACAAGAATGTGACAATTTGTTAATTCAAAACCTTTTTGCTAAGACGTTTTAAAAAAATAAAATTATTCCTTAATTTTTCTAGCTTGCCCTAGGTTGTTCTTGGGTTTCGTGTGGGCACTTTTTGTGGGCGTTACACTACCATTATATTGAATTTTCTTTTATAATATTTAATTACCTCAATATGAATGAATGTGCTAGGATATTACCTTATAGTAACATTCCATCTTGAAACATTATAAATTATATTTATGATTTTTTTCATTGTGATATGTTTCCTTTTGAGAAGGCTAACGAGAAATCTTGGTTTCACTATTTAACATAGAATATTGAGATCGGGAAATATTCAAATAATACGGTATTTGGAAATTTTTGTTTATTAAAAAGATGTTTCAAACCTTTAAATAAAAAATAGTAGAAAATTCCATTCGTAATTGATATCCACTTCACTCTAAATTTTATTTCTTGTAAGATACTATCATGAAATCAAAATGTTTTCTAAATTTACAATTGATAAACTAATAAGAAGAGCCACATTTTAATCTCAAAATTTAGTTATCCATGTGATAATAGAAAAGTTTGAGATATGGGACTATCTAGAAAATAAAAGATAGCTATCATGCCTACTATGCTCTTAAGATGATTTTGGAACACCTGTAACCTTTTATACTATCATAAAATCTATAACGAGTATCTATATACATTTAATTTACTATTATATTTTTGTGTACTTTGCTAGTTTTGCGTGAATTCTACAAAGATCCTACAATTGGAATGTCTATTGAATGACCTATGGGAATGTAACTTATATACATATTTAATGTTCTACAATAAATATCCTCAATATTTTATAGAGAATCCTTGATATTGTATTAATAGTTTTTTATTTTTTGGGTTTAATTTACTAAGATATATCATTTCGATTAATATTTGCTATTGAATTTTTGTAGATTATTAACATTGATTCCTATTAATAATAGTGATATTATAAAAAAAGAGTACACCTATTCTATAGTATAACAACACATATCCTTGGTGTTAGTGCATCATCAATTAAACAAAAAGAATACCTAGAAAACAATAATAAGCAAATCACAAACTAGGATTCCTTATAACTTAAATTTATAAATCTTTACTCATAAACTTTTGGCTTTTGAAAGTATAGGTTCCTTAAAAAAATGATCAATTAACTCATGTGGAACTCATTCCTAACACGAAAAAAGTAGTGTCATTCTATCTATGTATGACCCAATTACCTACAATATCCCTTGAAACCAAAAATGATCTATATGAAATTAAATGTTTCCCAATCATATATACAAGAGAATGCCCAATTGATGATACGACTTGATACATTGATTCATCTCAACAATTATTGTCATGGGTTAAGTCAATTCATTTAGTATCTTCATAAAACAATGTCGTATTTGAAACTATGAAGATTATACCTTTGGGGTGCACTCTAGTGCATAAGAAAGCACTCTTTTCATTTAAGTGAATCCTTTCATGATTATTTTATAACTCAAAATACGTCACACCCTAACACATACATGGGAATTACTTTTGTAATAATCCTCTTACTTCTATGTTTATGTTGATCAAAAGGCTGAATAGACAATATTATTAAAAGCACCATAATTATCATTGATCTTCATGAAATTTTTACGTCACAACAAAATATCAGGATACACTACAAATAGAGGAACACTAAAATATAGGTAAAGAAATTACCATTTTATATACGTGTAGGCCACATATATTCATATAAATAAACTATAATATAAAACAAACCTTTCGTAAAATTTATAAAAATATTAAATCTAGTACGACTCTTTGTGTAATGGTAGAATTAATAAAAATATGATCAATTGATGTGAGATTTCAAGTGAACCTATATTCTCTTGCAAAATAAGCTTGGTTGAAATTCAGTTATCTTCATAATAAAATAATAACAATAAGATATATCCGTGGTCTTTTCATAAAACACAATGATAAACGAAGTGAGGAATATTGTATATTGTCCATTCGTCCACAATAATAATGAAATTAATTTTCTCGAGTACACTCTATTTTTTTTTGTTTCTCATCATTCACGTGATGATTAGTGACAAATAAGAACATTATAAAGGAAATATATTGAGTTTAGAATTGAGAAAAAGAGTTCCCAAACAAAGCAATGAATGCGAGTTTTATTGTGATAATGGCTCACCCTTGTGCCTTGTTTATTATCACATTTTCTCTCATATACTCTGATTTCATTTCCATGTTTTTGGTACGTGTTGAAGGATCCCTATGGAGGAATTGAGTGCAGTTTTGAGATCCAAATCCATCTTGAATGACTCGTAGGGAAATTGTGGCGAACTCATGGGAGGGAGAGGACCGTTATATATAAAGTGGTGTCGGCTATGATAAAATAGAATCTGGGGGCCATGTAACTAAGCTAGATCTTATTAATGTTGGGATTTTAAATTTAAACAATTGCATTGATTAATCTTTGTTTCAATTGATGCCTTATTGTTATGCTAGGCATGTGTTATGCATTTGATCTATTCCGAGGCATGTGTGTTGTGTTCTATATTGTGTGGAGTATTATTTTCCTTCCCATGGCTGAATTGGAAATCTTGTTGTGATATAATCATGAAATTGTGTTAAAAAGATGTTTTATGGGATGTTAATGTTGTGCTTTGGACCTTGTGTGATATACTTCTGATGTCAAGTGTTTTAGGAAACTAGTTGGAAATTTTTAAAAATGATATTCTTAACAAGTGATATTAAAAAATTGTGAACATTGAACAAGTGAATGGTGTAATTGGTAAAGGTAATAAATTGTGAATACACTTATGAGAAAACACAAGCGAACATGCTTCAAAATTATTATCAAATTAATATTTTAATTCACTATAGATTTGAGTTGTTGAACAATAAAATCCTATGAGTTTTGAAACTGAGAAAAAGTATTAAGGAAAAGATTAATTGAGTAATAAAATTAGGAGAAATGACAATCTTCATTGAACATTAAGAAACTTATAAAATTATAACTTGTGTTTGACTTTTTAGTGGTCATTTTTAAAGTGACAGAGCGCTTTTGACTAAATAGAGTTGTTGACTTCAATGGTTTTTTATCCATCTTACTACTCTTTGTGTTATGTTGCATTGGGGAAAATTATCTTATAAGGGGATTAATATGTAATGCCCTCTTGTTTCCACCTTTCGACTTTAGTTGCGAGATATGTTTGTCATGATAAGGTTGAGTTCCCTTTCTTTACATCATGCTTCAACCTGATTGATTCAGAAAAATGAAATAATAAAAATAATAAATATAACTTTGTAAACATCCTTTCACATAAAAATAATTTAAACCATATGGAGTGTCTATATATTTCCTAGTGGTGAGGTGATTTTTTTGAGTTACAAATTAATTTAGTTTGAGATCACTTTGAAATTATTGAGTTTCAAATATTATAATATCAATAAATGTTTCTAAAAAAATAATTGTTTTATGGATAATAATAAAGATGATCCTTATGAATTTTAAATGAAAACAAGTGCATAATGATAAATAAAATTTATAATTTCCTTCAATTATATACATACGGGTGTGAATTTAACAATTTTCATAGTTTATCAAATTCATGATATGAGCGGGTTATAAAAATACCTAATTTAAAATGGTTAAGTAACTAAAATAAAATAGAGATAAAAATAATAATATAATAAAATGGAAATGGTGTTATGTGGGTGTGTTAGGGTTTGTTTCTTATTTATTTTTGTATTTGAAAAATTTTTGGGTGTAGCTTCCATCATGGGAGTTCACATGAGGAAAATGCATTTAACATGTGTGGAATAAGACTCACACCTTGGCCAACATAATATTAGCTTTTGCATTGAGATTTGGGATATGGTGTGACCATCCATCAAATCACAATAGAAAGAAAGTTATTGGAAAATATTATGCAGATTCTCTGTTAGGTATGTTTGCAAAATGTGTAAGTCATTCTTCTAAATGCCCAGGAAATGTGACCTCTATTAATTTCGTGGTTTCATGTTATGTGTAGGTTGGAAGCAGGGGCCAATAATGCTTGTGGTCGTGTATTTGTGGACATTTATGGTGTTATATTTGCTATGAATGGATCGGTTAATAAGAATTTAGAAACTTCCTGCAAATGTATTGGGCAAGAGTAAGATGACCCTCCACATTATTTCTAGTAGCCTACCAATCAACACTGGAATGGGATTTTTGGAGTGGTATAAGGAAATAAAATTGTTGATAAATGCCTCAACGAGATGTGGTCATGTATATTGTGATGATTACATGATATGGGAAGTATGTCCAAGTATAAGGATATAGGTACATTGTAGATGTTGTAGTTGTTAATACTCTTGTGGAAAAGTATGAAAATGTGGAGCTTCACACAAGACACTTGAATTGTTTGAAAAAATGTCTAAAATTATGAAATATCCCTTGTGGGATACCACTTAAAAATGCACAAAATATTGAAAATTTACAGCCAAATAAAATCGATTTTTGCAGATTTTTAATGATTAGGGCAACGAACTAAAGAAAATTAACATCTCCCAAAATACCGAATCAAATCACTTGAAAATTTAAAAGTATCTTGATAATATTATAAATAACATAAGAAAACTATTTTTTTGAATTTTTTAGATGATAAAAATTTGCCAAAATATTATAGCGTGCCCTAGACAACTAGAAAACTTCTAAAATTCGTAACTCTCCAAATACAAGTGCAAAAATTATGAAACTTTGGAAATAACATTTATAAATATAGGAGATGATATTCCAACCTTTAGATATAAATTTGTACCACTAGAAACCCCTCAAATAAAGGTTGCAATATTCCAAACAAGTCTCCTAGCTTGGGAAAGGGTTGAAAATTAATGAAAAGGCCTTCAAAGTGATGATAAACCCTGCTCAAATGGATGCCATAAATATGATCTGAAAACCCTTTGACTATATTCACCAAATATCTCCAAAACCCTCAAAACCCTTCCTCTGAAACCTCTAAAAATATCTCTGTAAATCAGCCCTGAAAACAACTCCAAAATGACAAGCTAGGGTAGATATCTAACTACCAAAGAATGTCTTGCTAGCTAGGGATGGATCTCTCACCACCGAAGCTAGGGTTCCTGTGGGATTTCACTCCACAAGCTATAGATTTGAAAACAACAGTTGCACACTAAGGAAAATAAATATGTATCCAAGAATCCTTTCCTTTTTCCCCCCAACTCCTTATATAACTTCTTCTAAGGCAAAAGAGCCCAAAAAATCCCAAGTCGCATTTTTCCCTAGGAAAGGCCAATAAAATAAAGTAACTTAAGTTACTTTTCCCATTTTAAGTCTCAATGGTCCAAAAGTGACCCCCAACACAAAATTAGAACATTAGTACCATGTGGCCCCTTCCTAACAGCAAAATATAATATGTACTCCCTCAAAAACACCTTTTGCTTATGTCAATGAATAATTATTAAAAAATGGACTAGATATTCATACCCAATAGCTCCCAACATCCATAGCCCCTTGGGTATGACCAAGGCTTTGAATTGAATTGGCCCTCAGGCCTTTGGCGTAGGAAAGGGGACATTACAGTCCTTGCTTCTCAAATTTTTCTTGTCCTCGAGGAAATGCAAATTAGGATGCTACAAAATCTACACTCCCTCCCTAGTATCATCCTCAAGTGGCTACCCCTTCCACCGCACCAAATACTCGGTGATCACTCTGCTCCTAAGCCCCCTCTGTCTCTCCTCAATAATGGATTCTAGTTCTAAAACTAGCTTGCCCTCCTCATCTAGTGGCGGAAACTCGGTAGATGGTAAAATATGCTATCCAAGTGCCTTCTTAAGGCACGAAACATGGCAAAAATTATGATCTTACCATGCTCTGCAGTAGCTCTATCTCATATGTAATTGCCCCTACTCATTGAACTAATCGGTACGGACCATAAAAATTTGGTTTCATTTCTCTACACCCTTATGCTTTAGGAAGACTCGCTTATATGGCTGCAAATGTAGGAATACTAGATTCCCAACCTCAAAATACCTCTCTATCCGGTGTCGATCTACATATAACTTCTGTAGATTCTATGCCTTCTGAAGGTTCTCCCTGAGAGCCCTCAGAATATCTTGGTTCTCCTATAACCAACCTCGAGCTTTGGGAGCTTGACTATATGGCAATACCAAATCCACAAATGTCATAACATTGTACCCATACAAAGCTCAGAAAGGATTCATACCTATGCTCATCTGATAGGTGGTATTGTAGAAATACTCACCCATGTGTAACCATCTAATACACACCCACTGATGTCTTGACACATAACTCTGCAAGTAGCCCTCTATCCACTTATTGACTATCTCCATCTGCCCATCTGTTTTTGGGTGGTAGCTAGTGCTAGGAGTCAACTCCGTACCTTCTAGTCTGAAGATGTCTTGCCAAAAGGTGCTCATGAAGATCTTGTTCCTATCACTAACAATATTTTTAGGAAACCAATGTAGCCTAAAAATACCTGTATAGAAGATCCAGGACACATTCACTGCCTCATGCCCCTTGGGTAGGGAAAATAAATGATCATACTTGGTTAATCAGTCAACTACAACATAAATGTAACTATGCCCATGCACCAAGGGAATCCCTATGATAAAGTCCATAGATATGCTTTCCCATTTCTATCTAGGAATGGGAAGAGGTTGAAGTAATTCTACTTTGGAAAATACTACTAGGATTTGTTTTTTGGTAAACCATACACTCTCGACATGGTTAAGAACATCGTCCTTTATCCCCTTCTATTAAAATCTCTCCATGATAAACTTGTATGTTTTGAAATGCCCAAGATTCCTCACTAGTGGTGTATTATCATGTACTACTCGAAGGATCTTCTCCTTCATCTTGGACCCTGGTACAAGGAAAATCCTATCCTTGTAGAAAATGAGATCATCCACTACTCTGTATCGGTGATCATGTATAATACCATCCATGATCTCACATGAAAATTGAATTTTGGAATACTCAACAAGTATATGAGCCTTCCAATCAACTGAAATCTCAGACATAGAACTAAGCATAGAAGTGAGGTAAGGCCTCCTAGATAAATCATCAATAGAATAATTATTCTTACCTCTATTGTACTCTATGTCAAATTCATATATTTGTACCTTGTTCACCCATCTTTTCGACAATCGTTGAGCTCCTTCTACCCCAAAAAGAACCTCAAACTATTGTGATCCGTGCCAACCATGAATTTTCTACCCACAAGGTCTTTGTTTGAATTTGGCCAAAGCATGCATAATGGCCAACATCTCCTTGTAAATTGAATACCCTCTCTCCACGGGTTTCAATTTCTGAATCTCATAGGAAATGGGATGCCTATCCTGCATGAGAACTACCCCAACACCCTCTCCTGATGCATCACACTCTAGAATGAATGGGAGAGAGAAATTTGGTAATGTGAGAATGGGACACGAACTCATCACCTCCTTGAGGTGATCAGAAACCTGTTGTGCTACCTCTGACTAAGAAAAAGTCCCCTTCTTGGTCAAATCGGTCAATGGAGCAATCAGCCAAGAGTAATTCTTCATGAACCTCCTATAGTATGTGCATAACCCCACGAATCCTCTCAAATGTGTCAATGTCCTAGGTGGTGCCAATCCATAATTACTGTATCTTCTCTCTATCCACCTTCATTGCACCCCTACCAATCATGTATCCCAAAAATATAAGTTTGTTCATGCCAAAATCACACTTAGAAGCTTTTGCATATACCGAATTAGCTTCTAATATCCCCAATATCTCACCAAGGTTCTTGATATGGTCCTCCCAAGTCCTACCGTAGACTAAAATATCATCAAAGAAAACTAATACGAACTTCTGCAGGTGGTGGTTGAACACATGATTCATGCAAGACTGGAATGTAGCTGGAGAGTTAGAAAATCTGAAGGGCATCACCAAGAACTCAAATTGATCGTAATGGCATTTGAAAGCTGTCTTATGTACATCATGCTCCCTGAATTTGATCCGATGATATTCAGATCACAAATCTATGTTTGAAAAATATATTGCACTATGTAGCTTGTCAATTAACTCATCAATGCATGGTACTGGATACTTGTTCTTTATTGTCTTCTTATTCAAGGCATGATAGTCTATACACATCTGCATGGTTCCATCCTTCTTCTTCACCAATACCACTAAAGAATCAAAAGGACTGGAACTCGGGTTTAATATGCCCCATATCAATGAGCTTATGGATAGTCTTCTCAATCTCATCCTTAAACCGTTTCGGGTGATGGTAAGGATAAGTAACCATGGGTCTAGCATCCTCGAGCTCAATCACATGCTCAAATCCCCTATCTAGAGGTATGCCGGAGGTATGTCACTAAAAACTATACTATGCTCTTTTGAAAGTTGAAAAATTTGAAAATTTTGAGTTGGCACCCTTTAGTAGTGTTTTAGTGAAGTAAGAAATTTGAAGAGATGGTGAAAATTCCATTTCTTGGGGTCATTTTAGTGACTTGTGGGTCTATCGGACATTTTTGTCCCTCATGTCCCAAGTACCGGTGGGCCTCCTATTCACCGATTGGCCGATTTCCCCGCAAGTCCTTGTCTGTCAGATTTTTTGGACTTTTTCAGCCCATCTATCCCAAGTATGCCTAGGCCTCTTGTTCACCGATTCCCATCGCATTAACCACATCATCCGAATCGGCTCTTCACATCCTTCACATTTTTATGTCCCTTGGACCACCCGTGCTCTCTTGGCTCGCATCACCTCCCGCATCGGCTGAATCGGCTCTCGCGTCCCTCATGTCCCAATGTTCCATAGACCATCCGGGCAATTTTTTTCTGATTTTCCCAGCATTTCATTTTTTTGAGTCGGCACAAGGTATATTTAATGCACATTTATGATCTTCTCTCTCCTAAATGGCTATTTAAAGGGGCAACCATCTATGCACTTGTCACATTGCTTGCTCATTATCTCTTGCCCACATTTTTGCAAAATTGAGTTGTTTGTCCACCTTCTTGTATCTCCTTGCAATAATTGTCATGAGTCTGTTCTTTGAAGGCCATTCCTCTATTCACTATCAAAATGAAGATCAAATTTCAAGGGCATGAGCATCTATCCCCTTTGGAGACTTTGTGCCTGATATTGGAGATAGTGAAGTTTGGCATTTGGATTTCGATGATTTCTGGGGCAGATTAGCATGCGACAACCCTACTCCCATGGCTCAAATGATAAATGATAGTGGAATCACATACACCGCTAGTTTTCCTCTCTCTGTGCAATGTGCCAGACACTGTGCTCACCTGTGGGGCTAATTTCAATCTAGACACCAAGGAGGTTGTCAATGTGCACAGCGAGTTGATTGCAAAATTGGACACTATTGCCATCACCATCTTGCGCCCCGCACATCCCGAAATAGAAGACTCTAGTGTTCTCATGCTCGCTCAAGCTCAGATCTATTTGATCAAGACAATGAGAAATATAAGGCTCGGAGTAGCAAAATCATGGCTGAAGTTCCCTAAGAAGGGAGCATCCCGACTCTCTAAGGCATTGTTTAGGGTCGAATTCAATGAAGAACTATCATATTTCATCACCTTGCTCACTTGGATTATGGGAATGCCTCTACTAATGACTTCCATTTTTGGATGTGCCCTTTCATAAATATCATCTGTGAGGGTAAGAAAAATCTAAATTGGGCTGAGATTATCTGTGGAAACCTGAAACAATTGTCAAATGTTCAACAAACCAAAAAGTTCTACATGACTTCCTATCTCATGTACACCTTGGCAAGCATCTCGTGAGTGGCTCGGCTTCACTTTCATTCAAAGAAGAAGGATGAGCCCATCTATGCATATTGCCCTCAGTTTACCCTCAAGGTCAGTAATCATAATTTCATAAGGGTAAATGATGCCTTCACCATGTACATTATGAGGCTCTTGGAGGGTGACACTTCCAGAAGGTTCTCTGATGAGGCTAAGGATTTGATAACCAAGTATGGGGCTTTCTTCACTCAGTTCTAAAAGTTCTCATACATCAGGTTGGATTGTTTTGAAAGCACACCTCTCAAGCTTCCCATGTTCTGCAACGAAAAAATGGCTTTGGTTGAGGTGTGCAGGTAGTTGGATAAACTTCATAGAACCTACCGAGATAAGAAGATTATTGGTCTTCATTTCCCTATCACCTTGGGGAATTATACATGCAAGATAGCTCTAGATGCCCAAAATATAGAAAGGACTATTGCTCCTCTTATAGTTCATTTCTTCAAGCCCAGGACTTGCTTTGATCTTAAGAGATACATTGATCAAAATCTCAAGAATAACTTATATCATCACCGTCTGACATGAGGATTACTTGGGCTGATTTGTTTGATGATTTTGAAGGAGGAGGCATTTTGGCAGATTTTTTCTACAAATGGATCATAGACTTCAACCTCTACCAGGTGCCTGAAGGGCTTAAGGATGATGATGAAGATTTTCAATCCTTTGAGTATGAAATATCAATCAAGCACACTCCTTTGGAAACCTTGGATTGGTATGTGAAGGAAAGAGATGACTTGAATGAGGTGATCACCCTGTCATCATCAGAACTAAGATTTGGTTTGACAGAAAAATATGTGACCTCAGGATGAACAAAGGTAGATCCTCTTCAAGAGAGACTTCCACACCTAGGAAGGAAGTACATACACCTAACACTGAGGCACTTGAGAAAACTCCTCCTTCTTGATGAAAGAACTTGAGTTGTCTACTCCTTCCTCTTCCACTAAAGTGTATCAGAAGAAGGTCAAAGAAGTCAAGAAAGAACCGATTGAGGAAGAGACTCTTCTAGAGTAGTCAGAATTGCCTATTGGGCCAGAAAACATTATTGTTCTAAGTGAGAATGATGATGATGAGATGAAAGACCTAGAAGAAACCCTTGAAACCACTGTTGAAGTGGAGAAGGAAGGACCAAGGACCGAACCTCCAAGTTTAATAGAATCCTCTACAAAGGAAATTCCTAAGGTTGCATTCATTTCCCCATTAGAGACAATAGTGGTTCATACTCTGAGTGCCATGAGTTCACTTGCACTCGGGTCCCTTGATTCTTCTATTTCTTCTTCTTCCTTTGCCTAGGTGCAAGCCCCTAGTCAATGAAAGAAAAGGAAATCTTCCTCCCGATTAATAGGGCTTGACTTTGATGTTGTAGCAACTCTACTTGGTACTACCCCTCCTCCTCTAGCAAAGAAAGTGAAGACCACTTCGAGGTTGGTAACTGATGCCCAAGGCCAACAGTTCTGGAGGTTGCAAAACCCAAAGTGGATAAAGAGGAGAAAGATATTTTGATCTCTGACTTGGAGCTTTCAGAATTCCAATGGGAGAATCCACACCTGAGAGTGAAGTTCATAACCTTCGGGAAACCGTGACTAAGGTTATTGAATGGGTGGAGAAAGGAAAGAAAACCATGGAGTAGTTGGAAGAACACAACCAAGTTCTTTCCAACTTTATCAGATCATTGTTGGCAAAGGATAAAGTTTTGGATCTAGCCCCATTGGCCACTCTCCCACCTCCCATAGTTCTCAGCCAAGATGAGGTCCAAACCATCAAAGACATCCACAAGTATTCTACTTATGGGAAGGTTGTTGAGGCCATGGTGGATGATATGATTGTAGTAGGTTTAAACTTCATTGAGGAAGCCTTCAAAACTCAATGAGAAGGTGATCAAGCTATGCAACAAAAATTCACTTCCTCAATCAAGGCTATGGAAAAGGAATTGAAAGTCTAGAGTGGATGTATCATGCAGATCTCCGTCTGATGGGTCAAACCGATGATAGGATCCTGTTGGCCAACAATGTGTTTGATGATGTCAAGAATAACTTGTCAAGGACATGGATCTTTAGCATCGAGTGGAAAATAAAGGTTCTAGAAGAAGCACTGGGGGAATTGAGGAATGTATGGAAAAAGGGAGTCTTTTAAAACTTGTGTTTTATCCACCTTCAAGGATATCCACTGCCATTTTAGGATGAAACCACGGGTGTATTCTTCTCTCTCCAAGAAATCAAGGCTTAGTTTAAAGCCTTTGTCAAGGATGATTTGTTCAAGGAAGAGTCAATCACTAAAGAGAAAATGAAGGACATTTGTTCTCTCCATTCAGCTATAGCCGAGGCTAATAAGGAATATCTGGATCATACTGAGTTTGACAAAGATATGGAGAAATGCCTAGGCACGTGGACTCATGCTACTTCCAACACAATGATTCCAAGGGGCATGGAGATAGTGGAAGCATTGAAGAGATTTAGGAACCGGATCCTCAAAATAGTGGGCCCTCCTCAGCCACAACTAGATGTCCCTACTTCTAGCTCTTGACTTTCTTCTTCTATTTTTAGTTCGGATCTCCTTGTAATTTAATTAAGGACTTTATATTGTGTATTTCCTTAATTAATATTTTGGTTAAAAGAAATGGTTACCAAATGTAACCACTTTGTAAACTATATATTGGGCTCTCCATGCCATTCCAAGGGTTGGAACTCTGATAATTTTTGAAAGTGTAAAAGAACTAAAAGCTATCAATACAAAAGATTTCCCTTCTTGTTTCTATCTGCATCGATTTATTCTCTCTTGCTTGTCTAAAGTTTGTGAATCATTAATCTATTGCATTAAGAAGCTTTGTATTCTTATGGATGTCATTTCTGGAACTTTGTGTCTATGAAATAATATCTGGTGGTTTAATATGAATGATTTGTTCTATATATCATCCTTGCACAACATTTATAAGGAACTATTTTGCTATCTATATTTCTTGAGAATGTTGTTATGTTCTACCTTTTCCCTCCCTTAGTTCTTTTGTTATTTTGTATTGATGATCTACCTTTGCATTAAAACACTTTCATGATATCAGAGTTCCTCATTAAAGTAGAAAGTTGTACATTTGTAAATAGTTTTGTTGTTTGCTTTCAATAAGGGAACCTCTCCCATTAAAGAGGAGGGACTTTTTGTCCCTGACTGTTGTTTTCATTAAAGTCCTAATTTGACAACCAATAGTTTTTGGTGACTCCTGGGATTCATTTCAATGAATTCTAGTTTTAAAGAACAATTTCTTGATCATTTTTGATCTAGTGACTGAGATTTACTCGCGGAAGAAGGGCTCTTGGAATTGAAGATTCTCAATTTCAACTCCTGGAGTAGTAAGGCTTTCCCCTTCCTTCAACAAGGAGAAATAGAAGAGCTCATTCTACAAGCACACCCCTTGTTGAAGACAGAGCTTTTGGGAGTGGTATCCCTCAAGAACAACTCAGCCCTAATCTTCGTGCTTTAATTCTTGTTGGTGTTTTAGTTCCACTTCAAGAAATTTTTCCAAGGATGGCAGTTCCATTACCTTGGGGCCAATGAGTTGGGCCTCTTTCCCTCCCTCAACCTTTGCATGAGTTACCTAGGGGTAATAAGAAAATTTCCCAAGTTTAGAGGTGATGGCAAGGTACATCCTGATGAACACATTGCAACCTTCATAGTTGCATGTGGAGTCCTTGGAGTTGAACATGAGGATGTCTCTGTGAGGATTTTTGTGGAGACTTTGTAGGACAATGTGGTGATTGGTTTTACCATCTCCCCACCTGGGACCATCACCAATTGGAATACCATGAGAACTAGATTTGAGAACCGTTTCAAACCTGTAGAAGATGTGCATGCTTTGCTAGCCCATATTTCTCAAATCAAGAAAGAACCACAAGAGCCCATGAGAGAATTTGTGGCCAAGTTCAACAAGTTGATTAACAAGATCCCACAAGACACCCGACCTGTGGATCAAATTCAAAAATGTTTCTTCCTAAACACTCAATTTCCTAAAGTAAGCTATGCGTTGAGAAGAGCCAATCTTGTAACTTTGGATGTTGATCAGAGATTAGCCATCAGTGTTGAAGATGACTTGATCATGTCTGGAAAATTGAAAAGAGACTCTTCCAAATCCAAAACTTCTTCTTCCTCTTCCTCTACTCCTAGAGCTAATGCAAGATCAGTTAGTATAAAATCTTGCCAATGACCTCATTGCCATCAAGAAACAATTGGCTCAGCATGCTCCTTATCAAGACATTCCAAGGAGGAACTTTCAGCCTAGAAACCATTTTCCTTCTTCTCAGACAAGGTTGGCAATCGAAGGACCACCCATCAAGGTCCCTATTAATGCAACTTGTGAAGTTGAAGAACTTGATGATGAAGAGGTTAATGAAGACTTTGAAGAACCTAGAGAAGAGGCTGAGGAAGAACTGGAAGAACTTGATGAATCTCGAGTTAATTTCCTCACTACTGAGGGCATTGATGAAGAAGATGATTATGATGAAGTAGTGGTAGAGATGAATGGTGAGTCATATGTTGTTATGACTTGGGAGAGAAAAACAAGAGAGAAAAAGTGATGCAGCCCGCTAAAAAATCTAAGGAGCATCCCATGACTATTCCAGTGATTGCAAGAAGAGGATCTCCTATTCCCACTGCATCCATGCAAAAGGTGAGTTCTGCTAATTCTTCTTCTTCTACTCCTGCTTCTAAAACTTCTTATTCTCCAGCTCCAAAACCTGATAAGCCTAGGATTCCTAGTGATGATACCCCATCCACCTCTAGATCTTTTGATATCATTGACCACCTCAAGAAGACAAAAATCTAGATTTCAGAGGCTGAGTTTTATCAAACCCATCCAAAAGCCTTTTCCAAAATGGTCCACTTTGTCAATTCCCATTCCAAAACTTCATCCAACACTTCTAAAGGTCTTTTTCCCACTCCCTCTTCCACATCCCAACCAAATCTTGTGGCTGCAGTCACCTCACCTAATGAGAAAATCAAACCATTCTATGTGACCCTCCTCATAGCTGGCCATAGACTCAACAACTGTGTCATAGACTCAGGAGCATCGGATAATGTGATGCCTGCCAAAGTGGCTCATGCTTTGGGTCTTACCCTCACACACACTTTTGGTTCTTTCTATTCCATGGAGAGTAGGGAGGTGCCTTTGGTCGAAGAATTAAGGATGCACAAGTAGCTTTTTTTTGCTTTTCTAGAGAAAAAGGTCTTAGCTACTATTTTGGTAGCTGATATTCCTCCTTCATATGGCATGTTGTTGAGTAGAAATTTTTGTAAGGATGTAGGAGGAGAAATTCAAATGGATTGGTCACATGCCCTTATACCAGTCAATGGAAAGATGAAGAAGTTACTACCTAGAGAAGAAAATTGAATATATTGTGCAAAAGATAGATGATCCCAAGGCACAAATACTTTATGAAGATATTGGGCATGGAAACTACATGATCATGTCTCAAGATGAGGTGGAACGTCCCAAAGAAGTGCTCCATGATCCTAATAGCATTTGGAATTTGGAATTTGATGGAAGTTTCTCTTCTGGTTGGGGCTGGTGTGGTATTGATATCTCCAGAAGGAAAGATTCATCCTTTCTCCTTCAAGCTACAGTTTGAAAATACAAATAACACAAAAAATATGAAGCTCTCATCCTTGGACTGAACGAGAAAAAGAAAGAGGTGTGAGGAACCTCCTGGCTCATGGAGATGTAGGAACTAGTTGTCAAACAAGTCAGAGACCTTTTCCAAGTGAAGAATAGAAGGTTGAAGCATTATAGGAATCTGGTCTAGGATTCTATTGAATTCTTTGATGCCTTCTCCATCGAAGTGGTGCCAAGGGAGAAGAACACTAGAGCTGATTCCCTAGCTATTTCAGGGTCTTTGCTGATACCTCATCCCGATTTCTCTCAAGAAAAATTCACCATTGAAATGATCCATAGACCAAGCATGTACCGGATAATGCAAACAATTGGCAAGTTTTCAATGATGACCAACATTTTCTCTCTTTCCTAGAGCTTAGGGATAACTTTGATCAATTTTATTTTGAGGGAAGTGACAATCTACCTTGAGAGAGTGTCTCTTCCAATGAGGAAGGTGTCAAGGAGGAGATGGATCAAGATGGCTGCATCAAACTAAAAGGTAACAAGATCCCTAAAGGGTTGGTAAGTCTGGAGGAATTGTTTGATAAACATGACAAGATATGTCAAGTCCAAGGCTTCCAAAGGAGCTCAACAAGTCTGTCTGAATATGAAAAGATTAACATTGGGAGCCTACTGTCAAACCCAAAATGGTGAATTTGGAAAGTGCTGCACCCAAGAGGAGAAGAAGAAGGTGGTAAATATTTTGAAGAGGTATGTTGATGTCCTTGCTTATTCTTATGATGATCTGAAAGCTTTCCAACCAAAATAAATGCAACACTTCATTCCCCTCAAACCTGGGATTAAACATTTCAAGAAGCAAAAGGCAGTACAATCCAAAGATTGCTAACACCATCTTCAAGAGATACAAAAGTTTTTGAAAGCCAAGATCATCTTCCCCATTCATCATTCAACATGGATTGCTAATATTGTACTGTCAGGAAGAAAAATGGTGAGATTTAGATCTGTGTTGATTTCAAGAATCTAAATCAGGATTCTTTGAAGGACAACTATCCCCTACCCATGATGGACCAGGTGTTACAAGCTGTCATAGGTGTGGAAATGTTGTCCATGCTTGATGGTTTCTCAGGATATAACCAAGTGGAAGTCAATACTACAGATCAAGCACAAGACTTGCCTTTACCACTCCTTGGGGTACTTTTTCCTACAAGAGGATGCCTTTGGCCTCATTAATGCTGGTGCCACCTTTCAGAGAGCAATGGATTTGGATTTTGGGGTTTGAAAGGAAAATGTATTGTTGTGTATCTAGATGATTTAACTGTGTTTTCCAAAACTAGAGCAGATCACTTTCAACATCTTGAAACAGTCCTCTTGAAATGCAGAGAACATGGAGTCTCTCTGAATCCCAAGAAATATGTCTTTTTTTTGTCATGGAGGGAAAGCTATTGGGACATGTTGTCTCCAAAGAAGGAATCAAGATTGATCTGAATGAGTTCAAGCCATCCAATGATTCCTCTTCCCACAAGCAAAAAGGGAGTGCACTCTTTCTTTGGTAAGATCAACTTCCTGAGAAGATTCATCCCTGATTTTGTAGAGCTAACTTTGAATATTTCCCAAATGATGAAAGGAAAGAAAACGTTTGGTTGGTCCTCTGAAAGGAAAGGAAGCATTTGAAGGCATTAAGAAAGCTATTGCTAAGACTCCTATCTTAGCATGTCCAGATTTTAGCAAAGATTTTATTATCTATTGCTATGCCACAGAGAGTACCTTGGCCATTGTGTTGACTCAGAAAGATTTTGAAGACCATGAGCTCCCAATTGCATTCATGAGTTATATTCTAAAAAATCATGAGTTGAAGTACACTATGATGGAGAAACATGCTTTTGCAGTAGTTAAAGTCTGTTAAGTAGTTTCGATTTTACATTCTTAACTCTCACTCTTGTTGTGCTTGTGCCCGATATGACTATCAAGTCTATTCTTACACAACAAGAGTTTGGAACCAAGAGAGGAAATTGGGTAGTGAAGGTTCAAGAGTATGATCTCGACATCAGACCAACGAAGCTAGTTTGGGGTAAAGGCTGTGTGAACTCATTACCAAAGGAGCTGGTCATGAGTTGCCTAAGGATGAAGTTGATGTCCCTATTGTTCTATTCCTCAGCTCGACAGATGAATGGTATGTTGACATTGCTCACTTCCTCACCTATGGTGAGTGTTCATCTCACTTAACTGCCAAGGAGAAGAGAGCTATCAAGTTAAGGTCAAGCACAATATGTGTTGTGGGAGAATGCTTTGTTCAAGCGAGGAGTGGATGGAAGATTCTTGAAGTGTGTTGACAAAGAGAAATAAGAAGTTGTTCTCAGCCTTTCATGATCAAGCTTGTGGGGTCATTTCTCATCTGTTATCACTACTCACAAAATTCTTCATGTGGGGTACTATTGGCCTACTTTTTTTAGAGATGCATCAAAGTGGGTCGACAAGTGTGAAGCTTTTCAAACCTTTGTGGGAAGACCTAAGTTGGCTGCTTTACCACTTAAGCCAGTTGTGATCAAAGAACCCTTTCAACAATGGGGTTTGGATTTCATCGAGAACACTCAACCCACCTTCAAGTGTAGGACATACTCATGTGTTGACTACCACAGATTATTTCACCAAGTGGGTGGAAGCCATCCCAGTTAAAAGTACTACTTCTGAGGTAGTATGTAATTTCATCAAAGAAAACATCTTGGTAAGGTTTGGAGTACCAAACAAGATCATGATAATGCTTCCAATTTTTCTTTTGCTGAGATGATGAGATTTTGCTATGGGTATGGAATTTCCCTCGCTCATTCTTCAGATTACTACCCTCAAGGGAATGGACAGGAAGAATCAACAAACAAGAATTTGGTGACCATTGTAAGAAATCTTGTCAATGAATCTCAGAGAAACTGGCACAAGAAGCTTTATGATGCTCTCTGGGTAGATAGGATTACACCCAAAAGAGCAATTGGGATGTCCCCTTTTCAAGTGGTGTATGGTGTGGAAGCTCAACTACCAGTGACAAGTGGAACTACCAGCTTTGCATTTGATGAAAGCTATTGAGGACCCTAGTTTCAAGTGATTCTTTGGATAAGAGGATCATGTATCTCCATAAGCTAGATGAAGAAGATGCTACAGTTTTTGATAGGATCTCTGCCCATCAGTAGAAGGTGAAATCTTTATTTGACAAGAAAACTAGATCCAGAGATTTCAAAGTTGGAGACATTGTTTTACTATGGGACAAAAGGCATGAACCTCGAGGAAGCCATGGTAAGTTTGACTCTCTTTGGCTTGGTCCTTTCAGAATCAGGCACTTTGCTGGTGAAAATTCTTTCTATCTTGATTACATGGATGGATCTTCTCTCCCACTTCCTTATAGTGGGTAGTACTGAAATTGTTCAAATCCTAGGTGAATAGGAAGTCCTTTGTATATTATGTACAGTGTGTGTTTTCCTTTCCTTTCCTTTGTTTTGTTTTTTTTTCTATGTGTTGCTTTTGTATTGATTTTCCTTTGACTCTATTGCCCAATGGATAAGGCACTGGTCTTCTTCCCCTAGAGTTTTTCTTGAATTCTTATCTTGCCTCATTCCTTGTGATCTAGTCAAGTCATCCCTAGAAAGAGCCACTATTGTTCCCCTCAAAATTCCCCTCTTTTGAAAGTTAAAAAAATTTGAAAATTTTGAGTTGGCACCCTTCAGTAGTGTTTTAGTGAAGTAAGAAATTTGAAGAGATGGTGAAAATTTGTTTCTTGGGGTCATTTTAGTGACTTGTGGGGTCTATCGGACATTTTTTCCCTCATGTCCCAAAGTACCGGTGGGCCTCTATTCGCCGATTGGCTGATTTCCCCGCAAGTCCTTTTCATTAGCTTTTTCAGACTTTTTCAGCCCATCTATCCCAAGTACGCCTAGGCCTCCTATTCACCGATTCCCGCATCGCCCGCATCGGCCGAATCAGCTCTTCATGTCCTTCGCATTTCTATGTCCCTCGGACCGCCCATGCTCTCTTGGACCACATCGCCGCATCGGTTGAATCGGCTCTTCACGTCCCTCATGTCCCAATGTTCCATGGACCGTTTGGGCCAGTTTTTTCCACTTTTCCTACATTTCACCTTTTTGAGTCGGTGCAAGGTATATTTAATGCGCATTTATGATCTTCTCTCTCCTAAATGGCTATTTAAAGGGGCAACCATCTATGCACTTGTCACATTGCTTGTCTCATTATCTCTTGCCCACATTTTTGCAAAATTGAGTCGTTTGTCCACCTTCCTATATCTCCTTGCAATAATTGTCATGAGTCTATTCTTTGAAGGCCATTCCTCTATTCACTATCAAAATGAAGATCAAATTTCAAGGGCACGAGCATCTATCCCTTTGGAGACTTTTGTGCCCGATATTGGAGATAGCGAAGTTTGGCATTTGGATTTTGATGATTTTTGGGGCAGATTAGCATGCGACAACCCTGCTCCCATGGCTCAAATGATAAATGATAGTGGAATCATGTACGCCATTGGTTTTCCTCTCTTTGTAATGTGCCGACACTATGCTCACCTATGGGGCTAATTTCAATCGGACACCAAGGAGGTTGTCAATGTGCATGGTGAGTTGATTGCAAAATTGGATCTGCCACCATTGTCATTGCCTTGTGCATCCCCGAAATAGAAGACTCTAGTGTTCTCACTCTCACTCAAGCTCAAACTCTGTTTGATCAAGACAACGAGAAATATAAGGCTCGGGTAGTGAAATCATGGCTGAAGTGCCCTAAGAAGGGAGCATCCCGACTCTCTAAGGCATTGTTCAGGGTTGACTTCAATGAAGAACTATCAGATTTCATCACCTTTCTTGACCCAGATTATGGGAATGCCCTCTACTAACGACTTCCATTTTTGGATGTGCCCTTTCATAAATATCATTTGTGAGGGTAAGAAAAATATGAATTGGGCTGAGATTATCTGTGGAAACTGACTGAATAATTGTCAAATGTTCAAAAACCAAAAATTTCTACATGACTTCCTATCTCATGTACACCTTGGTAGCATCTCGTGAGTGGCTTGGCTTCACTTTCATTCAAAGATAAGAAGGATGAGCCCATCTATGAATATTGCCCTCAGTTTACCCTCAAGGTCAGTAATCATAATTTCATAAGGGTAAATGATGCCTTCACCATGTACATTGTGAGGCTCTTAGAGGGTGACACTACCAGAAGGTTCTCTGATGAGGCTAAGGCTTTGATAACCAAGTATGGGGATTTCTTCACTCAGTTCCAAAAGTTCTCATACATCAAGCTGGCTTGTTTTGAAATCACACCTCTCAAGCTTCCCATGTTTTGCAATGACAAAATGGCTTTGGTTGAGGTGTGCAGGCAGCTGGATAAACTTCATAGAACCTGCCGAGATAAGAAGATTATTGGTCTTCATTTCCCTATCACCTTGGGGAATTATACATGCAGAACAACTCTAGATGCCCAAAATATAGAAAGGACTATTGCTCCTCTTATAGTTCATTTCTTCAAGCCAGGACTTGCTTTGATCTTAAGAGATACATTGATCAAAATCTCAGGATAACTTATCATCACCATCCTGACACTAAGGATTATTGGGCTGATTGTGCTGATGATTTTGAAGCCAGGAGGAGGCATTTTGGCAGATTTTCTCTACAACAGATCATAGAATTCAAACTCTACCAGGTGCGTAAAGGGCTTAAGGACAATGATGAAGATTTACAATCCTTTGAGTATGAAATATAAATCAAGAACACTCCTCTAGAAACCCTAGATTGGTATGTGAAGGAAAGAGATGACTTGAATGAGGTGATCAACACCTGTCATCATCAGAACTAAGATTTGGTTTGACAAAAATGTGTGACCTCAGGATGAACAAAGGTAGATCCTCTTCAAGAGAGACTTCCACACCTAAGAAGGAATTACATACACCTAACACTGAGGCACTTGAGAAAAATCCTCCTTCTTCTTTGATGAAAGGACTGAGTTATCTACTCCTTCCTCCTCCACTAAAGTGTATCAGAAGAAGGTCAAAGAAGTCAAGCAAGAACCGATCGAGGAAGAGACTCTTCTGGAGTAGTCAGAATTGCCTACTAGGTTGG
The DNA here is from genome assembly GCA_018340775.1 of Taxus wallichiana var. yunnanensis. NCBI lineage: Eukaryota > Viridiplantae > Streptophyta > Pinopsida > Cupressales > Taxaceae > Taxus > Taxus wallichiana. The sequence continues at coordinate 548,966,501 of CM031236.1, forward strand.
AAAACATTATTGTTCTAAGTGAGAATGATGATGATGAGATGAAAGACCTAGAAGAAACCCCTGAAGTCACTGCTAAAGTGGAGAAGGAAGGACCAAGGACTGAACCTCCAAGTTTAACAGACTCCTCTGCAAAGGAAATTCCTAAGGTTGCATTCATTTCCCCATTGGAGACAATAGTGGCTCATATTCTAAGAGTCATGACTTCAATTGCACTCGGTTCCCTTGATTCTTCTATTTCTTCTTCTTCCTTTTCCTAGGTGTAACCCCTAGTCGACAACAAGAAAAGGAAATATTTCTCCCGATTAACAAAGGCCTAACTTTGATGTTGTTACTGCAGCTATGCTTGGTACTACCCCTCATCCTCCAACATAGAAAGTGAAGATCAATTCAAGGCTGGTAAGCGATGCCTAAGGCCGTAGTTCCGGAGGTTGCAAATCCCAAAGTGGATAAAGAGGAGAAATATATTTTGATCTCTGACTTGGAGCTTTCAGAATTCCAATGGGAGAATCCACACTTGAGAGTGAATTTCATAACCTTTGGGAAACTGTGACTAAGTTTATTAAATGGGTGGAGAAAGGAAAGCAAACCATGGAGCAGTTGGAAGAACACAACCAAGTTCTTTCCAACTTTATCAGATCATTGTTGGCAAAGGATAAAGTTTTGGATCCAGCCCCATAGGCCACTCTCTCACCTCCCATAGTTCTCAGCCAAGATGAGGTCCAAACCATCAAAGACTTCCACAAGTATTCTAATTATGGGAAGGATTTTGAGGCCATGGTGATTGATATGATTTTAGTAGGTTTAAAATTCATTGAGGAAGCCTTCAAAACTCATGAGAAGGTGATTAAGTCGCAAAGCAGAAATTCATTTCCTCAATCAAGGCTATGGATAAGAAATTGAAAGTCTGGAGTGGATTTATCGCAGATATTCATTTGATGGGTCAAACCAATGATAGGATCTTGTTGGCCAACAATGTGTTTGATGATGCCAAGAATAACTTATCAAGAACATGGATCTTTAGCATTGAGTGGAAAATAAAGGTTCTAGAAGAAGCATTGGGGAATTGAGGAATGTATGGCAAAAAGGGGAGTCTTTTAAAACTTATGTTTTATCTTCCTTCAAGGATATCCACTGCCATTTTTAGGATGAAACCATAGGTGTATCCTTAGCTCTCCAAGAAATCAAGGTTCATTTTAAATCCTTTGTCAAGGATGATTTGATCAAGGAAGAGTCAATCACTAAAGAGAAAATGAAAGACATTTGTTCTCTCCATTCAGCTATAGTCAAGGCTAATAAGGAGTATTATGATCATTCAAAGTTTGAAAAAGATATGGAGAAATGCCTAGGCACATGGACTCATGCTAATTCCAACACAATTATTCCTAGGGGCATGGAGATAGTGAGAGCATTGAAGAGATTCAGGAATCAGATCCTCAAAACAGTGGGACCTCCTCAACCACAACCGGATGTCCCTACTTCTGGCTCTTGACTTTCTTATTCTATTTTTAGTTTGGATCTCCTTGTGTTTTAATTAAGGACTTTATATTGTGTATTTCCTTAATTAATCTTTTGTTACAAGAAACGGTTACCAAATGTAACCACTTTGTAAACTATATATTGGGCTCTCCATGCCATTCCAAGTGGTTGGAACTCTGATAATTTTTCAAAGTGTAAAAGAACTAAAAGCTATCAATACAGAAGATTTCCCTTCTTGTTGCTATCTACATTGATTTATTCTCTCTGGCTTGTCTAAAGTTTTGAATCGTGTAATCTGTTGCATTAAGAAGCTTTGTATTCTTATGGATGTCATTTCTAGAACTTTGTGTCTATGAAATAATATCTTGTGGTTTAATATGAATGATTTTGTTCTATATATCATCCTTGCACAACATTTATAAGGAACTATTTTGTTATCTATATTTCCTAAGAATGTTGTTATGTTCTACCTTTTCCCTCCCTTAGTTCTTATGTTCTTTTGTATTTATGATATACCTTTGCATTAAAACACTTTAATGATATCAGAGTTCCACATTAAAGTAGGAAGTTTTACATTTGTAAATAGTTTTGTTGCTTGTTTTTAATAAGGGCACCTCTCCCATTAATGAGGAGGGACTTTTTGTCCCTTGACTATTGCCTTCATTAAAGTCCTAATTTTTCAACCAATAGCTACAACCACATTGAATACGTCAAACTCCTTGCTTAGTAATCCTCGCTTCTAAAAAAATGAGGCATTAATAAAGTTATGGGTTTCCCCACTATCAATGAGTATTATCACTCATTGTCCCTATAAAACTCCCCTAACTCTGAATTCCTTGTACCTCAAGGTACTAGAAAAAGTGGCGATAGTCTCTTGGGGAAAATTCTCGCTATCCTTCTCAACACCCGCTCTATCTAATGCCTCATCCTCATCATCCTCTAATCCTGTGTTTCCAAATCCTCGTCACCATCACTCTCCTCAAAGACCTCTATGAATTGGGCCTTCCCTCTACCCCTACAAGCATGTCCTAGAACCTAAGGTGTGCAGAAATTGAAACATAGTTTCTTTTGCCTAAACTCATCTCTTTCCTCTCTAGATACGAATTGTCTCCTGGCTATATCTTTCCTAGGTGGAGGTACCTTTGGCTGTGAACCATCGGATCTAGAAGGGAAAACCTTAGGCTACATTTGAGGTGGAAACCTAGACTTAGGAGTGGATAACTCCAAATCAAGAGCTCTCTTAATGGCCTCATGCAAAGAAGAAGGCTCAAATTCCTTCACAAATCCAACGAGAGTGTTTGTCAAACCTACTGTGAACAAAGTGAAATCAACCTCATCTCCATAACATCAGGTACCATGACTGATAGTCTCTTAAAATCTGCCATATACTAATCTCTGAGAACTAGTCTGCCTCAAATGATTCAACTATCTAAAATACTTGTCGGGTCCCTCCTATCAAATCTTCTCACTAGCCTCTCTGCATAAACTCTCGCATAAGTAGTGTTGTGTATGTGTCCTTGTGTAATCAATCCATGATGCCACCAATCATGATTGTCTCCCTTAAGATGTAAGATTGCAAAATTAATTACATCTTCCTCAAGCATAGGATTCAAGTCAAACTATGTATTCAAATTCTAAACCCAAGACTGTGTAGTACACTTCTTAGAATCATTGAAGTGTGGAATGGAAATCTGTCTCAATCTCCTTTGTAACTTTGGTACCTGCATCTGATGATCTCTCCTAGGCCTGCTACTAATCTTTATTTTGCAATATTCCTAGAATGACATGTTGTCACGAAACCTCTCACTCAAGTTCGGTGCCTTTCTGAACAAGACTCCTCATCTAAAATATCCATTGGCTTCCATTCCTGTGAAAATTCTGGATCCTTCACGAAAGAAGGTTCATGAAGCCCCAAAGGTCTGGTAGAAGAATGGGGAGACCGCTGCCCTGAATTTCCACCCTCACCTATTTGACCATGTTGTCACATATTTTTATTTTCTCCTCTATCCATATGAGCATCAATCCTACCCTGTGCTAATCTTGCGGTGAGTGGCTCAAATAGAGATTGGTAGTCTCTTTTGCTGCTTTACCATGTTGGCGAACAATTGTTTCATCGGTTCCATCCCCATATCCTCACTTTGTCTCTTTCTCCCATATTTCAACCCCAAAAGGATGGAGAAGAAACTGATCTGATACAACTGAAATATCCCTATGGGATACCACTTAAAAATGCACAAAATATTGAAAATTTGTAGCCAAATAAAATACTGATTTTTACATATTTTTAACAGTTAGGGCAGCGAACTAAAGAAAATTAATATCTCCCAAAATACCAACTCAAATCACTTGAAAATTTAAAGGAGCTTTCTAATATTATAAAGAACATAAGAAAACTATTTTTGAATTTTTCAGATAATAAAATGCTGCCAGAAAATTACAGCGTGCCCTAGACAGTTGGAAAACTTCTAAAATTTGTAACTCTCCAAATACAAGTGCAAAAATTATGAAACTTTGGAAATAACATTTATAAATATAGGAGATGATATTCCAACCTTCAGATCTGAATTTTTACCACTGAAACCCTCAAATAAAGGTTACAATATTCCAAACAAGTCGCCTAGCTTGGAAAAGGGTTGGAAATTGATGAAAAGGCCTTCAAAGTGATGCTAAGCCCTGCTCAAATGGATTTCGTAAATCTGATCTGAATATCTTCACCAAATGTCTCCAAAACCCTCAAAACCTTTCCTCTGAAACCTCTGAAAATATCTCTGTAAATCAGCTCTGGAAATAACTCCAAAATGACAAGCTAGGGTAGATCTCTCACTACTAAAGAATGCCCTACTAGCTAGGGATGGATCTCTCACCACCGAAGCTAGGGTTCCTGTGGGATTTCACTCCACAAGCTGTAGATTTGCAAACAACAGTTGCACATGAAGGAAAATAAATATGTATCCAATAATCCTTTCCTTTTCCCCCAACTCCTTATATAACTTCTTCCAAGGCAAAAGAGCCCCAAACAGCCCAAGTCGCATTTTTCCCTAGGAAAGGCCAATAAAATAAAGTAACTTAAATTAATTTTCCCCTTTTAAGTCACCATGGTCCAAAAGTGACCCCCAACAAAAATTAGAACATTAGTATCATGTGGCCCCCTCATAACGACAAAATATAATATCTAGTCCCTCCAAAACAACTTTTTCTTATGTCAAAGAATAATTATAACAAAATGGACTAGATATTCATACCCAATAGCTCCCAACATCCATAGCCCCTTGGGTATGACCAAGGCTTGGACTCGAATTGGCCCTTAGGCCTTTTGCATAGGAAAGGGGACATTACACTTCACACAAGACACTTGAATGATTTGAAAAAATGTCTAAAAATTATGGGATGCTTGCATAACCCCTAAGCATGTAAGATTTAGATCAAATTTGTTCTTTTTTGGCTTCCTAGTTGATGGATTATAGGAGGTTCGTTGACAACCCTTGACCGCAACTGTTATCTTGTAGAACCACCATATTTCCATTTAAACTTATGGTGGTTGTGTTGTTATTTGAAAAACCATGGATGTGGGATTTGCACAAAATGGTTTTTGTTAAAAAATGATTTTGATGCTATTAAGATAATGCATTTTGAGGGTAAACTTCCACTCAAGATATGCTTTGATGGTGCTTAGTTACTATGGTGTCCACTTGAGATGGAACTTGATGCATAGTTGTCAATATGCTTAACTTTCTCTATGTAGCATTTTACGCTAGAGTATTTGAACATTGATGAGTGGGAATGTTCGTGGAGATTTTGACAAGTTATCTTGGTTAATTGAGTTATGTATTGATTTCCTTCAAAAGACCACATTTGTTTTTGTGCTTGGTCATTGGTTGGCCGCTCCGTGTTAACATTATTCTTTGGTATGTTTGGTTACCATGGGATATTTCACATGCAAAACTTGGAAGTGGGCTCGGATAATATTGGTAGAACTTAGAAATGTTAGTTGGTCTTTGGCAGAGCTTGACAATCTATTCTGGTACACACGTAACTTATACACATTCTTTTTTCTTGGGGCCACGTTACCCATTTTTATTTTCTCATGGACATAGTTATCTTCGTCTTTCTTCCATGATCTATAATTTTAAATTTTCCTATTCTTAATTATTTTCAAAATAAAATTTAGGAAGATTAATTTTTGGTTTGATTAAATGAGATGTAGTACCAAGTAGAAAACATTTACCACTTTTTATACATAACCAGAAAAGTTACTTTGAACATAAACCCAGATCCAAATTACCACTTGAGATGTTTGGAAGACTCCAATAATAGTACTGGATACTAAATTCACATAGTTGGTGAGTTTATATTGAATTTTAGTTTTAACTTACATGTTGATGACATTGCAAAAATTTAATAAAATATGTTTTGTTATGAAACACATCCACCTCTACAAACCTCGAAATGGGAGATTCAATATTTTACCATGTTCCCTATCACGTGGAGGGTTACACGAAACCCATGGATGAATCTAAATGTTCTATTACCAATTTCCTTACATGCTTAGAAGCACAATTAACATTTTTGCAGCTTTGGACAACTTTTGAAATTTAAAAGTTTGGTTTAGTTTTGGTTTGTTATTTAGACCTAGAGAGGAGAAATCGATTTCATTCTTATCATATCTGTAGTTTTTATATGTGAAAATCAATAACAATCCTTAGTTATGAGAAAATATAATTGCAAGAAAGTTTTATAGGTGGATTTTTAGTCCTTTGGTCATTGGGTGATGAGGTCATTTTGGTTTAATTATGATTGGTAAATATAGAAAGATGGGAAACAATTAAACCTAGATGACCAGTTTTGGGTTATGTAATCTTTGAATGTTTCCATATATATAGGGGAGTAGTTGGGAATTTATATTTTATGTTTTTTTGACTCTCAATGTTTGTTTTTATACGTAATTTTGTGAGCCACTTGACTAAAATTTAGACTTTTTGTAAACTTGTAGGAAAATGGGGAAATAGTTATAGAACCTTATTCAAGTAAAATATTTATCATGAAACTTATAAGCAATAACATATGACTATATGGAACTTCCTTTTGATGATTGTTTTGAAAAAATTGACTATGGGAAAAAGATATTTTATATATCCTCTCTTTATCTCTCTCTTTAGTTTTCAAAATGAAAAGGAATTACATTTGTATTTTTGACTCTCTTCAGATGAGTGTTATTAGTTGGTTTCATTTTAAATAAAAATTTTGAAATCATGATTTATGCTATATCATAGGAAAAGTACCATGGTACCATTGTGCTAACCATGTCAGTAGTTGTAGGTACCAAGAACAAAAGAAATTTTAATGGTATTTGTGTTCGAAATAACTATTTATATTTTAAACACATGTATATGTAAATGGATAAATAAACAATATTTTTATAAACATTAATCTTCTTTATTGCTTTTAATGATGAGTAAAAATTTTTAGCATATAAGTATGTTAGAAAAATGGGCATTCTATCTTGGGATTTATTTTTAATCGGTAATGAAATGACCATTTTATAATGTTCTCATATGTGAAAGTAATGTATATATATCCTTGTGTGCTTTATAAATTACTTTAGAAAATCATAAGAAAATAAAAAATTACTAGGATTACCTAAGAATAAATGTTGGGTGTGGGCCATTTATGTGTGATAATATTGATAACATATAAAATTGAAGTTTTAATGATGGGCCTATTAGTTTTCACACTTGTTGGCACCTCCTAGATTGGAGGAGATAATATTACTAATTATTGTTACTGTGTGAACATATATGCATATCGGAAAAAGAAAAGAAATGAACTTTAATAGGAATCGTTATTGATTTCCCACTATTAGGATGTTACTTTAAAAATTACATTATTCTTTTGTCTCTCACATCAATGGGAAATAAGTGAAATTACAATCTAGGAATGGTTCAAATTATACAAGTCTTACTAATCAATGACTTCATTTTAGTAACCAACATTCTCTTGTAGTTTTATATATTTTAGTGGCACTATTAATGTAATGATGATTATTCCCCAAGAACCAAGTAGAGGGTATTTGTGTATGTGGTTCAATTGTGTTAAATTCCATTAATATGTATAGTGTCACTTTGTGATATGAATGCTATAATGTATTAACAATTTTTTTAAATGGGTGTTTTAGAAACTAAAATTTTATGGAAGGGATAAACAATTTACGTGTATGGGATAGTAAGTAAAAATACATAATCTAATAATTACTCCTTGTATTGTGATCAAACAATATTTGGTAAACTACAAATTATGGTGGTTCCCTCACATTTCTACCTCAATAGAATACCAAATCAAAATAAATAATTAATAATTAATACTAGTACATAATAGGTTGGGAGATTTTATGGAGACTAAGACATGATTAGATTTTATTTAAAATATATGTTAGAGGGTAAAATTACATATGATATTTACATTTAGTTTCATCTATCAAATTTTCGCTCTCTAATGTGACATCAAGAGTTTAAATGTGGATGAAATTGTTAATAGCCTTTAGATTTTACATTATTTTCTTAAGGTTTCGGTTTTGAAAGAAAATAAATGTTGGGCTGTTTGTGAGATAAAGATGTTTGAACACTATAAATTTGAATTTTAGTAGGATGTGGTGTCCTTGAGTGTAAATGGAATTAAATCAAGACCTTTGACCTCTTAATATGTTCTTGGTGTTCAAAAGCTATAGGAAACCTTTTCTATCTAAATTGTATCACTAAGATATTGATATTTTGTGTAAAATAAAATATGGAACCATTTCCCTTTAAATCAATGTTAAATCTTTTCATATGATTTATGATGGGATGGATTGTTCCATGTAAGAGAGTGTGTGTGTTGAAACAACAGGGTCTTGACTTGATACAAAAAATTTATATGTCTCATGTTTATTTAATAAATGTTCCCAATCAATTTTATCTAGAATATGCACTGTGAGTATAAGGTAACTTGAGATCATCCCTCTTTAGCGTAAAGTTAAGTGGAAATTGTGATCATTCCCCTTACTTTATTCAAGCATTCCTGATGTTAATATAAGTTAAACAAGTGGAAGAAGTGGATTGTGCCTCATAGACATATCATGAATGATTAAAATAAATATTTAATTGAATATCTATTTTAATAATATGTTAAATGTATGGAGCATAATCTTGTTGTTAAATGTTATCACAAAGATGGAAAATGGGAATCGCCACTCTTTGAACTAATATTCTCCCCTTATCTTCATGTGAATTTTCCTCCCTTTTACAATGAAGGTTATAAAAAATGTAAAGTAAGCATACTTACCAAGAAATAAACCTTTAGCATAAGAACGAGTATTAGGAGACTCGTATGTTTTTAAATGATTTTAAATAACAATTGAGCTATGGATAATTAATGGCAATTGAGGAATGAACCAAATAGTGCATACTCATTTTAAGATAAATGCTATGTGAAATAAAGTATATGAAGTTTTGAGAAAAGGGAATTTATGCCCTTATATGTTTAATTATCTTTGAACCTTTAAGGCTATACAATGGGAACTTAATTAAAATAAATGCACAAACCACGAAAAATGACTGTGTTGTGGAACATGCCTATGCTAAATTTGTATTATGGTAGGGTCATAGTTTTGTATTCATTCACTTGAGGAAGTGTCAAATTGATGTATATGTGGTGTTATCTTATTGCAAGTTTGGGTCCATTCACGAGTGTAGGCATGTAATGTGATGTCATATTATTCTAAGTGCTCCCATGTGGTTTATTTTAATGGTAGATGAGACAACAATTTATTTATCCTGGTTTATTTAGTATTTTGTTTTGGCCCTTCACGTGTGGGAACGAAAAGATTTTAGATGAGCTAAATTTTATATGGACTAAACTAGAGAGCATGCAATAATACCCAAAAAATGAATTCTTGTGATTCAAAACACCTAAAAGAAGGATAAGGAATTAGTGAGGATTCAACAACATAAAGAAGTTTGTGCAAAGAGAGTTTAAGTTTAGCTCTAAGGTGGAGAAAAGGTTTGTACAAAGGAACAACTAGAATTTTTGACAAGAAAAGTTTAAGAGTGAAAAGAAATCATGCACGTGAGTACCACTTAATAATATACAAATGATAAAACATGAACAAATCTCATGAATATAACTAGGGGTGAAGACAAAAAGTCTCTTATAGGAATGAAATAATGTGCAATACTATTACACAAAAGAATAAGTTTTCCAGAAGGAAAATATGGTTAGTGTTGACAATTAGTGCATGAAGGGTTACAATATTTTAGATAGGGGTAAAATGAGAAGAAGAAGAGAATAGCGAAGATATTGCATAACTAAAGAATGTAGAGTACACATAATGGGTATTTTTAGATTGAACAAAGAAAATAATGTATTACATGGAAGAAAATGACCAGGGGAAGGAAATATGGGGTGCATAATTGAGAGAATTGGAGAGGGTACCATAGTGGAAAGGAGAAGTGCAAAATATTGTATAAATGGAGAAACTATGAGAATAGGTGTTGAGTAGTGTAACACCCACAAAAATGATGTTCTAGGAACACATTAAATCTTATACACTTATCTAGAAGGTTGCAATTTTTTGTTTTGTTTTAAGTTATAAGGTTGCAAGGGTGTCAACCCCTAGTGTACGTTAAATTAATTTTCACCAATAATCACTACTTTACAAAGGATGGACCAGGTCTAAGTTAAATGATTAAATATTCTTAATTTATCTCTAAGGTTAATTAATTAAAATCAACTAGGAAGGTGCCATAATTTAATTTACTTGGTTAAATGTTTTCTCCTCCTTAAATTAACATTCATACCCAAAATGATTAACCTTATACTTAGTTACTTTAGTTCCATTATCTTAATAGATTTAATGTCCATTTCATTAATTTTCTAACACATACTAGGAACTAAATAACTAATTTGCACACCAAGGTATTTAAATGGCCTCATTCACCCATTTGCACATACCTTTAAATTGATTTAGAACACCCATAATATGCATTCCTACCAAAAATTTTTAGGGTTGATCCTTAACCCTTGGATAAATTGAATTGTGCCACTAGATCCCGTGGTTCCAAACTAACCCTAAATATCCTTATGAATTCTTATTAAATCCTTTTCTTTACCCTAGTCTCCTCATTTGGTATATTTTTTTGTTTAATTTTTAGGTTGGAGAAATGGAAGCCATGGGAGCAAGAAAGGAAGAACTATGGAGGAATTTACAAAATCAAGTTTAGTTTAGATTTGGGTTAAAGGTTTATTGGTTTAATGTCTCCTATTGAATATTGTAGAGGTTTCCACTCCAAATCTTGAGATGCTACAAAATTATTTTTATCTTGAGTTCGCTATTTGGGCTAAACCCTACCTCCATTAATATGTATGAGATTGAGCACTTTTTAATTATCCATTTGAATATTTAATTGCTTTGAACAATGAAATTTTACCTTCATTTTCTTTCGGAGGTTTCCACTTTCATTTTTACAAGCTTAAATTTTAGTTAGACAAATTTAAAAATTACACAGGCACGGATTTGTGTTTTTATGCTACCAAAGTGATAGAACTACCGCCCAAAGTAGGTCGGCGGTCCTGGGACCACCACCCTACCTAGGTGACGATTCAAGAACTTTTGCCTTATTGAAGTGGCGGTTATGAGATCACCACCTTGCTCGAGCAGTGGTTACGAGACCACCACTCTACATAGGGTGGCGGTCTCGTTCCTTAGAAATAAAACCTTCAAATCTGAGATTTTTCAAAAAAAAAAATTACTAGAGTGTTTTAAAAGTCATTCGAACTTAAATTTATGTACCTAAATTTTCCAGTTGAAAATTTTAATCCATCATTCATTCCATAGTAAAATTACTCATTTTAAAGCATTTCCTAATTCAATAGTAACAAAAACAACTACAAGATCATTTTCATTTCTTTCAACAAATTTTCTTTCAAGTCCAAAAGTAGAAATGAAACTAAATCTACTTTTAATGTTTTTTTTTCCTTACTACAAAATGCAATATTTCAACATAATAATTTACTTAAAATTTATTGCATCTTTCCATTTCCACTACAACCATTTGTTCAAATAACTACTAACAAATTTGTTCCACATTCAAGGTTTCAAGCATACACTATTAGTATTTTACAACTTCTATGTTCTTTCTTTCCTTTTTACAATAATATAACTTCAACAATGATAATGAACTTTCTTTTCCTTGAGCATATCTCATTTCTTTTAATGTAAAGAACTTACTTTCTCATAATACAATTTTAACTAAAATTTTAAACATGATTTCCATTTTGATTCATTTCTTTACATACTACAATTTGAGGAGAAAGGAAATTTTACAATTCCTCAATGAGCTTCCTTTAAAATAATAATAAAAATTGGTAAATAAAACTTACAATGCAACATTTCTTTAAAAAAATACAATACTACAAGTCTTCCACCTTAAATGGGAATAACAAGAAGGTTTTCTCACAAGGAAGGATTTCTTTTGGACATAAAAAAATTCTCCAAGTTTCACATCACCTATGAGAGCTCCACCATTTCTTCACTTTATCACAACAACACAAATGGGGGAGAGGCAACACTCTCCACCCAATCAATAATCCAATGAGGATAATAAGCTATCCTCCTCATTGGCCCCCGAGCCCCAACCACAATGCAATAAAAGATGGATCCAACTCATGGCAACAATACAAAGCTTCCACATCACAATATAAAGATTTCAAAACCATACCAAAACACAATCAACACAAACTACAATCACAAGAAGGAAACTAACAAAATATACAAGGCTATAAAAATGCAAAGAAAAAGGAGCAAGGATCTATGGGGAGATCACTTATGCCTCCCAATGGTAATTAGGTTCCCACCTTAAAACCCTCCAATATACATCTAAAAACCCCTACACAACTCTTATGCCTCCCTTAAGATCCTCTTATGCCTCCCACATTCTCTTATGCCTCCCTACTATCTCTTATGTCTCCCTCATAAAAACCAAGTAAGAAATGCAAGCATTTTCTTGTCCAAGGTGGGGCACCCAACCAAACTCCCTCCCAAAACATGAAATAAACTATTATGCCTCCCTAAATATAAGATCCCCATAGTCCCCTCCTACACCACCCTTAAAAAATCTACCCAAGCTCCCAACAAGCATACCAAAACACTCAATAACATACACATATTAACAAATAAAAGAAACAATTAAACAAGAGTGTATCTCTTACCTTTCCATGGTAGAGCTTGATCCAAGAGTCACACACCAAGCTCAAAAAAAAAAATCCACAAGCACTCGAAAATTCTCCAACTCCAAAATACAAGAGCACCAAATGAATGAAGTAACACCCAAACAAACAAAAGAAATAGCACAAATAGAAAAGGGAGAGAGGAGGGTGAGGTGGCTCCATGTAGGATTCCACATCACTTATCCTCAAATCCACCTCACAAGTCAAACCTCAACCCCAATACACAATAAATTGGTGGTTGAGGAATGAAAAACCTCTTACACACACAATCCAAACCCACACCCCCTAAGGACAAACTTTAAAACCAATGTAAGAAAAGTGCAATAAATGCCACTTTTGTTTTACAAAACACATAATGGGGTCTATTTTTAACCCCCAATCCATAGGTAGGTTTAGTATAAGAAATTAAGAGGCATGGGACAAGTTTAACTTGTCCCACAAGCCTCCAAAATTGGCCCTTAAGGAAAAATCTGAATTTCCAAGAAGGAGTAGAGTGTACAACACTCAAGACCACATAGACTCATCTTAAAACACAAAGACCAAAGACCGAACTACTCCATTAAATGACTCCCTTTTTCACATCTACAAAATTATATTAATAATATGATTAATTAACTTAATTAAGACACATAAACCAATAATGATAAAAGGGAAATTACTTCACAATTTAAATCACATATACCAAAAATTAAATAAAATAAAAGAAGAGACTAAACATAAACCCTTGGTAACAATTGGAGGTAATTTCCCATGGGGACCCCCTAACAACAATTTAAACACACACAACATAACACATGTTGCCATGGTGACCATTGTTGAATCCATCTAGCATTTGGATGTGGTTGGTCTCCAATCCCCCTTTGATTGTTGTGATATAAATGCTTGCAAAACACACAATACCTCCTTCAGCCTCGTGGCCGCATCAAAACATCCAAGATAAAATATATAAATCTAAATTGACTGTCATTCACATATAAATTAAATCATCATCTAGACCAGTAACATTATTATTTTCAATTTCTAACAATATCTCAATTCTACATTTCATCAATACCAATAAGAACACCAGATTAGTTCAACTGTTAAAGCCTACTCAATATGACAAGAATGCCGAATGTCATAATAGATATAAATATACAAAACACACATCATCATCAATATAAAATGTCTTTAAGCACCCACACACATCATACTATGAATCAAAATCCAACAATAGTCTAAGTATCTCTATTATTTAACATCATGCTATGTCAAAATGGTATAATAATATCCATACATATAGTCAACAACATCGGAATCAAACATAATAAGTGTCAAAGGGAAGTGGGCACTACAAAAGTGTGTAAACAAAAGGGTACATGGAAATGGGAGCACTATTTCAAAATAAACATATGGAAAGCAATAAGTTTTCTTGATGGAAATTGAATGAAATAAGTTTGTAGAAGATAATGCGAGAGTACACATGAAATAGAGAGAACAAGAGGAAGAAGAGATATGGAAATATATCAAGGAAGAAAAGTTTATAGAGGAACATGTGGGAGAATAAAAGTGAAAACAAATAAGATAATAAACAAGAAGAATTTTCCGAAAAAAAAAAATTGAGTGGTACGAGGAGAAGATTATAGGAGATAAGAATTCCAAGAAATAATATATGAACATGGAAGATCAAAAAAATAATGTAGAGTCACTATAGAGAAATGTTAAGGTTATCATAAAGGAAATATAGGAATGAGGGGGGCATTTCAAAAAATATTTATAATTTTTTTCAATTGAAAAAGGGACAAAGGAGGAAGAAGACGAGAAGGAAATATATTGGGTAAAGTTGTCAAGTAAAGAGGTAAATAATATGTGTCCCATAGCCACATAGGAATAATACATAACAAAGGATGAATAGAAAATCCAAAAGATATGACACCAAGGAAAGTATATAATGACGAAGCAACACTAAGAAAGAGGAGAAGATGGCAGAGTAGCCACAATGAAGAGGGGAAGAAAATTATGAGGATGCATATGGTTTCCTAATTATTTCTAAGAAGATGAATTATATATTTATAGGTTTCAAGAGAAGGATAAAATAATAAAAATCCCATGAAAAAAATCATGTAGGGAGATGGAGACTATGCAGGAGGAATTTGTAGAGAAGAAACTATGAGAAAACATATGCAGAAGGAAGATAATCCTCAAGAAGAGAAAAGAGAAGAAACGGAAGACGACTGGGATATGGATGGTTTATGAAGTGTCTAAACCCACAAGTGTGTAAATACATGGATGTAAAAGGGAAAATAGGCATGTGGGATAAAACAACATAGAGATGAAAGGTGTGTGGGGAGTGACATGAACAACAAATACACAATAGAATAACACACAAAGAGAAGATACCATGATAGAAAGGTGAAAAGAGGAGGAGAAGAAAGAATTTCACAAGGATATAAAATGCATAGAAAAATCATATGGAATGATAATGGGTGTAAAGAAGGAAGTTGTCAAAAAGAAGTAGTGTGTGAAAGGGAAACATGTAAAATAAATAATCCTAAGGATGATGTAGGATGTATAAAAGAAAAATAGTAAAGGATTTAGGTCAATGTGGATGGACGTACGGTAGTGTAGACTTGTATAGGGAAGAAGTCAAAGAGAGTGTGAATTCATGAAGCATAATGATCACCATAGAATCCTTAGGAGGATGACGAGGATTTGTGGAAAACATAAGCTTGCAAGGGAGAAGAAGTATTGTGATGAGAATATATCTACAAAGTATCAACAAGAAAGATCCATTTTGAGGATGAGGCTAGAGGGTGGAGATTTTATGATCATTAGAATGGATAGAATAGTGTGGAGGATTCATCGAGAAATGAAAAGGTCATAAAGAGACAACTTAAGAAGCATCAAGGAAGCGATAAGGCTTCTAGGAAAAAGAAGTAGATACTATCAGCCTAATTAATTAGTAGGGTGGTTTTACCACTGACTCACTCTACTTAAGGTGGAACTCAAGATTAATTACCTCAAGTGTTTGATGCAATAGAATCCAAGGTTCAGGAAATCATGCATAAATTATGGCTAAATATGGGTACATAGTGGAAGTTAGAGAGCTTATGGAAAGGAAGAGTGTGTATATAAGGATGAGTGGAATATTGTGTGAGAGTGCAAGATAAATTTACATAATAGAAATAAATAAGGGTGTATTGCATAGTAGTAATGGGCACATGATAGTGCACAATTGGATTATAGAAATTTAGGAAGAGTATAAAAGGTATGTAAAATGATGTGAAATAGTGCGCCTAGAATTCTGGGAGTGTATAAGAGGATATTGGATCATATTAAAAGAATGGAGGTGCAAAAAAATAGCAAAGGATGATTTATACAATGATATGGATCATGAGGGGGACACGTGGATGTTTTGAATACGGCCTATAAATACCAAGGCCATTATGTGTAAGAATTGAATGGTGAAGCTCATAGCTTAGAGTATTGAAATAGACTATAATGGAAAAGGGGATGAAAAAAATAGTGTAAGCTAGAATTTGTGATTGGTATAAATGATAAAAAAGTCAAAATATATCTGATCAAGGAAACTAAATGTGAGTAAATGGTCATAGGATCCCAAAAACTAGATCGGTGTGGTACAAAAGGATGACTAGATGGTGATAAGGTGATTAAGAGCATTTAAGAGCTTGAATTCAACTTTGGGTTTGAGCAAAAATATATCTAAGCATCTAGACGGATCCAAAAAGGAGACATAAGTAAGAAATCATATCTATCTAAGGATTTTGTGTTCTCCATTTGGGATTTTCAACCTAGAGAGGGGGTGGCCAAGTACAAAATACTAAAGTATGGAATGTTCACATAAGGCATAAGGTAGAAAATAATAGATTAGGTCTATAGGAAACAACCAAGAATTTTAGAACAATCCATTAGATAATTTTTAAGATCCATTGAGAGAGGATGCATGTATATTTCATAAGGGATTGAGATTAAAACAATATTGTAATTTGTTTCGTATATCCTTTGTGACACTATAGTGGTGGTGGATTCCCACCACCGCATAAAAATTCTCTCATATCTATGTATAAATGTGTATTTATTAATCTAGTTGTGCTTATTTTTTAGACTATAAGTCTACTTAGCATACAAACTCTAGGATCAGTGTTTCATTCCCAAAGTATAGGTAATAATTTGGAAAACTCTTTTATGAATCAAATAAAACATCCCTAACCCATAGGGTTTTTCCATTGTATAATGTAACCTAATACTTTATGGAATTAGTTCTCTATGGAAATCAAGTATAAAATATCTATTTATATTAATTCTCAAGAAAATCCTACATAACTTGGATACCATACCTTTTGTTATACTTATGTGAATGTGTAATCTTGTAGGAATATAGATAATGACATTTATATGTTTAATAATAATTACTATTTCAACGACTATGGTTTTTATTATTATGATGAAATTGATAAAATGTAACAATTAATATAAACTTCTTCCATTACATCATAACTTAAATAGTTACTATTAATAATAGATTAAAGACTAAGCATGCTTACATACGATAATTTATTATACTCAATATTACCAATATTAAAACCATATGTTTCCTCTTATTTATTGTTTTCATGAGTTGAAATCTAATGATTGTAAAACAAAGAGCTATATGATGTCATTGAAGCTAGTTCATATGAGAGTTATCATTGTAGTGACAAGGAATACTCTTCAAATATAGTTATTTAATCTCTTGTTTTTAATATTACCTTCAATTAGAGAAATGATAGCCCACCTGCTCTTTATGAAATTATCCTTCATTCTTCTATTGACATACAAGTTGAAACATATGATTATGTTATATTTCACCTTAGGCTTGATATGGAAAATTATGCAAATTATTGTACTACCTTTCAATATCTTTTTATTGAAAAAGAAAAAATTTAACATCTTGTTCCTCATTGATCCCTTGAAATGAAGCATAACACTATTTACTATGATATCTCACTATTTTAATACAATGTAAAATATAATAATTACTTGTTATATTACTTCTTTTATCAAACTATAAAATGATACCTCTAATTTTCATGTCCTCTCTCTCTCTCTCTCTCTCTCTCTCTCTCGTATTCAAGTAGTAAATATTGAAAATGATTATGATAGTTCGCTAATTCTATTGAAAAAAATCCTACGACTACTTCATATCCCTCTCTAGACATGGTTACGAATACAAGTGATATTATTTATAATTATGATGAGTTTTCATTAGACTCCAAATTTTATGCTAAACCTATATTTCACCCTAGTTATTTTTTCTCTTACCTATTATGAATATAAATCCTCATAGCGATACTAGTGATGATATCTCTACAACATCTTACCAAAAGAAAGATAATGTTTCAATGGAAATGATCAACTATCAATGGCATTGGTCTCATTCAATCCATTCTATCACTCATCTGCAAGTAAAGGTGATCTCAAATGATGATCCATGTTTTCATACTCAATCTATGAGGTATTTCCACAATTCCATAAGTTGTAAGGCTTTCCTATAGTCTATTCAATAAGTAAAAACTAATTTCAAAATTAAATTTGAGTTATGAGTCAACATATCAAATCACTCAAGGACGAGGTTATACATCTAACAAATATAGAACATGCTTATGAGCATCATATCTCTACTAATGATCTTGGGCTTCAAAAAGGTTCATCTTCAAAATTGGTAATAAGAACGATAAATTTATGCTTAATGATAAAGAAAATTAGGGTGATACAAGTAGTACAAGAGATACATCTCATTATTCAGGTCAATCAAAAGTTCTACATAGAGGAAATACTATTCATGACATAATAAATCAATTTAGAGTATCAACACAACCACCAAAAATGGAATTATTTCAATTCCATAAGTTTAAAGACCCATTGCATGAAACCTTTCTCATGATATTGGATAGCCAGTTAATTAACTTACCTTCAATTATTATATTCCTTGTAGGCTTGAGAAGGTCTGAAGGAAAACCCATTTACAATTAGCATGGCATTAATGGACATCACTAAAATGATTGTTATGTTTTGCAACAAAATACAAAACAATATGAGGGATGGTATTGGAAAATCAATCAATCAACTTTGTTAATTACTATCCTCCTCTTCCTTAACTTTGGAAGGTCAAAGAAAAACCTATTTGTGTTTATCATGGAATCACCTGGAAATTAGAACATCAATTATTAAGTATTAATTTCAGCGTAAATGAGTTATTTAATTGAATTTAGTTATCATTGATTTTTCTATATATTTTTCATCTTTTTTGGAAAGCCTCTCCATAAACTCTGGGAAATCCCATGATTTTCTTTCATGCAAACCACTATTCAACCATCCTTCAAGAAATGACACATATCAAATAAAATCATAGTTCAATGTACACCTCATATAATCTAATATAACTAATGAACTAATTACCCAATCTTGAAAGCATATAGTAATTTAAATAGTTATTTTTTGAATCTAAAAAATACACAAAATATAATACCATTTAATTTTAATACTCTAAAAAAATTAAAAAAATGAAATTAGACTATATGAAGACAATAGTTAATATTTACTTGAATACATGATTGATCTAGTGCCCACTTCCCTTCGACACCTTCTGATATTGATCCTGATACTGCTGACTATATTATGGACATTGTTATAGTTTTGATTTAGTATGATGTTAGATGTTAGATCATGGATTATTGTTGACTTTGATTCATATATGGTGCATGATGATTATTGGAAACTTTTTATATATTGATAATGATATACTGTTCGACATGGTTATATTTATGGATGTTATTCGGACATGTGATATTGGATATAATGAGTAGACCTAGAAAGTGGAATTAATTTGATGATCATATAGTTGTTGATAAAATTGTAAATGATATTGTTAGTTGCCTTGATGTTGTTGAGATTCATACATATATAGATGATTTTGGAATTATGATTATATGCATTTTGGATGTTCTGATATGGCCATGAGGCCGAAGGAGGTATTTGTGTTTTGTAGGTTAAAATATCAAAACAAAGATCAGGGGATTGGAGACCAACCACTTTGGAATTCTAGATGAATTCCACAAGGTCACCATGGCAACTGTAATTGTCTGTGTGTGTTTGATTGTGTTAGGGATTCCCATGGGGGATCACCTTTAAATGTGATCATGGGACTTTTGTGTTTTTCTTTTATTTGGTTCCTCTGATTAAGTTAGTATGTGTTTTAAAAGTGATGTGTTTCCCCTTTCTATTTAATCAAATAAATTGTGGTAAAGTATGTGAGAAAACATATTGTTAAAAGATTAATAAATCAATTGGGACATAAGAAAGTAATTATTAGGGTTGTTGGCTCTTGTTTTAAATGTTTTAGTAATGTGTAAGAGATATGTAAGTTATTTTTGGAGTATGAAACACTCCACCTTCTTTTGAAATTCGAATTTGTCCTTGGAGGCTGATTTTGGAGGCTTGTGGGACAAGTTAAACTTGTCCCACACCTCTTAAATTTATTTACCAACCATACCTATGGTTGGAGGGTTAAATTTAGACCTTCATTATGCATTTTTGAAAGTCAAGTTGAATGTTTTAATTGCACTTTTCTTTCATGTTTTAATTTCAGTCCTTTTGGGTGTGGGTTTGATTTGAGTGTGTAAGTAAAATTGTCATATTATTCACCTACTTATTTATTATGAATTGGAGAATGAAGTTGAATTTTGTGTTGGGGTTGAGGATGTGTGATGTGGCATCCTACATGGATCCACCTCATCCTCTTCTCTTCCCTCTTCTATAAAATTCGAATTCCTTACCTTGTTTTGGGTTGCTTCACTTGTGGATGCATCATTTTGGGTGACTTATTTTGTTGTTTTGAGCCCTTGCTTTTGGAAGACATGGGGGATTATTTTTGAATACTTGTGCTTGGTTGCTTCCCTTTTATCACTTCATTTTGGGTGACTTCTCTTGGGGTGTTTGAGCTCTTGCAAATTTGGAGAAAGTTGGAGATTGTTGAATGCTTGTGGATTGTTGATCTAGACTGTTTGCATTAGAAAGCTTGTTGTTTTGGAGCCTTGGAACAAACTCCATCATGGAGAGGTAAGAGCTTAGCTCTTGGAAGTGCTCACCTTTATTTTTATGTATATGTGATTGGTTGAATGTTTGAATGTGTTGTTTTATTTGTTGGCTGGTTGGGTGGATGGCCTAGGAATGGTGTAGGAGAAGACTATGGGGTATTCTTATGGGAGGCATAAGTGTGGAGGGAGTTGGGATTTGGGTTCCACCTTGTAAAAATAAATAGCTTGCATTTCTTTACTTGTTATGGGGTGCCATAAGAGGTTGGGAGGCATAAGGAAATGTGAGGAATAAGGGGTACTTGGGGGAGGCATAAGGGCATGTCAGGGTTTTGATATACTATATTTTGGCAGTTTGTAATCAGGTGGTGATACCCATTTCCCCTTTGGGAGGCATAAGTAACATCCCCCATAGTTTCTTGCTCCTTTGGCTTGCTTGATGAAGCCTGAGTATTGGTTGTGTTTTATCTTGTGGTTGCTAAAACTGTTGTTTTGTTTTGGACTATGTTTTAAATATGAAAATTACATGTGAAAGATTGCCTTTGTGTTGTGGAAGCCTGATGTTTCCATGAGTTGAAACACATTTCTTATTACATTTTGGTTGGGGCTCGGGGGCCAATGAAGAAGGATGTCTTCTCCTTTTCATTGGATGTCTTGGTTGGGTGGAGAGCGTTTCCTTTCCCCTGCCTTTGTTGTGATCAAATGGAAAATGAAGGATCTTCATGTCATTGTATTAGAAGCAAAGGAAAAGAAAATTATGACAAAGTCCTTGTTGAGATTATTTCTTATTGTAATCTTTTCCCACTTGTAGTGGATGAACTTGTACATTATTGTGATGGAAAAATGTTCTGTATTGGCTATAAAAGTTGTAGTTCAAATGTCAAAGAGATATACTTTTTTTTCTATTTTTGAATGAATGTGAAAGAAGTTATATTCTATATATTGTAATTGGGGAATGAAAGAGGAAGTTGTAAAGGTATTTCTTTTGAATCAATAATAGATTTTATTAATTTTCTCAAATGAAATTTTTAGGTATTGAAATGTGATTGTTGAATGTATTTTGAAATCTTTGTTTGGAAAGTTGAAAAGAAGAAATACGTATGAGGGAATGTTATATCACTCTGCTCTTTTGAAATGCATCCTTGTTCTCAAGATTTGGTTGAAGGAAGATGAGATATGAAGTAAAATAGCATGGAATGAATTAATATTTTAAAGTTGGTAAATGTAAATGTATCAATTCGATTTAGAAGTTGTAGAGCTCTGTTAGATAATTTTCAAACTAGTAAATTTTAAATCAAAAATGTTCAGAACAACCCTG
Organism: Taxus wallichiana var. yunnanensis; assembly: GCA_018340775.1. Lineage (NCBI taxonomy): Eukaryota > Viridiplantae > Streptophyta > Pinopsida > Cupressales > Taxaceae > Taxus > Taxus wallichiana. Next base: position 548,988,623 of record CM031236.1, read on the forward strand.
CAACCTTAGAAAATGAAATGAAACAATTAAATTGAAGTTGCATGATCAAAACGAATCTAATTAGACCTTAACACTTAAGAAATTATTATAGAATCTTTCAAATTGGGCAAAGGAAAAATTGCAGACTTCTTGTTGTATAAATTTGGAAATTTTAGGGTTGAAAATCAATCAAACAGATTTAACCTTGAAATATTTCCTAAAAATCTCCCAAGTGAGATTTTCCATGCCTGTTTGGCATGTTGAGAAAGAATTAATGGTGAAATCGAACAAATAGTGCAATTTTAAAATACCAGTTCACTTTTTAATTGACAGAAAAATATTTTCTCAAAATCGACCCTTAAAACTTTGTCCAAATTAAACTTTTAAGGTTTTGTGCAAAGAGGACATTGAGAGCTTTCCATAGAGTCCTCGTTTGAATAAAACCAAGTTCCCTATAAAAATTTATGGCCTCCTAATATTTTTACTTCATTTGGCTTTAAAAATAATCTAAGTTTGAAAAAGAGAAAGTTTCTTCCCATGCCCTCCTTCTGTGCCTAGAAGAAACGTTTCTTCCTGCACCCTCCCTCCATGCCTGGGAGAAAAGTTTCTTCCTGCGCCCTCCTTCCTCACCTAGGAGAAAATTTTCTTCCCTTGCCCTCCTTCCACGCCTGGGAGAAAAGTTTCTTCCTGCGCCCGCCTTTCGCGCCTAGGAGAAATTTCTGCCCGCACCCCGCAAGAATATAATCTAGCCGTGCTCGAGATAACTTTCAATCTCTTAGTGTTTTGTAAGGTGATTTACTAATTGTTGGAATGGAATCGGGAATTTTATTGTGAACACCTTTTTAAAAAATTATTCCTTAATTTTTTCTAACTAAACCTAGGTCGTTCTTCGAGTCTCAAGTGGGGAGATTTTAGGTGGCGTTACAATTGACCTATAATGTTGGTGTCATTTTCAACCTATATAATGAAACTCATAATATCCATTTTATACTAATGCATGCATTAGATAAAACTACAAGGAGAAGGATTTTTCAAGATAGAATGCACCTATAACCATAAAAATGAGATGCACCCATCGTATGCATACATGTCGTGTGCCTTTATACTTATTTTTTTAGGATTTTTGTTTAGCAACTTCAAAAATCTAGTACTCAACCCTATGGCCTCTTATTTGCCAAGGTACTGTCTTACCAACCAAGTCGTTGTCGGATATATTCAACTATGCATTGTCAAACTCATATATTAAAAGTAAACCTCCTATGATGTGACACCTCGATGAGGGACCCACCCATGCATGGGCATGGATGTTTTTCATGAAGACATGCATGTTTGACATCACATTTTATTGGAAGAATGGTATTCTCTAAACTACACATTCCTTCATAACCTAAAACAACTTAAGTTATACTCTCAGTAGCATATATCAAGTACTACGTATTGTGTACTTAGCATGATATTTAAAGTTAGATTACCTATATGTACCTGTTTTCTTGTTTTCCAGTAATTTTTACAAATTATAAAAAAGTTAACATATGTTGTGATTTGAAATGACCATTAAATTTATCCCATATTAGTGGAATCTCCATCTATTACATAAATTAAATGAAATTAATACTAATATGGAAAATAGATTAATTTGAAAAAAATTCTAAAAAGGATTGGATGCATGGATAATACCTAGTCATGTAAGATTTAGTTCATTTTTGTTCTTTCTTGGCTTCTTGAGAATTGGGTCACGGGAGGATGGTTGGAAGCCCTGGCCACACCTCAAGTTATCTTTAGGAAGCACTAAAATTTAGCACTTGTCTTGCCAATTAATTTTTTTGGTTGTGTGGAAGCGTTGACAACCATGGTTGTGAGATTTTTACAAAATGGGTTTTGTTAAAAAAGGATTTTGAAACTATCAAGTTAATGCATTTTGAGGGTTAAGGACCACTCAATAAATTATTAGTTAGTGCTTTTTTATTATGTGTCCACTTAGGTGGCAATTGATGCATAGTTGTCAATATTCTTAACTTGCTAAGATATTATCTATGAAAATCACTAACAATCCTTAGTTATTATAAAATATCTTTGCAAGATACTTTTATGGGTGGGTTTATAGGCCTCTAATCACTAGGCGATTTGGTGCAATTACAATTAGTAACTCTCGAAAAATGGGAATCGAGTAAACCCATATCACATGTTATTTTTGGGTTTTTTCAGCTTCGATTGTTTCCCTATATATAAGGGATTATGTTTAAATTTGTCCCTTGTTTTGTTTCAATCTCAATGTTTGTTTTTAAATGTAAATTTTTCAATCACTTTACTAAATTTGACACTTTTTAAAAGATGTAGAAAAATGGGAAAATTTGTCGTAGGACCTATTTTAAGTAAAATATTTTTCAAGAAACTTGTAAACAATAACATATGACTATATGAAACTTCCTTTTGATGCTTTTTTGAAAAAAATAATTATGTAAGAACCAATATTTTATCTCTCCTCTATATCTCTCTCTTGAGTTTTACAAATAAAAAGAAATTACATTTGTAATTTAGACTCTCTTCGAGATGAGTGTTATCTGTTTTCATTTCTAATGGAAATTTTGGAAATCATGATTTATAGTAGATCATAGTAAAGTACCATACCACCATCATGCTAACCATGTTGTTTTTGTAGGTACCCAAGACAAGAAGAAATTGTAGTGTTACTTGTGTTTTTAATAGAGAGTTATATTTGAAACACATAATTGTAAATGGATAAATCAACACTATTATTATACACATGAATGTTATTTATTGATTTTCATGATGAGTAAGAAATTGTATCATATTGGTATGTTAGAAAAATAGGCATTCTATCTTGGGAGTGATTTTAATATGGGTTTATATGTTGCTAATGGGGTCTATGTACCTAATAACTTGTAATCAGTGACCATTTTATAATGCGCTCCTATGTGAAAGTAATGTATATATATCCTTGTATGCTTTATAAATTACATGGAAAAATCAGAAGAAAAAAACAAAATCAAAAGGATGACCTTTTAACAAATGTTGGGTGTGGGCCCCTTATGCATGATAATCTTAATAACATAGAAAATTTAAATTTAAAGGATGAGCCTAGTTTTTATACTTATTGTAAGCTCTTAGATTGGGGAGATGAGATCACCAATTATGGATACCATGTGAACATGTATGCTTATGCTTATACAATGATCTAATAATTTTTTAAATTGGTCGTGTCTTGCTAATGCGCGATTTCATTTTAGTAACCAACATTCTCTTGTAATTTAATATATTTTAGTGGAATTGTAAATGTAATCATTATTCCTCTTGAAGAACAAAGTAAGGGTATTCGTGTGTATGGAAGTTTGTTAAATTCCATGATTAAAAGGTACGATCTCACATTATGACATGAATGGTGTAATTTATTAATAAAATTTTAAAATGGGTGTCTTAGAAACTAACTTGAATGGAAGGGATAAATAATGTACATGTATGGGATCAGAATTACTTTGGTAAACTATAAATTATAGGGTTCCCTCACATTTATATCTCAAGAGAATCTTGACTCAAATTAAATGAAAAAAATTATTCCTAGGACATAATAGGTTAGGAGAGTTTAGGGAGACTAATATAGGTGTGGTATTATTTAAAATATCTCTTAGAACGTTTAATTGCATATGATATTTACATTTAGTACCAATTGTATAAGTTGTGTTCTCGAATGCAAGATTAAGAGTTTAAATGTGGACAAAATTGTTAATAACATATATATATTTAATTGTTTCTTGAGGTTTTGGTATTGAAAGTAAATAAAAGTTTGGGGTTTTTCTAGATAAGTATGTTTGAACACTCTAAAATTGAATTTTAGTAGGATGTAGAGTCCTTGAGTATAAATGGAATTAAATCAAAACTTGGAACGTCTTAATATGATTTTGGTGTTTGAAACCTATAGTTAACCTTTTCTATCAAAATTGTGTCGCTAAGATGTTGATCTTTTGAGTAAATTAAAATATCAGATCCTTTCCATTTAAGCCAATGTTATCTCTTTTCATGTGATTTATAATAGGATGACTTGTTCCTTGCGATAATTTGTGTGTTGAAACTATGAGCTCTTTACTTGATACACAATTTTAATATATCTCATGTTTATTTTATAAATAATCCCAATCAATTTTATCTACAAGATGCACTATAAACATAAGGTAACTTTAGATCCTTTGTATTTGGTGTAATGCTAAGTATAAATTTTGATATTTTTTGTTACTTGATACAAGAACTCTTTATGTTAATACAAGTGAAACAAGTTTTCCCATGTGTAGAATATTATTGAGGAATCCTATGTGGGAACAATTTGATTGTGATTCAAAGACATATCATGAATGATACATCTAAATAGTTAATTGCATAGTTGTCATAATAATACATTAAATGAATGGAGTGTATTCTTGTTGTTAAACGTTATCACAAAGATGGAAAATGGGAATCTGCCACTCTTTGAACTAATATTTTCCTTTATCTTCATGTGAATTTTCCTCCTTTTTGCAATGAAGGTTAGACAAAATGTAAAGTAAGCATACTTACTATGAAATGATCCTTTACAATAAGAAATGAAGGTCTATTTAGTATTTTTTTGGACCTTCATGTTTTGTCACCACAAGATATTAGATTAGCTAAATTTTGAACAAACAAAACTGAAGAGCATGAAATAATACCAATGAATAAAATGAAGTTTTGTGGTTCTAAAACCTAGAAGAAGGAGAAGGACTTAGTGAGGATTAGACAACACAAAGAACATTGTGTGAAGGAGTGTAAGTTTATCTCCAAAGAGGAGAAAATATGTGTGAAAAGGCACAACTAAAATTTTCCACAAGAAAATTTCAAGTGTGAAGACAAAACATGTGCGTGATATTGTCAAATAACGTACAAAGTATAACACATGAAGAAATATCATGATTATAACTAGGGATGAAGATGGAAACCACTTATATGAATGTGAGAGCGTGCAATACTATTGTGCGATAGAAGAAGGTTTATAGGAAGGAGAATATGGTTGGTGTATACAATGAGCACATGAAGGATTGTAATATTGTAGATAGGGTGAGAGTAAAAGAAGAAGAGAATAATGAGAATATTGCACAAAAAATAATGAAAATTACACGTAAGAAGGATTATTTTTAAAATGGACCAAATAGCATAATAGATTACATGAAAAACAATTTCCCAAGGGAATGAAATATGGTGTACATAGTTGAGAGTATTGGAAAGGGATACCACAATGGAAAGGAGAAGCATAAAATATAGTGTAAAAGGATAAACTCTTAGAACATGTTTTGAGGGGTGTGTAAACAAAGGTGCACAAGGAACTTGGAAAACTATTTAAGAATAAACATAGGGAAAGGAAGAATTTTCCTTCATGGAAAATTAATCGTGAAGTTTGTAGAAAAGAATATAAGAGTATGCGTAAAATAGAGAGCACAAGAGGAAGAAGGCATCTACAAATATATAAAAGAAGAAAAGTGTGTAGAGGAACATGTGGGACAGTAAAAGTGCAATCAAAAGAAGATAATACAAAAGAAGAATTTTACCCAAAAGACCAAGGAGGAGTTGTCCAAGCAGGAGATTGTAGGAGTACACATTGTCGAGGTGCATAAAAGAAAGAATGTGTGAACATGGAAGATCACGAAAATAATGAAGAGATAGTATAGGTAAATTATAAGGTTACCCTACATGAAACAAAGGAATGAGGGGGAATTTCTAAGAATATTATGAAGTTTTTCTAATGAAAAAGGGACAAACGAGGAAGAAGGCGAGAAGGAAATACGTTGGGTAAATTTGTCACTGGAAGAGGAAAATAAGACGTGACCCATAGCTACAAAGGCATAATTCATAACAAAGGAAGAGGAATACATCCATAAGATATGGAATCAAGGAAATTATAGAATGATGAAGGAACACTAAGAAACAGGAGAAGATGGTGGATTAGCCACAATGAATAGGAGGAGAGAAATTTTGAGTATGCATATAGTGGCCTAATATTTCCTAAGAAGATGGATTTTATCCTTTTGGGGTTCCAAAGAAGGATAATTTAAGAATAATCCCATGCAAATAAATCATTTAGGGAGATTAAGGCTATGCATGAGGAATGTGTAAAGAGGAAGACATCACAAAACATATGCAAAAGGAGGATAATACTCAAGAAGAGAACATAGAAGAAAAGGAAGAGGACTGAAAGATGGATGGTTTGTGGAGGGTCCAAACCCATAAATGTATAGATACATGGATGTAAAAGGGATAAGAGGAGTGTGAGATAAGAAAACACAGAGAAAAAAATGTGTGTGGGGAGTGGCATGACCAAGAAATACAAAAAAATAAAAACACACAAAGAGAAGAGACAAGTGATAGAAAGGCGACGAGAGGAGGAGAAGAAAGAAATGCATAGTAATAAAGTGTATAGAAAAATCCCATGGGATTATAATGGGTGTAAATAAATAATGTGCTAAAAATAAGGAGTGTGTGAAAGGGAAATGCATAAAATAAATAATCCTAAGGATGATGTAGGACGTATAAAATAAAAATCCTAAAGGATTTAGGTAGAGGTGGATGGACTTAGGGTAGTGTAGACTTGTATAGGGAATAAGTAAAAGAGTGTGATTTCACAAAGCATAAGGATCACCATAGAATCTTTAGGAGGGGGAGGAGAATTTGTGGAAAACACAAGATTGAAAGGGAGAAGAAGTATTATGATGAGAAGATAATTACGAAGGATCAACAAGAAAGATCCATTTTGAGGAGAAGGTTCAAGGTTGGTGAGTTTATTCTCATTAGAATGCATCTAATACTATGGAGGATTCACCAAGAAATGAAAAGGTGTGAAAGAGACACCTTAAGAAGAATCAAGGCTATGATAAGGCTTAGAATAAAAAGGATCTAAGACTATCAGCCTCAATAGTTTAAAGGGTAAAATTATATTTAAGATAGACCTCAAGATTAAGTAACTAAAGTGTTTGATGCAATAAAATCCAACGTTTAGGAAACCATGCAAATTTTTGGATAATATGGGTGTGCAAGTGGAAGTTAGAGAATTCATGGAAAGGAAAATGGTGCATAGAGAGATGAGTGGAATTTGGTGCAAAAGTGAAAGATAAATTTACGTAAATGATATCGATAATTGGGTGTAGTCCACAGTAGTAGCCACATGATAGTGGACAATTGGATTATATAAGGCTAGAAAGAGTAGATGAGGTATGAAAAATGATGTGCAATAGTGCACCTAGAATTTTGGGATTGTAGTAGAGGATATTGGATCATCTTAGAAGAATGGAGGTGTAAAAATACAAAGGAAGAGTTGTAAAATAACATGGATCATGACGGGAACACACATATGTTTTGAAGAAGGCCCATAACTCGTAAGACCATTATGTGTAAGAATTCAAAGGTGAACCTAATTTCTTAGAGTATAAAAACAAACTACAATGGAAAAGGGTAATTAAACAAATAGTGCATGGTAGAAATGAAAAATATTTCAGAAGATGTATGATCAAGGAAATCAAATGTGACTAGATGGTCAAAGGAGCCAAACAACTAGGTCAATGTGGCACAAGAAAGACGAATGGATGGTGGAAAGGTGATTCAAAGAATTTAAGAGCTTGAATTAAACTTTGGGTTTGAGTGGAAAGATCCCAAAGCATATTGAAGGATCCAAGAAGGAAAGAGAAGTGAGAAATCACATCTAAGGAAGTTGAGTTATCCAGTTTGGTTTTTTCAACCCATAGTGGGGGTGTTTAAGGAAAAAAGGTTGAAGTGTGGAATGTTCACGTAAGGTAGAAGGTAGAAAATGATAGGTTAGGTTTATAGGAACAAACCAAGAGTGTTTGAAAGATCAATTAGGGAATTTGTAAGCTCGATAGAGAGAACATACATATAGATTCCATAAAGGTTTGACATTAATATAATTTTATGATCTGTTTTTGTATCTCTCTTTATCACTCTTTAGTGGAGGTGGAATTATCACCATTGTGTCAAAGAAACTCTCATATCCATGTATAAACATTTATTTATTAATCCGATTGTGCATATTTTTTAGATTATAAATCTAATTAGTATAAAAAAATAGAATTATTGTTTATTTCCCCAAAGTATATGTAATCGTTCGGAAAACCCTTCTATTGATAGAAGAAAACATTCCTTGATTACTAGGTTCTGGTCATCGTATACTCTAAGCTAACACTTTATGTAATTATTTCTCTATTGAAATCATATATTGAATATCTATTAATATTACTTCTCGATAAAACAAATTACATAACTTGGTTACCGTTCCTTATTTTTGTTATACTTATGTAAAGGAGTAATTCTGTAGGAATATAGATAATGACATCTATATGTTTGAGGATAAATATTATTTCAACAACTACATGGTTGTTATGGTTGTTATTATTACGATGAAATCTATAAAAAGAAACAATTAATATAAACTTCCTCCATTACACCATAACTTAAATAGTTACTATTATGAATAGATTAAGGACCAAACATGCTTACCTATGAGAATTTATCCTACTCAAGATTATCCATATTAAACCCATATTGTTCCTCTTAGTTATTGTTACCATGAGTGCATACCTAATGATTGTAAACTAAAATGAGCTATATGATGTAATTGAAGCTTGTGCATATGAGAGTTATCATTATAGTGACAAGGGATACTCTTCAAATTTAATTATTTACTCTCTCATTTTTAAGCTTAGTACCTTCAATTAGACAAATGATATTCAACCTCCTCTTTATGAGTTTATCCTTCGCTCTTCTCTTGAACTACAAGTTGAAACATATGCTTATGTTATATTTCATCTCAGACTTAATATGGAAAATGATGAAAATTATGGTACTATCTTTGAATCTCTTTTTTTTGGTGGATTTTTTTTTTTTTAACATGTTCCCCACTCATCCCTTGAAATGAAGAGTAACACTATTTATTGTGATGTCTCTCACACTTCTATTACAATGTAAAATATAACAATTAATTATTATATTCCTTCTTTTATTACACTACGAAATGATACCACTAATTTTCATGTCTTCTCTCTATCTCGCTTGTATTCAAATAACAAATAATGAAACTGATTATGATACTTCTCTTTAACTCTATTGAAAAAGAAAATCATATGAATGCTTCATATCCCTTTATATATGTGGTTACAAATGCAAGTGATATTTATAATTATTATTTTTTACCTGTTCATTAGACTCCAAATTTTATTCTAAACATATATTCACCCTACCTCTATTATGATACCTATTATGACAATAAAGCCTCATAGTGCTACCGGTGATGATATATTTACACCATCTTGTCTTAAGAAAGATAGTATTTCAATGTAAATAGTCAATTATAAATTTCATTGGTCTCATTCAATCCATTCTATCATTCATCCACAAGGAAAATTCATCTTCATTAATCATCCTTGTTTTCATATTCAATCTACAAGGTATTTCCAATGTTCCATAAGTTATAAGACTTTCCTAGAATCTATTCAAGAACTAAAAAATAATCTCAAAATTAAATTTGAGTTATGAGTCAACATATCAATTCACTCAAGGATGAGGTTATACATTTAACAAATATAGAACATACTTATGTGCATCAAATATCTACTAATGATCTTGGATCTTCAACATTAGTAATAAGAAAGATCAACCTATGCTTAATGATAAAGGAAGTTAAGGTGATACAATTGGTAAATAAGATACATCTCATTATTCATGTCAAATAAAAGTTCTATATAGAGGAAATAATATTCATAATATAATATATCAATTTGAAGTATCAACACAACCACCAAAAATGGAATTATTTCAATTCCATAAGTTTAAAGACCAATTGCATGAAACCTTTCTCATGGTATTGGAAAATCACTTTTTTCAACTTACCTTCAATTATTAAATTTCTTTTAGGCATGAAAAGGTCAAAGGAAAACCCATTTTTAATTAACATGACATTAATGGACATCACTAAAATGATTGTTATCTTTTCTAACAAAAGATAAAACAACATGAGCGATGGTGTTGGAAAATCACTTGATCAACTTACCCTTAATTATTATCCTCCTCCTCAACTTTAGAAGGTAAGAGGAAAACCTATTTGTATTTATCATGGCATCCGTGGAAATTACAACATCAATAGTTATATATTTCCAAAAAGAAAACAATTTGAGCGTAAATGAGTTATTTAATTCAATTTAGTCACTTCTGCTTCTTCTCGAACTCTTTCCTCTTCCTTGGCAAGCCTCTCTATAGAGTCTGAGAAATCCCATGATGTTCTTTCATGAGAACCACTATTCAATCATCCTTCAAGAAATGACACATATAGAAGAAAATCATATTTCAATGTACACCTCATATAGCATAATATAACTAATGATATAATTATGAATCTAAAAAATACACATAATATGATATCAATTAAATTTAATATGCTAAACATATCTGAAAATAAATTTAGACTATACGAAGAGAATAGTTATATTTAATTGGATGTACATGATTGGCCTATAGTCCACAGTGTCATTATCAACCTCTCAATAAAACTCATAATATCTATTTTTACCAATGCATGCATTAGATAAAAATATGCAGAGAAGGCTATTCTCCGATAGAGTGCACCTACAACCATAAAATGACATGCACCCATCGCATGCATACGCATCGTGCGCCTTTATACTCAGCTTTTTTTTCAGATTGTTTTGTTGAAAAACACAATATGTTTTTCAACAATGTTGAAAACACATTTTGTTTTTCAACATTATTGAAAAACACATGTTTAGATGTGAAAATATGACCTCCTATTTTCCAAGGTATTGCCTTAACCACGTTGTAGTTGGACAGATCATGCTTTGTACATTGTAAAAAAAAAACCACCTCGATATTGTGACACCTAATAGAGGACTGCCCATGCATATGCATGCATGTTTTTCATGGAAGCATGCATGTTAGAGAGCACATTCTATCGGAAGATTAGTCGTTGCTAAATTACACATTCCTTCATAAGGTAAAACAACTTAAGTTGTACTCTCAGTACATATATCAAGTACTACATACGGTGTAATTTGCATGATATTTTGAGTTAGATTATTGGCATGCACCATTTATCTTGTTTTCAATTAATTTTTACACATTCACAAAAAATTTACGTATGTTGTGATTTCAAATTACCATAAAATTTATCCCATATTGGAGGAAGCTCCATCTATTACATAATTTAAACTAAATTAAAACTAATATGTCAAACCAATTAAACCACATAATCCCACAATAGGCACAATTTTAAACTCAGCTTTGCTATTTGTTAACTTTTCCTTTCCAATTTAAAGGAAATATATAGAGGAAGGTATTCTAGAATCGATTAGAGGCCTCGGAGAGATATTTTTAAGTTTACTATCTCACTCTTCAAATAAAAGGTCTATATGCCAAACATCATGTAAAGACAAGAAGATATTCCTAAAAATATATAACTAAAATGGAAAATGTTTAAGCACAGACTATTATTTTTAAACGCATTGAGAAATCCTCGAATACAATTATTACCGGTCTTGTCATTAATCCTAATGGCCCACACTAAAGAATCAATATTTTGATAAAGATCTATCCATTGTGCACGGGGGAATGTCTTTTGGTCAGTTAAAGTCATTCCAACCAGTCACGTATGATAAGAAACGGATTCAACAGCGTTTTGGCCCAATGATTAGATTTTTTTAAGCTTCATGTTATGACTTGTGATGGCCCAAGGATGAGATTTTTTTATTTTTAAGCTTCAACTTCCTTACTTTCCAACTGATTGGCACCAGTCAATGTGGAGCCATTGTACAGAAAAGGTGTGATGTTTGACAAAAATCTATTATTTTCCAACCGATTGAGAAATCCATCGACTGCAGGAAGATTAATCTCAACATATTCTTCAGTGTAACATTATGTCCTTCCAAACTTCCACAGGGAAGGTCTTTTCATAGATAAATCAGTACCAAACAAGTCGTGTATGATAGAAAAGGGATCCAACTTTTTTCCAGTGCGCTAGCTATACAGATAACAAGTTTACTTCAGCTTAATTTTTTGGTTTTACGTCTCAAATTAGCGATAGCATGTCTATTTAGAAGTGTTTAATGTGGGTGAAATAATTAAAATAGATTCAATCCAAAGCTATTTGTATGGAATCAATTCATAGTCACACCCTCCTTTTGATTGTTTTGATCGAATTTAGTGTTTTTCTTATTATATGTGGCGTTGGGTGTTGTCTTTCAATGAAGTATTTTTTGGCATTCAATGTTATGATTAAAATGTATCTATTTTCCCCATTTAAATTATAATTATTGATTTTCAAATCTTATAAATGGTGGTAATATTGGATGACATTTCTCTCCAGACATTTTATTTAGAGAGTCGCTTTTTTATTATATTGAATTTAATAATGGGATGTTATTGAGCTTTATATTGTTCTTGATATAATAATGTTCCATTTTGAATTGTTATAACTTATTTTTATGAAGTTGTTTCGCATTATGATATCTTGATTTTTGAGAAGGCTCACAAGCAACTTTAGTTTCACTACTTAACAAAAATATTCAGATAGGAAAATATTCAAATAATACGTAATTTGGAGAGTTTTATTTATTAAAAAGACATTTCAAACCTTTAAATACCAAAAAACAAACATCAAACTCCATCCTTGTGTAACGCCCACATTTTACACACACAAATACAAAATGCCACAAAGGTTCCAAGTAAGGAAAACTCAACAACCCATACTGAAACCGACATAAGTCATCGACTCACATAGACACATGACAACACCATAGACATGTCGATGCCACATTTTTTCTTTGACTTTTTCTACTTACATTGCTCACTACAAAATGCCACAAAGGTTCCAAGTAAGGAAAACTCAACAACCCATACGACACTGACATAAGTCATCGACTCACATAGACACATGACAACACCATAGACATGTTGATGCCACACTTTTCCCAAAGAAATGAATACTAGCAATGACCCAACCAAAAGAAAAGGACTCAAGGATTGGCAAACCCACAACACATCATTTAGTAAATTACATCTTAGTTACGATTACATTCTAAGAACATTATTGTGAAAGGATAATTTTCTCATTTTTCCACCAACAGATTCATAAGTTCATTTCACATTTAATTTACAGTTCAACCATTTTAAGTTGTCTTTTTATCCTTCACGGAAATTTCCATAACTTACATACTTATTTGGCATAATTCAAATTGCATATAAAGTGATTAATTATCTTGTTCTTATGTTAAGAATATGCTTCTCAGATGTTTATTCAATGTCTACATTTTACCCTTGCAACTCAAGATAATCTGACTTGATGTCCAAGGCAATATTAGTTGATTAAGGAGGGGGTTTAGATTCAAGATACATTTTTTTCCATTAACATTCTTCGATCACGGTATCTTTATTTCCCGATTCAACATTCTCACAACAAGAATTTATATTTAGATTTTATATATATATCTTTTGTTTTTCTCGAAGTTTGATCTCACCAAGGGGAAACTCATATTATTTGTAACACATGAATATATTTAATTGAGTTATAAGGACTCCAAGAGTGGCATTATCCCTAACCTCAAATCTCATTTTTACTCTTCTATGCTTTACTTTTACATCGCATTATGGTCTCATTATTACCATCACTTTATAACAAAACAAGTTAAGAAAGTACTTGTCTGACATCTTAAATAAGTACATGGTTAGAAGCATTATAAACTACACATGAACCACAAGTGATTTGTATTCAAGGTAAGGTCCCATGTTTCTGAATTTCACGATTCCGCATGTGAAATATTATTTATTTCATTAATGTCATAAAAGGACCTAACAAGGGATTACAGGACAAGATTTAGGTTTTCTTTTGGTTCTCTAAAGTCAACATCTTTCAAACCAATTTTGTTTTGCAAAGAGTTACTTATAATTTTCTACCCACAAGTTAACCTCCTAATCACTAAGGTTTAGTTTAATTCTAATTTTCACTTAGGGCTTTATGCCCTATTATAGATTAGATTAAGGTTAAAGACATATTTACCCTATAAACCCTCCGTAAAATATCAAGGCACTATATTGTCACTAGCCAAAGATAAGACATTTAGCTGAGAGGATCTAAAGAGGTCATTAAAAAAAATTAGGGGATAGTACCACTATTTCAATAGCTCCATGATGTCATCTGGATCACACAAGTAATTCATTCAATGAAGAAATTTAATTCTAAATCTATCTTCGGAAGACAAGGTAGTCCACTAGGATACGAAGGAAGAGTTAGCTCTACTTACTCCAGATACAGTTTGACTGTGTTGCTCCTATCTATTAGGTTTATGATGATGTCACTAAACATACCGACTAAGATGGTAAACTCATTCTAGGGTTCTTATTTTCCTAACCTAGGATGTTCCATCAAGTGTAAGGGTTCATTTTAAGGTCACATTATTCGATGCTAATGGATTAACACAAGTAGGTTAGTTATGCATGAATTTTGAACTAGGGTTGATTGTTTTGTGGATTTCATTATTGCATTTTCAAGGTGAGGAACACAACACCAACTATTTAATCAACAATTTTCCAATAGAAGTGCACTACAAGGTATTAAATTCAATTTCATTAAACATATAAATTCAATTTTAACCATACAAATTTTAGGATCAAAATAAAATCCATGGTTAGATACATATTTCCCAAGCACCTCTAAAAATTGAAACATACACATACTACCAAATTCATCAACAAGTCTTTCAATACATTACAAAAGACGGTTGAACCCCTACATTTATTTTATTTCAAATATAAAATAAAATAATACATAGTGAATTATGACCACACCATTTGTGCCACCTTACTTGCATCTTGCAAAACCATGCAAGCATGAAATCAACGATAAATCGCTGGCATGGCATCCACCCTAATCTAACATAATCAATATTTTTAGTTTCCCATTCACATATAATAATAATTACAATTTTCAATTGAAAGAAAGAGGTTTAGGGACATGTATTCATTACATTTCATTTCACTTCATTTTGTAATCCAAGGAGAGAGAAAGAGAAAGGAAGAGAGAGAGAGAGAAACACCATTTTGTAAAAACTTCTATTTCACACAACAAGTTACATTAGAGAGTTTCCAAACAGTTATTTACATGTGTCAAAAGTTTCCACGATGTGTTGGCAAATTGACGAGGGTCCCATAACTTTCTATCTTTACATTTTCTTGCTAGCTACAAAAACATTCAAATTGGACTTGAAGGCTAAGAAACCACTTTCAAACGTTGTATTTTGATGAGCAAACACACCATAGTTAAATTTCTACGTGTACGCTTATATACCAAGATTTCATAAAGAATGAAGGAATTTGAAATTGGCTAACGGTTTTATGTTTGACGGCTAGTTTTCCGGGGCCATCGGTCATAGTTGACCCAGTTGCAAATGAACAAAAGTTAGCTCAAGGGCTCAGAAAATCACGTCCAAAACTAATGTTTGATGGATGAATGTGCAACTAGAAACTTCCTACAAGTTCCCCTATATAAGGAGAATTCAACAGAGTCGACGAGACTCGAACTACAAAACATTCTTCAAATGGCGACAAGTTTTCTAAAGCCACTTTGGTCTTAATTGGTCTAGTTTGACCTAGTCTAAGCGTGACTAGAGGCCTACAAAATTCTATTGTAAAACTATCTAGAAAAGTGTTTTTCCCTAAAATGAAAGTTCCACGCAATTTTCTAGTAGAAACACTAGAGGTTTATGAAGATGGATAATAATTTCTCTATCTAGGTTTCAAATGGCGGTTCAAAATGAAAGCCAACTTTATAGTTTTAGTAGCTTCATACATCTTCAAAATGGTGTAACATTGCTCCTATAAGTATGGCATCAAATTATCAAAAATGTTCATTCAGGGTTAGACCAAAGGTTAAGGTGACTCCTCACATAACCAGGTACACGAATGAAGCTTAAAATCCCATTTTTGGAGTTACGAAGTGTACTTAACGAGTCTTCAAAAAATGCCAAATTATCTATTTAAATAGGGAGATGGTCAACATTTTTATTGGGAAGTCAATTTTGTCTTGTCGATAAAACAATATTGAAGCAATCTAGTTGGGTAGGAAGTTTTCTAAATCACCTCAGAATGAGGGTTGAAGTTCATGGTTTAATACAAAAGGGTTATTTTGATTTCGTGAGTTACGACATGACATTTTATTGTTTTGCAACAAGTTAATATAAAACAATTAAATGTATTATAATCCTAATATTTTAAAATTATATTAAGTTGCAAATGAAAAACTAAAGTACGAGAGTTATGAAAGATAAGGGGAGATGAACCATGCCTAGGAACGAAGCTGGTCAAAACCGCGTGATTCGGTTCGGTATCTCGCTTGGGCATTTCGTCAAACAGGTTGCATGCATTCAAAAAATCCTCCACTTGAATTTTGTACGCATTTATCCCTTTTACAACCATTTCTACCAAGGTATAGATGACTACTACAACTGAGAAACCCACTTCCTGTTATGCTTTGATGGGTACATACCCATTTCAAAGTTGTCCTCTTGGCAAAAACTAGGAAATGCTGCTACTGATTTAGGATCTTTGTTTTACACTTGCCATTGCCATTTTCTTCAAGAGTTTCAATATCCTTTACAACAAACCCATTTTGTGAAAATCATCCTATCATTGCAGTCTATGATGCCACATTTATGACACGCGTTCAGTGAAGAATTTGACATGCCAAACACATGCTTCCACCATTGCATACCTATCTCACTGGAGAAATTGCAAAAAAATGAGAGAAAACCCTCATTTTGTGTATATACTGCAGTCTATGATATTCAACAAGGCACATTTTTATTTTATTTTATTTACATTCACGTATACCAAGAGCATTTGCAAATACAACATCTGAAAACCCATTATTCTTTGAAGGATATCACTACGCTACTCAAGAGTTCCCATAGCAGTGCACGATGGGAGGATGCTGGTGAAGGAGAAGGAATCCAGATTTACACCTGCCAATCGCATTTTCTTGAAAGTTAATAAAGCATTTTTAAAAAAACACCTTTTGTGTATATCTTGCAGTGGTTGTAGACCAAAGGCCACAATGATTAAAAACAACATGCGAAGCAGGCCTAAGCAACCAAGCGCAGAAAACTAGAGGTTGGCATTCAAAAGCAAACACAAGGCAAGGAACGACCATGGCACCAAAATGGGTAATCCCTTCCTCGGGCGGAACAGGGTTCATTCGCAGTAAAGCGACCAACCAAACAATAAAATCGTTTAATGATAATTAATAATACTGATTGATAACAATCGACACTAAAAATAATGAGTTATCGTCGATCAATAATTAAAATAATAATATTGTTAATATTATTATTATTATTATTACCACTTAAAATAATTATTAATCATATTAACAAAGACGTATATACCAACTTGACAATAATGTAAAACAATAACACTATAAGATAGAGGCCAATCGATAATTAAATTAAAACTACATTGTTATCATTATATACTATAAATATAAATAATTTCTACTCACACCAATAATGGCCAAAGGTCCAGCTTAACTATGCGACAACAAAATCCTCCTTTAACTAGGTTTACGCATAGGACATTACAGTCCACACACAGAGGTGTCAATAATGACTTGAGAACGCAAGAAGGAGAGGGAAGGTTCTAAAACATCACGGAGACAAGATCTAAGACAACGGAAATACACACAGCCATTCAACGCTCAACAAAAGGGTCATTGCGACAAGAACTAGGGTAAACGCCGAACGGGGCATTACATTCTTCTCCCCTAAAGAAAAGCATCGTCCTCGATGCGACATAACACAGCGGAAAAGAAATGGTTCACAACCAAGAACAGGTAAAGGAGAAATTACACCCTATGGTTTAAAATTTTAGTTGATTAAAGCACGACCACAGGGTATCCTTAGGAACATTCGGTAGAAATTTTAACTTTCAAGGTTCTGTGAAGATTGGCAGTTCCCTCTTATTTATTATTTCATTAATCTCTTTCCATTAACATTATTCTTAATTCAAGTCCTTTAGAATTTCATTGTTGGAGAATTTTAGTTTATTCATTCTTGTGGATGCCCAATCATGAACTACAGTCACAACGCCCTACCAGGGTCATACAAGACACTACAAATTCACAACCGTACAAGCAAATATTTCAAGATGGTACCACACCACAAGGGATTAATCAATTTATGGAAAGGGACATGCACGGTCCACATGACATAGTACACGTCACACATTTATGACCGACGTACAAAATACTTGAACAAAAGAGTACTACGACAACCAGACATCTCCTCAATTCCACCTATGAGGATTTTACATGACTCATAAAAAAACTACATGTACATAGGGTCCACAAGGGCATCAATGCCATATCCACAACATCACAACACATATCCATCGACATGAGTAACACATACATCAAAAGACCACTACCAAAACATCACAATAACTCAACATATATCCTGAAACATCAACCATACACACAAATATCATATGCCTCCCTCAAACTCTTATGCCTCCCTCAAGTCTCTTATGCCTCCCTCAAACTCTTATGCCTCCCTCAAGTCTCTTATGCCTCCCTCAAACTCTTATACCTCCCTCAAGTCTCTTATGCCTCCCTCAAACTCTTATGCCTCCCTCAAATCTCTTATGCCTCCCTCAAGCTCTTATGCCTCCCTCAAATCTCTTATGACTCCCTCAAGGAGGCCGGTTGTCCCCATGGCCCAAGACACATAGGGTTCGAACACTCCTAACCCAAGTGACATAATAACGTGTGGTTCAACAACCTGCTAGTTATATGTAACTCCTTGGGGCGTACCCCCATACAACGAAGCGGGTCCATAGGTCCAACCATTCCATGGTGCATCCTATGACCCTATTCCACACATCACGACAATAGAACCAGCATAGCAATCCGATCCAAATGCCAAGTGGAAAGGTACAAGCCTTGGGCAAGGCGGTAAAATCTTAAAATTTAAAATAAGATCCAAAATCAAGCAAAATAAATGGCCAAATAGCCATAGTTAGTATCAAAATCTGCATGTTAGTACCAAAACCAAGGAAATGCCCAAAATGTAAAACATGGCAATCAAGAAAACTGCTGGTCCTTGCAGAAATAACATAAAAATTCAATTTACGAATAAAATACATATATAATAATAGCACATTACAATGACTATGTGGCCTTATCTAGCCACCAAGGGGGTACTCAATGAGTTGCTGGCACTCGGAACATCAAGCCTCAGCTCGCAAAATAAAATATCAATAGTACAATTGTCATCACCTCTATCTGAATCATCCCGCCACCACTTCAACAAGGCTAAACATAGTCATAGTTGCACTTGCACTTAGGGTTGCATACATACAACCACATAGGGAGAGAGGAAAGAATCACAGGTTGTTATCTACTAAACCGAATTTCAGCTCGAGTTATTGACCCATGGTACACCATTCCTCACTCTCAACATACACTTCTACCAATTTCCCTCAGGGTCGGTTAGCGTAAGGTTCACAACATAACATGTAACTACATCACTAACACAATGGTGGTACATATACAAGGCAGATCACAATCATCCATTCACTGAGTGTAACACATCACTTTACCACATTCTGCACCCAAAGTGCAATCACCATACGATAGGGTTCATACACTCACCGTATGACCCTAAATCACAACATGAAGCATTACATATTTACACAAATCATACATACGATGAATATAATAACATCACAACATAACATTCCTTTTCTACATACAAGGTGATACACACATTTCTTCAAAACATGGTAAAACATCATGATACAACTCAATTCACTTTACATCAATCCAGTCATACAACATATCGACACACCCACATATCACAATATGCCACAATGCTCTAACCCCTTGCCATCCACATTAGAATTCTTTTCACACATCATAAGCAGTAATTCACACGTGAACTCTTCATAGAATCCACAAGAAGGAGACAAAATACTCCCATCCCCAGCACATCAACATGATGAAAAACACGCACTAAGTGACATACACATCATGTGCGTTCACAATATCACAATTACGACATCAATCACATCACGCTTATACCACATTACTCTTCCAATATAAACCACCATCATGCAATACCATCATCTCCATGTAACACTATCATGTACACCATCATCATCATGTAATACCATCATAACTCCAATCTGGCCCATAGGTTCGAGAGCATGAACCTACACTCTGATACCAAGTGTAACGACCAAAAAAAAAAACACACACGAACAACACAGTAAAAGACAGGATAATTTTTTTTTGACTCGCTTCGACACATAACACGACACAACATGTCGTCACAAGGTTACAACCAACTCTAGGAACCACTTGTTACGAGGATGGCCACAAGGTCAGCACGGAAATGTTCACACCCAAAAGGATAATACACTTTTCTTTTCAAAGAACAACATAGAAGTCCAACCACATGACACTCACACAGCTAGGGCAAGCCACAGTAAGAAATGATTGAAGGTTATTTATTTTGATTAAACACCCTTTATCTCATGACTTATGTTTTCAGAGAGATTCAAGATATGATTCGTACAAATTCATCTTACCAACTGAGTTATTTTCTTAAGCACTGTAGAGTAGTTCACTTATAGTCTTCTCATTATGACAATTATTTATTTTATTTATTTATTTGATAAAGGTGATAATTTAATTTCACAAGGCCATCTATTCACACTTACGCTACTAAATCTCATTCATACCCTTATGACAACATTGGTTCACGTTCAACAAACTTAAGGGAGAATTACAAGGCACTTTGGATAAAGTTAAAGGAAGAAGTTCAATTGAGTTCATCCTTGAGACATCGTTAGTTATTACCAAGATTTAATTGGAGCTTGAGGTTTTATCCAGAAATATTAAAGATTTTACTTAGGCTTCATTGAAAGAGCTTTACAAAAGGAACTATTCACTTTCCAAAAAAGGTGAGAGATAAATTTCGTGGTTTCTAAATTGTTTCTTCCTACTTAATAAATCTTATTATATTCTAACAACTAACCATTGGTTTCCCTTAAACTCGTTTAAGAAGTCACCATATAAAGATAATGTTTGCTAGCTTAGCTAGGGTTAACAAATTATAAAATTTTACTTTACAAGGATAGTTTCACCTTTGATTACTTCAGGAATCTCTTGTTCTCAAGTAAGTCATCTCTACATTAATTTATCTGAATATATATATTTAGCTAACTTCTATAAGGGTTAACCACTCCATTTAATTTTACTTATATCACATCATTACAAGGTGTCAGAGAGTTTTGACTTAACACTTTATTCTCAAAATCAAGGTTTTACAATACTTATGCCAATGTAATGATTGAATATCATTTCTCACCAAGGTAAGTTACTAGTCTAACAACAAAAGGGAAAGAACACTTCACCATGTAGTTTTCCGAACATACCAAGACAAGAGATCTTCTAAACTCCTTTGCAAGCAATGTTACAAAATTTACAACGCATTGAACTTTCTACAAAGAACTTCATAATTTGAACTGATGAAACTTTTACACTCTTTTCCTTTAATCTACTCGCATAATCCATCTGCACAAATATATACTAGAGTCAGTTTGCTAGAACTGAGCATGATAAGATATAAACCTCACCTAATAACTTATGCCATCTAGCATTTAAATAAACGAAAGTTTGCAATACTCCCTATCAAATAATTTCTAACATACATTCAAAACTTAACTGCACATCTCATGATAATACATTTCATACTCATTAATGTTCACTTCCTTAAGATCTGCTTACATAAGAACACAATTCCAAGTGACTAGATATACAACCTTAACCATGCAATTAATCATACTTAAATTACAGTAATAATAATATCGCTCACTTTATACCTTCAATCTACTTCTCCCACATATGTATCCAATAATATTATCTTTTAATTAAATAACAGCACCAACGACGTTAAGTTCTATAATAAATACAAGTATCAATCTTATATTATTCATCGATATTACTCAAGCATCAAACCTTCATAGATAATCAATGATTATATGTAAGTATAATTTTGATATTTACCTCACAATTTTAAGAATATACTTATGTTAACAAATATTTCGCCAATCCATGAGTTCATATATTACTTAGATATCCTTTTGGTTGCTTATTACCATGTCTTTATATGTTTCTATTAGTATAAGAGTCCAACTCGTTGGAATGAGTCACGATCAACAATATTGTCATATTTTGCTAATATGTCAAAGATACATTTGACTAGCTAAGATATGTAAGCGTGGTCCAAGCCACTATAAATACAAG
This sequence comes from Taxus wallichiana var. yunnanensis, assembly GCA_018340775.1. NCBI lineage: Eukaryota > Viridiplantae > Streptophyta > Pinopsida > Cupressales > Taxaceae > Taxus > Taxus wallichiana. The sequence goes on from CM031236.1 coordinate 549,010,992, forward strand.
TAGCAACATTATCTCAACTCCCAATTGAGATGCAAGTATCAATTTTTAGCTAACATAATAATCATCGTAAATGCCAGAAAATATTCCACTCGTTAACCAAGTATTGAAATAACATATTTATCCTTACTGGTTACCTGATAACATAATATTTCATATTATATAATTCAACCTCCACTTGCATATCTCAATTTATGGGTATTAATTATTGTCCTATATAATGAAGTTAAATAATTTCAGGTCGACTTCTATCCTTACTGTCATATATGGTATGTACAGTCCCATTATGGTAGTTGTCACCTTTACTTAAGGTTGTGTATGAATCCATTTTAGGGTAGTTCTCATAACTTCCCTATTCATCTGTTTTCCTACCAAAAAGCATTTCAACAAGCTTTGAAGTCAAAGTATAGGATAAATTTATAATCTCATATTTCAAGCATTGTCTGAATTCATATGCCTGAGGGCCATCACATGTCAATCAAACTTGAAGAATGTACACATTCATGAGAGTTCGATGTATCCAATATTACTTTAACTGATTCGAAGATCTAAGTAGTGCCTCAAACTTAAGCCATATAATTATCCACACAAGCTAACGTCTTGAGTGCTTACCGTATTCAAAAAGATCACAAAAACAACCCCATCAACACATGCTTCAGGAGCGTTCCCATCTAAAAAAATAAGCTCATAGTACTAATAATAATAACAGAGGGCCTGGTGAGGGGTTTACAATAATCCCCAAGGTAAACGGTAATCAAAAGAGTCAGATGGTATCTAGAAAGACCAGTAAAACCAGTACGACTCCCCAAATAGAAGCCCCCAATTCTAAAGGGGTTTATATCATTATCAAACCACATTAAAAGACAAACATAGTCTTCCAAGAAAATTCCCGTTTTCAAGCCATGTTCTACAAATAAAAACAATACAAGGAATATTCTAAATCTCATTCACACACCACAATATTTTCTATGAAACCACTGTTCACAGGAATAATCATGGCAAAAAGATAAACCAACTTTATAAGATCGATAAGCGAGAATCACTAGAGAGATTTCTTCTTGTCAAATAGTAATTAAGATAAACTGTAAAGGGGGAGAGAGATCAGCTCATGCAATTATGATTATAAGTCATCGAAACCCATCTCTACAGAATTCAAACAAAAATTGCAGAGATTGATTTACCCAAATACTAAAGGAAATAAATTATTAAGAGAGAGGGTTAGGGCTTATCATGCCTTTAATGCGCTTCCCAAGACCAGGACACGCTGAAACAGGACCTGCAACAGCAACCCAAGCCTAATTCCATTTTCTTCAAGCTTGTTGGGTGCCCAAACATCGATCATCTCCACGTTGGCACAGGCAGGAGTTCACGGCTAGGGTAGGTGGTCTAAAATACTTGCCAACATCCTCCCAATGCGTGTCAAAAGGGAATGCTATAGCGGAACATGGACATCCATCCAGCACAATGGAAAATCAAATTTTTGTTTTGTATGGTGTGGAAACACCCACGAGGAAGCAAACTGTTTGACAAACTGCCTCAAGGAGATGTGGTCTCACTGCATTTCCACGTAGCAGGGTAAGAAGGAAAGGATGTCCAAAAAAAAACCAACAGGTGTCGAAGCTGATCAGTTGCCACGTTTTTTTTTCCAGCAAGTTCATATAATTGCAAAGCAATTTGTGCTTCATGAATATTCTGATATGAAACAGATCCACCTCTATGAGATTCTCTTCCATGAGTTACATTGTAAAACAAGTAAGGTCTCAATAGAGAATCTTTGTAATAAATTTCATCAGGTCTCCTGGTAACACTCTCACTGTCACTTAATCGATTTTGATAAAAATATCTTGAAGGAGAATCCCAAATTTGAGGATGCATTCGATACTGAACAGATAACAACATAGTTGGACAACCTGCTTGTTGGAAGCGCTCAAAAAGGCTTCTACCATACTGCAACATGCCTGCGCCTGGCTAATTCCTGTTGCAGGCCGTTGCTGTGGATCCCCGACAAGAACACACCTCGCAACACCCAAAGAAAGTGGAGGTAACACGCCTACTTCACTAGCTTGTAGCTTCATCTATAACCACCATATCAAACCCATTACTGCGCCCAAGGAGGAACCATGAAGAAAAATGCCTTGACAGAAAAGATTTCGATGGCCTCTCTGCCCACGCAACCAGGTCAAAATGGTAGTTTGGGAACAGGTGCGGACATCCATCCACGCGCGCAGGGTAAGAAGAGGAGGATCTCCAAAAAGGGAACCAACAAATGTCGAGGCTGAACAGTTTCCTAACCCAACATTCACGCAGTCAACAAAGAGGCAGAGAAAACGTGCCAGGAGAAGGAATCACCCATACGCATTGAATAAAAGAATAAAAATGAGATCATGGTGAAGAAAAATCAGGACTCCACCGACTCCCATCTCCCTCACGCAAGGTAGAAACATTAAATACCATAACTATTGGTAGTTCGGTGGTTGGGAGGAGTCTAACGCCATTTACTAGCAACAAGACATGCGAATGGACCTGGTCGGCCAAGGTGGCAGTGGAGGGTAGGTGAAAGAAGTTTAAAAGATTTAAAAACTGGGCAGTCCTCACCACGACCTGGCGCCCCCATGAGCCCTTCCTTCAGCAAAGATACGGGATAAACAAAATCTCTACTAACTAAGGTAAGCTCACAAAGCATACGAAAGAAGATATATTAATACAAATGTAAAAGGAGTTACAAGATTACCTGAACAGTTCTCATAAGCTAAAAAGGTATACGAATTTTTGTATGATTACTATTCAACCTGAGAAAATTTAATCACGTACACACGAGCAAGCTAGAGGAAGTAAGAATCGAACTCTCCATTACTCACAATGATTAAAAACAACATGCGAACAGGCCTAAGCGACCAAGCGCAGAAAACTAGAGGTTGGCATTCAAAAGCAAACACAAGGCAAGGAACGACCATGGCACCAAAATGGGTAATCCCTTCCTCAAAGCGGGCAGGGTTCATTCTGCAAGCGACCAACCAAACAATAAAATCGTTTAACGATAATTAATAATACTGATTGATAACAATCGACACCAAAAATAATGAGTTATAAATCGATCAATAATTAAAATAATAATATTGTTAATATTATTATTATTATTATTATTATTATTATTATTATTATTACCACTTAAAATAATTATTAATCATATTAACAAAGACGTATATACCAACTTGACAATAATGTAAAACAATAACACTATAAGATAGAGGCCAATCGATAATTAAATTAAAACTACATTGTTATCATTATATACTATAAATATAAATAATTTCTACTCACACCAATAATGGCCAAAGGTCCAGCTTAACTATGCAACAACAAAATCCTCCTTTAACTAGGTTTACGCACAGGACATTACACAGTCCACACACAGAGGTGTCAATAATGACTTGAGAACACAAGAAGGAGAGGGAAGGTTCTAAAACATCACGGAGACAAGATCTAAGACAACGGAAATACACACAACCATTCAACGCTCAACAAAAGGGTCATTGCGACAAGAACTAGGGTAAATGCCGATGGGGCATTACAATATTTAATTGAGTTATAAGGACTCCAAGAGTGGCATTATCTCTAACCTCAAATCTCATTTTTATTCTTCTATTATTTACTTTTACATCGGATTATGGTCTCATTATTACCATCACTTTATAACAAAACAAGTTAAGAAAGTACTTGTCTGACATCTTAAATAAGTACATGGTTAGAAGCATTATAAACTACACATGAACCACAAGTGATTTGTATTCAAGGTAAGGTCCCATGTTTCTGAATTTCACGATTCCGCATGTGAAATATTCTTTATTTCTTAATGTCATAAAAGGACCTAACAAGGGATTACGGGACAAGATTTAGGTTTTCTTTTGGTTCTCTAAAGTCAACATCTTTCAAACCAATTTTGTTTGCAAAGAGTTACTTATAATTTTCTACCCACAAGTTAACCTCCTAATCACTAAGGTTTAGTTTAATTCTAATTTTCACTTAGGGCTTTATGCCCTATTATATAAATTAGATTAAGGTTAAAGACATATTTACCCTATAAACCCCTCTCGTAAAATATCAAGGCACTATATTGTTTGTAGCAAAGAGAAGACATTTAGGTGAGAGGATCTAAAGAGGTCATTAAAAAAATTTAGGGGATAGTACCACTATTTCAATAGCTCCATGATGTCATCTGGATCACACAAGTAATTCATTCAATGAAGAAATTTAATTCTAAATCTATCTTCGGAAGACAAGGTATTCCACTAGGATACGAAGGAAGAGTTACCTCTACTTACTCCATATACGGTTTAGTTTGTGTTGCTCCTATCTATTAGGTTTATGATGATGTCACTAAACATACCGACTAAGATGGTAAACCCATTCTTGGGTTCTTATTTACCTAACCTAGGATGTTCCATCGAGTGTAAGGGTTCATTTTAAGGTCACAGTTTTCTATGCTAAGGGATTAACACAAGCAGGTTAGTTATGCATGAATTTTGAACTAGGGTTGACTGTTTCGTGGATTTCTTTATTGCATTTTCAAGGTGAGGAACACAACACCAACTATTTAATCAACAATTTTCCAATAGAAGTGCACTACAAGGTATTAAATTCAATTTCATTAAACATATATATTCAACTTTAACCATACAAATTTTGGGATCAAAATAAAATCCATGGTTAGATACATATTTCCCAAGCACCTCTAAAAATGGAAACATACACATACTACCAAATTCATCAATAAGTCTTTCAATACATTACAAAATATGGTTCAACCCCTACATTTATTTTATTTCAAATATAAAATAAAATAATACATAGTGAATTACAACCACACCATTTTCGCCACCTTACTTGCATCCTGCAAAACCATGCGAGCATGAAATCAACGATAAATCGCTGGCATGACATCCACCCTAATCTAACATAATTAACATTTTTAGTTTCCCATTCACATATAATAAGAATTACAATTTTCAATTGAAAGAAAGAGGTTTATGGACATGTATTCATTACATTTCATTTCACTTCATTTTGTAATCCAAGGAGAGAGAAAGAGAAAGGAAGAGAGAGAGAGAAACACCATTTTGTCAAAAGTTCTATTTCACACAACAAGTTACATTATAGAGTTTCCAAACAGTTATTTACATGTGTCAAAAGTTTCCACGGTGTGTTGGCAACTGACGAGGGTCCCACAACTTTCTATTTTTACATTTTCTTGCTAGCTACAAAAACATTCAAATTAGGCTCGAAGGCTAAGAAACCACTTTCAAACGTTGTATTTCGATGAGCAAACACACCACGGTTAAATTTCTACGTGTACGCTTATATACCAAGATTTCATAGCAACTGAAGGAATTTGGAATTGGCTAACGGTTTATGTTTTGGCTAGTTTTCCGGGGCCATCGGTCATAGTTGACCCAGTTGCAAATGAACAAAAGTTAGCTCAAGGGCTCAAAAATCACGTCCAAAACTAATGTTTTATGGATGAATGCGCAACGAGAAACTTCCTACAAGTTACCCTATATAAGGAGAATTCAACAGAGTCGACGGGACTCAGAACTACAAAACATTCTTCAAATGGTGACAAGTTTTTTCAAGCCACCGGTCTTAATTGATCTAGTTTGACCTAGTCTAACTCACATCTGGAGGCCTACAAAATTCTATTGTCAAACTATCTAGAAAAGTGTTTTTCCCTAAAATGAAAGTTCCACGCAATTTTCTAGTAGAAACACTAGAGGTTTATGAAGATGGATAATAATTTCTCTATCCAGGGTTTCAAATGCTAGTTCAAAGCGAAAGCCAACTTTATAGTTTTAGTAGCTTCATACTGACTTCAAAATGGTGTAACATTGCTCCCAGTATGGCATCAAAATATCAAAAATGTTCATTCAGGGTCAAACCAAAGGTTAAGGTGACTCCTCACATAACCAGGTACACGAATGAAGCTTAACATCCCATTTTGGAGTTACGAAGGGTACTTAACGAGTCTTAAAAAATGCAAAATTATCTATTTAAACAGGGAGATGGTCAACATTTTTTTTTGGGAAGTCAATTTCGTCTTGTCGATAAAACAATATTGAAGCAATCTAGTTGGGTAGGAAGTTTTCTAAATCACCTCAAAATGAGGGTTGAAGTTCATGGTTTAATACAAAAGGGTTATTTTGATTTCGTGAGTTACGACATGACATTTTATTGTTTTGTAACAAGTTAATATAAAACAATTAAATGTATTATAATCCTAATATTTTAAAATTATATTAAGTTGCAATTGAAAAATTAAAGTACGAGAGTTATGTAAGATAAGGGGAGATGAACCATGCCTAGGAACGAAGCTGGTCAAAACCGCGGGATTCGGTTCGGTATCTCGCTTAGGCATTTCATCAACCAGGTTGCATGCATTCAGAAAAATCCTCCACTTGAATTTTGTATGCATTTATGCCTTTTACAACCATTTCTACCAAGGTATAGATGACTACTACAACTGAGAAACCCACTTCTGTTATGCTTTGATGGGTACATACCCATTTCAAAGTTGTCCTCTTGGCAAAAACTAGGAAATGCTTGCTACCGATTTAGGATCTTTGTTTTACACTTGCCACTGCCATTTGCTTCAAGAGTTTCTATAGCCTTTACAACAAACCCATTTTGTGCAAATCATCCTATCATTGCAGTCTATGACGCCACATTTATGACAAGTGTTCAATCAAGCATTTCACATGCCAAACGCATGCTTCCACCATTGCATACCTATCTCATTGGAGAACTTGCAAAAAAACATGAGAGAAAACCCTCATTTTGTGTATATACTGCAGTCTATGATATTCAACAAGGCACATTTTTATTTTATTTTATTTACATTCACGTATACCAGAGCATTTGCAAATACAACATCTGAAAACCCATTATTCTTTGAAGGATAACACTATCTTTGCTTTCAAGAGTTCCCTTAGCGGTGAGCGATGGGAGGATCTTTGGTGAAGGAGAAGGAATCCATATTCACACTGCCAATCGCATTTTCTTGAAAGTTAATAAAGCCTTTTTAAAAAAACACATTTTGTGTATATCTTGCAGTTGTTGCAAACCAAAGGCCATAATGTTTTTAGGCATTTTTGCGACACAGTTCACATGCCAAACACATGCCTCCACATTTTCACTCCCGTCTTCCCAAGTGCTTCCAACTGTAGCATCAGATAAAACCTCAACTTGGTGCACAGGCTAGGAGAAAGCTGGAATAATTTTGGATTTCCAGTCTTCTTTGATGGACATCCATACTCTTTTACAGAGCTCGTGCTTTGACACAGGCTGGGAGCAAGCGTGCAAATGAAGACTGCTTGGGTTGGAGCTCTTTTGCATAAGAGAAAACTGTGTGAACTTATTGTGAGGATAACCATGTCTTCTGTGCTTTGCGCTATCCAAGACTACTAATCGGGCTGGAATTTCAAATTATCTATGCCTATCAAATCAAAATTTTCTACGGCTTAGCTCTTTCAGATGGATGTAATTTCCAGTAATTTTTATAGATATATCTATAATCTGTTCATAGATATATAAATAGGTATTATGTTTTTATATAAACCACTTAAAAAAATTTACGGTTTTCAAAAAATTTAGCCTATCATTGTCTATGGTTTTTAAAAAATTTTACTGTAAAATACGGTTAAAATCACAAAAAATGGCCTACAGCCTATCAATTTCCAAGCCTGCTACTAATGCCTTTTTCCGGGTTTCACGTGGGAAGACTCATTGGATTCTCCAAAAATAGTGGTTGGAAACTTAGGATGCCAATAAAGTGTTTGTATTATTGTGTTTGGAACATGACAGGTCGGTAAAACTGGGAGGGGTCACCCATGTGCCTTCACATCACAATGATTCATCCACTCACCCACTTGTCCACAGCCAACATGCATTCCATCATGTATTTCATTTTTTTAATAATAAAGGTACTTGCTTGAGTCGACACTACACCTTGATTGATATCCATGTCACTCTAAATTTTATTTCATTTAATGTACTATAATGAAATGCTTTCCACTTACTATTGGAAAACTAATAAGATGTATTCTTTTGATTAATATTTCATATTGCACTTCTATAGATTATGAACATTGATTCCTATTAATCATAGTGATTTGATTTAAAAATAAAATGCCTCTTCTATATTCTTACAACACATATCCTTCACGTGCTTTAAGGATTCATCAATTCAACAAAAATAATACTTGGAAAACAATAAAAGAAATATCAGAAACAAGGATTCCTTATAACAACTTAAATTTGTAAATCTCTACTCACAAATTTGTGGCCTTTAAAAGTGTTTCTTAAAAAAACTTGGTCAACTAACTCATGCGGAATTCATTCCTAACATGAATATAGTAGTATCATTATATAGATACACGACCTACTTACCTACAGTATGCCTTGAAACAAAAAATGACCTATATGAAATTAAGTGTTTCCCAAACCTATATACAAGAGAAGGCCCAATTGATAACACAACTCGATGTATTGATTCATCTCAAAAATTATAATTATGGGTTAAGTCAATTCATTTCATCTCTTCATCATATAATGTTGTATTTGAAACGATGAAGATTACACCTTTGTGTTGCACTCTAGTGCATAAGATTGCACTATGGTCATCTAAGTGAATCCGTTCACACTTAATTTACAAGTCAAAAGACTTCATACCTTAATACATACATTGGAATTATTTGCATAATGATTCTCTTACTTCTATTTTGACGTTGATCAAAAAGGCGACTAGACAATATTATGAAAATCTCCATTAATTATCCTTAATCTTCATGAAATTTTCACATCACAATAAATTTTTAACATACACTTAAAATAAAGACACACTAAACTATAGCTAAACAAAATACAACATTTATATACTTGTAGGCTACAAATGAATAAAAATATATATAGAATAAAAAATGAACCTTGCGTAAGAGTTATATAAGAAATTATTAAGTTTCTTAACAAATATAGACTTCATTTTTTTCCTTAATAATGCTAGACTTACTTTTTTTCTAATTAATTTCAAGTGAACTCGGATTCTCTTGCAACATAGGCTTGGGTGAAATTATCTTTATATTCATCATAAAATAATAATAATAATCATGTTCCTTGTTGTTTTCACAAAGCACATACATGAATGGAATGCTAGAAAACAACAGTCTGAATTAAATACCAACATGTTCCACACCCATTCCATGGATCAAATTGTTCCCACCCAAACGATATCTACTATTTGTTCTCAATTTCATCATTTTAATATCACATTAAATTTTATTCCACTAATTTGAATTTTACAAAGTCGAAGATGAAACCAAATGGTGGATGTGATGCGTGGATGATAATCACTCAAGACTAGCCCATTTCTTTGTCCCGAATTTATTTGTTATGTTAGTATATATTTCATAAGAAAAATGTCATTTCGACCGAAATTAACCTTTGGGTGTAGCTAAGAGCGAATGGATATAGCAATGGAAGGTAGATATTTTATTTTTTTTAGCATTAAGGGGTTCATTCGGGTGGAGTTTAATTTGTTGGATAAGGGAAAGATGTGATTGCAATTCTAGAAATATAAAAGTGTGAACTAAATACTCTCATTTCCCATACCTTCTCCTTGATTACATTTTTACTACCCAAATAGTATTTGTTATTAATGCTTCACTTTATCATCTCAATCATGCTCACATTATTCACATGAGTGTGATTAGAGGTTTAAAGGACCAATAAAAGAAAAATTCAAAAGAACAAAGGTACAAGGCCTAATCACACCACTTACCTCATGTAGAAATGTGAATGCCCCTTTTTAGTTTTAAGCTCGAGTAGTTGCAATGAAGAAGAAGATGAACGAATGATCATTTAAACACCTATATATGTCCCACACCCATTCCATGGATCAAATTGTTCCTACCCAAATAATATTTACTATTTGTGCTCCATTTAAGCATTTCAATCTCATAAAGAGGATAAATAAGACACATACATGAATGGAATGTTGGAAATCAACAGGTCTGAATTAAATACGTACATGTTCCATACCCATTCCATGGATCAAATTGTTGCTACCCAAATAATATCTACTATTTGTGCTCCATTTCATCATTTCAATCTCAAATTAAACCTCATTAATTAGCCAAAAGTTTATTCAACTAATTTGACTTTTGAGACTTGAAGATGAAACCAAACAACAAATGTGATGCATAGATGACAATCGATCATGACGGGACCATAAACTGTCCCAAATTTGACTGCCATGTCAACATAGATTTCACAAGAAAACATGTCCTTTTTATTGAAATTAACCTTTGGAGTGCAAGTAAGAGCAAGTGGATAGAGCAAGTAGGAGGTAGATCTTTTATTTTTTGGCATTAAGGGGTTTAGCCGGGTGGTGTTTAATTTGTTAGATAAGGTGAAGACGTGAATGGAATTCTAGAAATATAAAGGTGGGAACTAAATACCCACATGTCCCACACCTCCTAGATTAAATTTTATTACCCAAATAATATTTGCTATTCGTGCTCGACTTTACCATCTAAATCTTGCTCACATTTTTCACATGAGTGTGATTGGTGCTTTAAGGGACCAAGAAAAGAGGAAAATTCAAAAGAACAAAGGTAAAAGTCCTAACCACACCACTTACCTCATGTACAACCTGTGAAGGCCCCCTTTTAGTTTTAAGATTTAGTAGTTAAAAGGAAGAAGGAGTTGAATGAATGATCAATTAAACACCTATATCTCACACAATCATTCCACGAATCATCTTCCTACCCAAATAATATTTTCTATTTGTGCTCCATTTAAGCTTTTCAATCTCACAAAGAGGATAAATATGACACATACATGAATGGAATGCTTGAAATCATCAAGTCTAAATTAAATACGTAAAATGTTTCATACCCATTCCATGGATCAAAATACCCAAACTATATTTACCATTTGTGCTCCATTTCATCATTTCAAAATCAAATTAAACCTCATTAATTACCCACAAAGTTTATTCAACTAATTTGAATTTTACATACTCGAAAATGAAGCCAAGCGGTGGATGTGACATGTAGATGAAAATTGATTATGACGAGACCAAGAATTGTCCCCGATTTGACTACCATGTCAAAGCATAGATTTCACATGAAAACATGTCATTTTTGATTGAAATTGACCTTTGGGTGCAAGTAAGAGCAAGTGGATAGAGGCGCGGGAGGTAGATATTTTAATTTGTAGCATTTAGTGGTTCGGTTGTGCAATGTTTAATTTGTTAGATAAGACAAAGACATGAATGAAATTTTAGAAATATAAAGGTGGGAACTAAATACCCACATGTCCCACACCTTCTACATAGATTAGATTGTTCCTTCCCAAATATATATATTATTCATGCTTCGCTTTATCATCTAAATCATGATAGCATTATTCACATGAGTGTGATTGGTGCTTTAAGGGACCAAAAAAAGAGGAAAATTCAAAAGAACAAAGGTACGAGGCCTAACCACACCTCTTGCCTCATGTAGAACTTTGAAGGCCCCCTTTTAGTTTTAAGCTTGAGTAATTGCAAGGAAGAAGGAGATGAATGAATGATCATTGGAAAGTGAGCTTGTCCAACAAATGGTCGTACAAGAGAAATCATTCGCCACTCAATTTTTTTCTACCTTAAAGGTTGTTAATTGAACAACATTTAATTTGGTAGTTAGGTGAAGATATGATTGGAATGTTTGAAATTAAATGACATGGGGAGTGTATAGTTGCATGCTTTGTACCTATTCAAAATATCATATTCTTCTAGCGCAAAGAGTATCTATTATTTGCACTCCACTTCATAGTTTTGATCTTGTTCGCACTAGTCACGTGAGTGCAACTGACGTGTAAAATTTATCTTCATATCAAACTTTACTAATTTTTTATTTCATTGCATAAATATTTTCAATTGAACTTATTTTTGACGTAATTATATTCATGTATAGAGATAAAGAAACATGTAATACTCTTCTATATGTTTAATTAATAATATCTAAATAATAGTATACTTTATTTTTAGTATTAAAACAATACTCAACAAAATTGTACACGCATAAGTGGCTATCAAGTTTACCCGCGGCAAACTTTAGGTTTTTTTTTTTTTTTTTGTTTAATTTCTCTTTCTAAATATGAGTATTAAAATATGGGTTGAGAGATAAATAAACTCCTGCCGTGAATCCTCCGGTAGAAGCTGGTAATGGCGCCGAAAAGTCTGAGCTCGTTGCCGAAAAACCGCCACGAGCGGTATGGGAAGAGACGGCGGCCGTCAAACCGGTTTTGAAACAGCGGTTTCGACCGGTAAGGCTTTGGCTGTTGCAAGCAAGGACGTTACAGAAGCCTCTGAGAAAAAGGACCTTGACATCGAGACCCCGGTTCGAATCCCTGCGGCTAAGCTTCAAGTTCATTTGAACGCAGGCGTAGACGAAACAATGACAGCTCAATAATATGTAAAAATATTTTCGGTCCGCCTATTTGAAACTTAGTCACAAAAGGATACAATTAAACAAATAAACGTCAATGTGATACAATCCTGTCGTTTATCGGGATCTGATCCGTATTTCGTCACAGCCATCCGATTTCTACGAGAGAAAACTCGTTCAGCGTAAATATGTTTAAAACCAATAATATTTCTATGACCTTGTGGAAAGGAAACTTCTTGAGATGGAACCAAATGCTGCTTCTTGGAAAACATCTCTATATTTTTTCTACTCAGATTACGCGGCCGTGGAAAATGTAAACAAAGACTAAGGTAGAAAGTCACGACGTGTTTTGACAAACGAGTCAACGATGGAATTCGAAGCTGTGTCTTCTCAATAACGGCAGCGCGTAACAATTTCTCTCTTTTCTGAAATGCATTTTCTTTATCCTCCCAAACTCCCTTTATAAAGGTGGTGGAAGAGCAGGGCGGAATATACAGAGCAAATCACCGCAGGGTGGGTCAGTCTGATACTCAATGGCTCGTTTGGATGGTGTGGGTTTCCTCAATGTATTCTTTCACCTTTTCCTTTGGATGTCGCACAGTATTGAAGGATGTCCACCCCATGAATTGAAGGCGCTTCTGGTTTTCAAGGTCAGTTTGAATGAGTCAACCGAAAAGCTCAAGTCGTGGGAGGGAAAGGACTGCTGTGTATGGAGAGGTGTTTACTGTGATAATATAGAAATCGGTGGACATGTCACCAAGTTGGATCTCAGTGGACTTGAGCTTTCAACAGTAAGTGATCACATTGATTCCTCCTTATTTCAATTAAAACATCTGCAGTACTTAGATTTGAGTGGTAATGAGTTTGAAGGAATTCCAATACCACAAGGTTTGGGTTCTTTGACAAATTTGACATATTTAAGCTTGTCCAGAACGATGTTTCAGGAGTAGTGCCACCACAGCTTGGAAATTTGTCTTCCTTGCTTTATTTAAATCTTGAGCATTCGTCAGACAGTTTTGGCTATGATTTGGAGATCCCTAGCTTACAGTGGATGTCTAACCTATCATCCCTTGAATTCCTTGCAATAACAAATATCCAAGTCAATGATATAAGTTGGGGGAGGATAATCGGTAGCCTCTCGCACCTTAAACATCTGGAGCTGTCTGGATGTGCTCTGCCAGGTACTACCATCCCTATCCCTTTGGTCAATCTTTCGTCACTTGCTTTTCTCGACTTAAGTTTTAATGCGTTTGTGGGAATACCTTCTTGGATCGGGAATATGAGCAAATTAACAATACTTGATCTGAGTCGGACTTCTTTGAATGGTTCCATACCTGATAGTATAACAGAGCTTGGTTTTCTGGCACGCCTGGACCTCCATGACAACAACATTGTTGGAGCCATTCCCAAAACTATTGGGAATCTCACGAATCTTAGATATCTAGATTTAGGATACAACATGTTGACAGGTAGTATACCTTCTTCTTTTGGAGATATCCATAGTTATTCAGGAAGCCTTTCTTATTTAAGCCTTTCAGATAACAAATTACAAGGTGTCATTCCAGCCAGTTTGGGTCATCTCACCAATCTTACTCTGATCGATCTTAGCTCGAACCAGCTTGGTGGCTCAATCCCGCCTTCTATCGGCAATCTCTCTTCTCTTGATTTTTAATGCTAAATGGTAATCAGCTGAGCGGAGGCCTTCCCCAGTCATTTTCTCGGCTATCTTCCCTGACTTATCTTGATGTCAGCGGCAATCTGCTGAGTGGAAGCATTCCTTCCGCACTGCCGTCATCTCTTTGGAGATTACAACTGGGAGGCAACAATATGATGTTTGGAACAGTCTCAGAGACCTTCTTTCAGAATAAATCCAACTTGATAAGTTTGGGATTACCTGCTGGATGGATTATCAATATTAGCTCAACATGGATCCCCCATTTCAACTGGAGGATATAAATCTGAGTGGATGTACAATTGGAGGCCCAATACCAAGCTGGATTTCAACTCAATATTATAGGCTACGAACACTGGACTTGTCAGGCACCAAACTCGAGGGAAATATTCCTTCATGGCTATGGGATGTTTGCTCACGGTGTAGCACTATAAACCTATCCGACAATCATTTGGAAGGACCTTTGGCTCCTACAGGGAGTTACTTGGACCTGGAGAATTCGTGCACTTAGATCTGTCTAAAAATGAATTGAGTGGACATATATCAGCTGATATTAATATGCATTTAACTGCTGTAATTTACAACAACTGTCACTTGCAGACAACAAATTGGACGGGCCAATACCAGCTTCAATGGGAAATATGGGAAGTGTGTTATATTTGGATATGTCGAAGAATAGGTTAACAGGCACAATCCCTGATTCTTTTGGTAATACAATTTTTATACTCTGTTACTTGCAGACAACAAACTTCAAGGGTCCATACCGGCTTCACTAGGAAGTGAAGCTATGAGATCTCTAAAGATTTTGGATATATCAAAAAATCGGTTAACAGGAAATGTCCCGCCAAGTTTGGGTAATGTGCTTTCTCTTGAGGTGCTAAATTTGGAAAACAATGCTCTGGATGGAGAGATCCCTGCCAACATCGGCAACCTGTCATCTCTTGTCATCTTTAATATGGCTGGTAATCATCTCACGGGTGAGATCCCTAAAGAGCTTTGTAATATGAAGAAACTTATGTCTCTCCGCATAGGAAAGAACAATCTACATGGACATCTACCTGAGTCATTAAGAAATCTTTCACTATTACAGGTACTTGATGTGGGACATAATAATATAACAGGAAACATTCCAGATTGGATATCTGATTTTTCAAGTCTTCAAGTTCTTGTGATGAGATTGAACAACTTCAAAGGAAAACTTCCTCAGCAGATCGGCCAAATGCCTCGGCTTCAAATCTTAGATCTTTCTTCGAATCTTTTGTCTGGTGAGATCCCGGACATCTACTTCACTTTTTCAGCCATGGGCCAACAAAAGCAAAATATGTCCAAGCTTGGAGAAAACCGTAAAAGCCAATTTGTTGATAATAAGTACTTTGTGGATAGTTTAGATCTAACTATGAAGGGATCAGGTTTGCATTATGAATATATTCTTTCTGGGTTGACATGCATTGATCTGTCAAATAACAATTTGTCTGGCCATCTCCCGCGCGGAATTGAAAATCTAAAAGGCCTGGTAATACTGAATCTCTCCATGAACACATTCCGTGGGCCTATTTCAGATCATGTGGGAGAATTAGAACTATTGGAATCGCTTGACCTTTCTGTCAACAATTTCTCAGGGCGAATTCCATGGCAACTTGGTCTTCTTGATTACTTGGGATATTTAAATCTCTCTTACAACAATCTTTCAGGAAGGATACCATTGGAAGGACGTCATATGATGACATTTGAAAATGTATCATATTTAGGAAATCCAAATCTGTGGGGATGTCCACTTGAAAGGAACTGTTCTCGCCCTCATCATCCTCTTCTTCCGCCACCCGCAATCGATGATGAAGATGAGACAGATGAAGGGTTTCCATGGTATTGGTTGAGTTTTGGATTGTCTGTTGGAATGGGATTTTCTACAGTGGTGATGGTGCTTACATTAAAAGTTGGTTGGAGAATTACATTATTTCAGCTGATGGACAGAGTTATAGCATACCTGTTTGCCAAGCTTTTCAACTGGTAAAAAGCTAAATTTCAGTATCTTTATAGCCTGTCTTCGTTTATAAATAAATGAATGGAGGGAGCCTTCAAACATATTGTACTGCAGTTTTAGGTGTGGATTGTATTGCTTTGCCGTTATAAAGGTTCTGCCAAGTTTAGTTAAAGGAAAAAGCGGATAAGGATACATGCACCACGTCGGTTATAATTTTTGTGGAGGAGTACATGCACATTGTGAATTGTTTGAGGATTTGAATGATCATTTTTAGCTTTTATTACTAATAAAAATATAAACTAGAGAGGTCTCTAAGTGTTTGTGTGATTAGTCAGGAGACAATACACTATTTCCAACATAAAATAATCTATAATATATTCCTTTCAAAAATTCAATCAAATTAAATGACATGACCAGAATGTAATGCCAATGTAATTAAGTTTGAAGTTCTTTCATGGTTATTAAAAAGCATATAGCAAGTTGACGGGCTAACTATTCCTCTTCCTATTACGGAGTCTACCATTTGTTTATTTTTATATAAAAACAATTTGGCTGTAATAGATTCAATTTTCTTGCCGACATAATTAACATAATAGTTATCAAAATAATAAATGAGGAATAATAATTGAAAAAACCTATTAGGAATATAATTTTTAGTAATGGAAATCATAATTGGAATAAATCTAATTAAAAATATTAAAAAATATTTTTGATGATATGACAATCAAGACACCCGTTTTCAAGAAAGTTAGGGTAATAAATGTCATAAAGGAGGAGATAGGAACCCTAGCAAATAAATTCATTCATAATGGTGATTTTGCGTAGATCCCAAAACTAAAACAAAAAAATTGTAAAGTTGTGATTTAAAATATGTTTAAAACCAATAATATTTCTTTGACTGTGTGGAAAGGAAACTCCTTGAGATGGAACCAAACGTTGTTTCTTGGAAAATCTCTATATTTTTTCTACTCATATTACGACGATGACGACTTTTGACAAACAAGTCAACAATGGAATTTAAAGTTGTGCCTTCCCGATTACGGTTTGTTGTATTAGTAATGACGACTTCTCAATCACGGAAGTGCGTAACAATTTCTCTCTCTTTTCTGAATGCATTCTCTTTAATTAGAAACTATTTGACTTTTCTATGGCCATAACTATGCTATCAAATTTAATATTTAGAACACTAAGCCCTTTTCAACAATACTATGGTCTATGAGTGACTCACGAATATGAAACTTCGATTTAGTGACAACACACATCAGTTAGGCAAGAAGCTGAATAATCGATTTAGACAATTTCATGAATAATTTTTCAAAATTTCCACTTAAATAGTTTCTTACATGGTATCCGAGTCCTCATATGTTATATCTTAGAATAGTGACATCCCCTAATGAGATGTAATGTGTATATCTATCCATGTTTAAGGGATATGTTCATAGTTGTTTTTATATTATTTAGGATAGGGATAATATTCTCGATAAGTTATGGACATGTCGATTAGATGTTTTATTGAAGAAACCCAAGTACCAACGCTTCAAATTGATTCCTTAATTTTTGGTATCCACCTTTTTTGGGTAAGGATACCACATATTCTACTCAATTTTAGAGTGAATCCTGAATTTTAGGAATAAGGGATTACTTGGTAGAATCAAAATTCGATCAATTCTCCTATTGAGAATTTATCCCACCCCAATTATTCTTGTATTTTGGTGGATATGAACACCTAAAATGACTATCTTGTTATTAGCGAGATTAAATTTTAAGCCCTTCTATGGTCTCATCATGTTGATTATGAGAGATTTCCCTTCGGAGTTCCATAAATTCCTTTAGTTAGGTCACATGGGATCATATTTCCTATCTTTGAAACATAAAGTGAATGAAATGGTTTTTGTGGAAGGATGCTCTGCACCATCACCTAGTTTTGGAAGGAAAAATTGAAACATATTCTATTTGAAAATCAAGAGTATCAAACGTGGGGGAGGAGCCAACTACTATGACTCAAGAGGATGAAGTTGATCTTGTTGGTATCCAAATTCGTTCTCCTTTTCAAGCCGAGCAGCAACACGGATTGGACATGGAGCTTAGAGACAGATAGATCATAGTGTGTGTCGTTTTGTAGCCGAGGATGAGTACTAGCGGCCCTTTCTCACTCAGTTTGTGGAGAGATGGATAGAACCTTCAAGAGAATTTGACCTGTCCTCACTACTTTAGGTCGTGCCTCTTCCACCAGGGTGAGAGGACCCTTAGTGTAACCTCTGTTTGATGAAGGAGATGAAGATATCCTTCTTTCGGACAAATTTTAAGAAGAAAACCTTGGGAAAATACGGTCAATACTCCATAATTTAACTCTTAAGAGTTGTCACTTCTAAACGATGGAGATACTTTCAACACAAGGCTAAGGTTATTGAAGACATTAAGAAATCCTGATTGTTCTACATATTTTAGTGAGTATATTTTGTTCCTTTGTTGATATACATGGAAAATAGGGGTAGTTCAGGATGGATTCATGGTTTTTGAATGATTTTGGTGGGAGATGAAGTAGGATAAAGTTGATTATACCTGATCTCTAAGAAACTTCACAAAAATGGACCACTCAACAACAGAAAGCTTCAGAACAGTTAAGACGTTCCTTCAACCAGAAGGTGTGCTTCAATGGAGGCCTAGATCGGCATGTTTTCACATAATATTTGAGACTCTAACATGAAGGCTCGAGTTAAGAGACTCAAGTAAACATCAAAGTCTATGATCAATCATGCCTAAGGTACACCCAAAGACTTACAGACAATATTTATCAACAAATGATAGTGAATTGATTTTAAATTTGTTTATCTCATCCAAGATGAAGGCTCTTCTTCAAATGAAATTGTAAATACCATTAAACATCACGGGAACAAGATCTTGTGTGATTTCACAAAGATTTCAATGTAAGATTGCAATATGAACAAAAGAAACCATTTGCAGACATTCTAAAACAAAGTAGACACAAATTGATAGAGATTGGACACAAGTTAATTTCAAAATTGCTTAGATTCATTAGCAGGGGAAAGATTCTATAGCAATATCAGTACTCGTCAATGGCTATACATCTGCAACCAACTTGACATGATAGAAAATCTAACACAGAAGAAAATAACATGTTATCTCGGCTTGGTCTCTCAGGAAGACGACTTTCTCAAATTTTTCTCTTAAGAATTTAACCTCCTGACCATTTGCAAGAGTATTCTCCTTGTATTTATAAATTTTTACTCACTCAAATTCCTCCCAAAAAGAGAAGAATATTCGAGGACCTTTGCTTGTTACCAATTTGCCTCGAAAGTAACATTTAACAAATTTGCATCGAAAGGTGCCACGTGGACCAATTGTGAACTAATCATGTTTCTTGGGCCCTCGAAAAATGAATAGGATGTCATGCCACAAATTTTTGGCAATCCTTCTAATCATTATGATTCATTCATGCGATAAATCACCTTTTAAATCATTTTCGGAGACTCGCTTACAGTTGGATATGACAGGTAATTATTTTTGCTTTTGAGGGAAAACCTTTTTCATCTTTTGCACTTGTACTTTCATCATTTCATCCTTTTCCCTCTCCTTCCTCTCTGATTCTGCCCCGCATCCATCTACTCTTGTAATTCCTATTTTTGCAAGTTCTGAGCAATTCCAAATTCAAAATATCAACCTTAACAATCCTTGGACTCACAAATTAAGTTCCGAATCCATTCATTACCTCTTTATACACGAGAGATGATAAGGAATTTCAAGAAAAGAACAATGAAAAAAATGCGTATTCATGTCTCTAGGAATCTTGGAGAAAAAAATGGTAGGAAAATAGACGTAATAAACAACAATCATTGATTCTAGCCCTTTTCCACTTTATATCATAGCCGTCCACATGTTTCCTTAGTGCAACTGCAAAGGAGAACCACAAAGGCAAGTCCTAAACAAGCGCGGGCCTTCCACATGCCCTGGGCCCAAGAAAAATGCCTTTTGGCCTTTGAAAAGTCTCAGTGTAAAAAGGAGCCAGTGGAAGCCTCCACGTGTCTTAATGGAACATTTTGAGATGGTCCCCAAAAGAAGAGACCCCAAATAAGCACGGGCTCAACACGTGTCTCATTCCAACAAAGTTTGTTAAAAAAGTTGAAAGTTCAGCGAGAAGGCGCCATGTGTCTAGGGTCCGAGACATTTTTCTTTGGTCCATTGAAAAGTCCAAGAAAAGGGTAGAGTGAGCGGAAGCCTCCAAGTGTCCTCTTGGCACTTCTTCAAAATAAAACTTAGGGGCCGGTCCCCAAACATGCGCGGTCCCTCCATGTGTCCTAGGCCCTTAGAAAGTTGCTTGAAAAGTCTAAGTATGGGAAGACTGGCGGAAGCCTCCACGTGTCTTCATGGCGCAACTTCAAAATAAAACCCAGGGATGGTCTCGAACAAGAACGGTCCCTCCACGTGTCCCAAGTCTTTCAAGATTGCTTTGGAAATTTAATGTATAGGCGGAGCCAACGGAAGCTTCCACATGTCTCTCTGTCACAATTGTTAGGGTGGGACCCTAAGGCAGATCCTCAAATGAGCGCCTTCCTTCCACGTGTCCAAGGTCTACCAAAGCTGTACCAGTTGCATAAATTTTTTTCTAAGTCTGGGAAAGGCAGCAGAAATCTCCATGTGCCTCCCGATGCAACTCTCGAGGCCAAACCAAAAGGTGAATTTTCAAATGAGTGCCGACCCTCCACGTGGACAAGCTTTAAGTTTGAAGCAAGCCTTAGAGTTTTTCAAAGTGCCCCACCGAGCCACCTCCAACCAAAAAGGTCCACGTTTCCACTAATGATGAGATGTAAATTTAACGGGGCAAAATACACCCGTCAAATCGTAAAATGCAGGAAAATCACCATTTGAGCCCAGAAATGAATCTTTCTTCATGGAAAGAGAGTTTGGAAAAGATATAAGGCCCAAATGTGATCCTCAAGACACATCCAATCACGTTTGAAAGATATTTGGGATAAAAATGATAGGGACGATAAAACGTGACTATGGAAAATGGAAGGAAAGGAGAAATCCGAGTTTTATGCCCAAGTTACATACTCTTTCATATGGACAAAGGAAGAAAAAACAAATTATGGACTTTTAAGTGATCCTTGTAGTGGAAGGAAGGAAACTTAATTTGTATATTTATTAGAAATTAAATTCTCGAAATTTAGGATGGTATTCAAAGCTCGCAATATGTATCATGGAAAATAAGTATTTCATTGCAAGGGGATGAACTAATATTCTTGTATTATAAAAGAATGCTCTTGCATTTTCCATTTATCAATTTTGTATTGTATAGTTGAAAAGGGACTTACATTTTGCCTTGTTGTAATTTGTATGATTAATTGGTAAGTTTGAAATGTTTGAAATTTTATATAAATTTGTATATATAATAATAATAATAATAATAATAATGAATAAGTGGTTCCTTGTATTCACTTTTGTAGAAACTTACTTAAAATCTTTATAAACAAAAGTTACTAGTTTCAACTATATTCTCGAAGATGAATAGATATAGATTTAAAATTACCTTGCCCTTCTATGTTATTACACAAACAAATTTTAATGCGTTTTTTAAAATAAGGAAACATTATATATATATATATATATATATATATATATATATATATATATATTATATATAATACTATTTTATTTTAAATAATACTATTATTTGATATATATAATACAATATATATACATAATATATTAACAAATTAATTTTAATATTTAAAAATCCCATACTTAGATGAATGGATTTTTGGAATTAAAAGTTTTTGTATAAACAAAATTACATATATAAGCTGAATGGCTATATTATACCAAAGTTTTGATAATTATAGAAATAAAAAAGAAATTTTTAAATAGGACACGACCTTATTAAATAAATCAGATGGTTGGGGGAGGGTGCTTCACCCACCCAACCTATATTGTAATATAACCCCCCAGTCAAATCTTAAACCCCAACCAATGCTACGTCGTGGCTTTTATATACCATGATCTATTGTATTAATACACTGCGCCCAATACAAATGGATCAAACGAGTTAGTTGAAATCTACACACACACACACCAAAAAAAAAAAAACCTTAGATTTATGTGTATACTCTATTTAAATCTAGAAATAAAATTGGGAAAAAGCGCTCATACCCAAATACGGTAAACTTAAAGAATAATATAAAATAATGATACAATAACCATTGCTGATAGAAGTAAAATTGAGAAGAGGGATGCAAAACAACACTCCAAAATGTGTATATCCATCCAAGAACAATGGGAAACCTTCAATGGCCTCCATGCTCCCAAAACATCTTTGTTATCCAAAATTCACCCCCCAGGGTAATTTTGATAACATGCATCAGAAGGAATCCCAACAGGTTGATAAAATGGAAGAAATGCAAAAATACGGTTGCAGGACTGTTTTGAGGGATTTCGGGTCTAAAGGGCTCGGGTCGTACCAGTTCGGGTTGAGCTAAGGTTCATCGTATCAAATCTTGGAGGCCAGAAAAAATCGTGAAAATCGGCTAAGTCCCAAGTCCAGGCAGTAGGGACAGTTGGGACGTTGGGGCGCAAACCGGCCGAAAAGTTTGCCAGCAGCGATCCGTGCAATTGGGACGTCACGGGCCATGGGTACGCGCGGGATGCGAAATGCCCGAATCGGCCGAAAGAAAGAAAATTTGCCTAAGTCTTTGACCGGGACAAGCGGGACAAGAGTACGCGGTGGGCCTTGAACCGGCCGAATCGGAAGAATTTGTCCCGCATAATCCGGGAACAAGCGGGACAAGAGTACGTGGCGGGCGCGAACCGGCTGGTTCAGCCGAATCAGAGGTCTTTCATACTGGGACATCTGGGCCAGAAGTACGCGTGGGATGCGAAAAGTCGAAAGAGCCGAGAGCGAATGAAATCCCGCCACGTGTCTTCACTTCAAACAGGAACAAGGAAGCCCGAATCGGCCGAAGGAAGAGATTTTTGTCTGGGACAGTTGGGACAAAGGTACGCGCGGGATGCGAGGGATGCAAAAAGCCGAAGCGGCCGAAGGCAAAGAATAAAAGTCAACGTTTGACCCGTGAAACTTCAAACGGCCATAACTTTTGACTCCGAGCTCCGATTTTCATAAAATTGGACTTTCTAGAACGAGCACGATGTCCTCTACGCCACAAAAATTGGATTTCTTATTTTTAATGAGGGTATATATATTTAAATGAAGGAAACATGTTCGGCTCCAGTCAGTTAATGCTCATTCCCATCAAATGACAGAAAACACTGCTAGACCCAAAATAGCTGCCCGCACTCAGAAGGCCATAACTTTTGCATTTCTCAACGAAATCACACAAAATTGGTACCGTTGGAATCGTGGCTCCAAGCCCGACACACAGCAATCAAGAAATTAAGGATTTGATGAGAGATCAATCGAGATTTTTAAGAAAACGTGGCCAGGTTCATGTAGTGTTTTATTTGGTAGTTGGGAGTGCAATTAAGAGGCATGGTCATCATTCTTTCTCTGCTGCAGCACATGGGACAGTATGGGGAGCCTTTTGCAAGTAATATATAATCATTTTACTCCATTTAATGCCTCTTATAGGTGGTTGAAGGACAGATTTCAGGATTTCCATTTTCCCTTCTCTTTTCCTTCTCATTTTTCTATAAATTGGAGTGTTGGGCTCATTGTAAGGGGAGGGAGTTTTTAGATAGCAAAGCTCTGTCAAAATTGATTTGTGAAGCCAATGTGTTGCAGGCCCTTGTTGTGGACTCCTTGCATGGTGATCCAGGCCCTTATCTTGTAATAGATTGAACTGTGCATACCAGGAAGCAATAAAATACAAGTTTGTGGATGTATCTTCCCCTGCTGTGTTTTCTTGCATTCTTCTTGCCCTTTAATCTTTCTACAAGAATATTGTGTCTATTATTATGTTCTTGCAGGGATTCATTATCATTGTGTATGCTTGGAATATTGTTGTGAATGCATTTTGCTAGATTATGGAGAAACTGTCATCACCTCTTCTAGTGTGCACTTTCCTCTGTATTTCACACATTTGGAGACTACTCTCACACCCTCCTTTTCTGGTGTATCACCACTTTAGTGTAGGCTTTCATTTTATGCATTCTCTCTCCCTGGTCCCTTGGAAATTTAGATTAGAATAGTTAGTTTCCCTGCATTAGAGTAGATTGTGGCAGGTAGTTTAGGAGAAAGAACCAACTTTCTCTGGAGGTCTATCTCAAGTAGCAAGTCCCACAACTTGGAGATAGTACCCATGTTATCCAATCACACCGTGATTTCAAGTATATGCACTTGTATAAACACAAGGGTGTTGTGATTTGGTGATAACACCTGCAAAACAAAATGAAGCAAATGAGTGAGTTTCATTTAAAAGATGGAAATAAAAGAAACTCATAAGGAAATTTAGGGCAATCTAGATCCAATGGCCCAAATAGATCAAATCTAATGGTTGAAAATAAACCCTACATCACTTAAAAGGATGGCATTTTTGTGGGAATGAGATTAAAGTAAAAAGAGTATGAGTTATTGGTTGAATATGATCACTTAGTGGCTAGGCCAAGTTGTTAAAATTTTGTGGTAGGAAATAAATTAAAAATTGTGCATGGCAATTAAGTAATGAACTAAAGAGGTTTTTAAATAAATATTGGTAAGGGTATAGTTTTATAACCTAATGGGACATGACTATTAAATATTTGAAAAATACCCTAATTAAGTGACAAAACTAAATGAGAGACTTTTAAACCATAAAGAATGTTGTTAGAAATAA
Source organism: Taxus wallichiana var. yunnanensis (assembly GCA_018340775.1). NCBI lineage: Eukaryota > Viridiplantae > Streptophyta > Pinopsida > Cupressales > Taxaceae > Taxus > Taxus wallichiana. Next base: position 549,035,904 of record CM031236.1, read on the forward strand.
ATTAATAATATTTAATTATTAATTTAATTGTGACCTACTTCGAATGAGTAATGTTGTAAATGAAAATTGACTACGTGGTAGATGATTATAACCCTTACAAATTTTTACAACAAAAAAACATCTGCAAATTTTTCCCCAATAGATTAATAGACCTTGATGTAGTTTTAAGCATTATTTTTGTGGGCGTTACACTTGGTATCAAATCCATGGGTTCAACACTTGGACCTTGGATAGACATGGGAACACAACAACCAGTTAGCAAAACTTAAACCTAGGATATTGGAACCTCTAAGATTAAAATAATAATAACAATAATAAAATTTGTTGGATTTTTGTACTCGCCTAAGTGGGTGTCTTGTCAAACCCAGTTAACGGGAAATGGTACTCAATTTGATATTCGGTGAACTTATGGAGTGATAGGAACTTGGTTCCATGCGAAGATGTTGTTTATTCGGTTCCTAGATCTTGTTTATAGACATGTGGTGTGTTAACCCTGTAGAGATCCTCCCTTATTTGGAGTTCTAATTTGTGTTGTGCAAATCTTGTGGATTAGTACTACGAGGTAGATTTTAGGAGACAGTTTGGGGAAAACTAGGGGTTGATTAGTTTTTATAGCTTCCCTTTTTCTTCAAAGTGGATATTTTATTTTGGTTGCCTCTTTGTGGACTTAATCCCCATATTGGAGAGTAGACATCGGGACATGGTGTCACATTTGATCCAATTTTATATGTGTGTTCCTATATTTGAGCTCGATGTATAGTACCCCTACCGGTGGCCCATGAAGGGCTGCGAAGTGAATGTGATGTGGACATTTCATGTGTTTTATATTCATAAAATCAAGTTCTTTTATCAAGGACCAACATTTTATTTTATGATTTGATTAAGAAGCTTTGAGGCTCTTCTTGTTATTTTCATTTTATTGCAAGATTTTCAAGGATTGCAATGCGGTTACCTAGCCATGTTCTTTGATTCTCAAAATTTATTATATTTTACCTTTGAGTGATGACTCAGAGCTAGTTTATCTCATTGGCCACTTGACTAAATGTTGCCGAGAATGTTATGTGAACCTTTTCTTATTTGTTGATGAGTTGGTTCTACACGGTTGTATTATGATCTCTCATCATATGGGGTACAACCTAGGTGCTTTTATTTTCTTCTTAGGTTCTTTAAGTCATGCTTTTGGTTTTGGAATGACGAAACCTTGTGTGTCTAGGATATTTGAGTGACCCTTTTGACACTCAAACTTTTAGGGAGAGAGTTCTTCGTGTCATGCGGTATAGTTGGCAGTTTTGATGGTGGTTGTGTATCTTTTGCACCCTGGTAGGAGCTTTGTTCATCATCAGAATAGGTGTGATATTCACTATGGACTTATGGATTTTGTTAGGGATGGACTAACTCTTGGATAATTATAGGTTTTGGTGGATAGTGTATTGTTTGGATGTGATGGTCCACCGATGGGCATACTAAATTCTAACATGGCTCCCTTGTTTTATTTTAGAAATTATGGATAGTTGGGTTGTATATACCTTGGGTAATTATGGATATACGTTAGCCCCTTCGGGAAAATTTCTTAAATATGTCTTTTTATTTTTCTCTCAAGGACTCATAGATACATATACCCTTGTCTTAATCGCTTAAAATAATTTAGGCATACCACATTATAATCTATTAGTATTGAGTTATGTTGAGACAAATATGGATGCCTTGGGGTCCTTTTGGAACTTGTGCTTAGATATTTGGATTGTATAGGTCATAAGACTCAAACCATAGCTACGGTAAAGTCATGCAATTTCATCCCAAGCTATAACGCTTGGCGGTAAAGGCCATGTTTGAGTAAGTCAGTTCACTGTCCTCTTGATGAGGAAGTGTTTTTTCCATGGGGAAATTTTCCCCTTGTCACCTTGATTGCTTGGTAGATGGTATCTTTTGGAGGTACAATTTTTTTTGAAACACTCTCTTTTATATATAGTAAACCTTTTGAGTATTAACAAAGTAAACATTGTTTTCTCCTCCAAACTGATCTAAACCTCTTAAAGTCATAAAATTAATTTTTCATCTGTAATGATATTCTTCATGGTAACTCATATTGATACTTGTGGTGATGCACTGTAATGCATTTTTGATGCAAGTAACTTTTGGGAAAAATCTTGTAAATTTGGTGTGTTCCACTTTGGTTAATGACTTCTTGTTCCTATGAATTGAATAATGTGATAAGCTTGGCTCTTCTTACTCATTAAAATTTATTTGGTAATGTAATAAACCTGAGCATATTAGAACTCTAATTGAAGGTCTTCAAGTTTTGAAACTTAATAAGTAATGTGGACATTAAGGAAAATGGATCAATACTTTAACTTGGTAGCTTAATAGAAGAAATAAAACTATGTGAAGAATAACAAGAATTTTTTTACTTCCCCTAGAAGTATAATAAATAACTCGCCACCTATATAGCATGGTGATATCTCATTTCAACAATGGATATGACCCTAAATGATGCAAGATAGGGGATAAGAAACATGCTTATTGAATGTAACTATAACTTGTGTTTTATAATTTGGATTATGGGATGAGTAATTTATGAGATTGAACAATAGTAGAATGCATAAATAGAAAACATTGCTTGTATAAATTACTTTTGCACGCCTCTATAATTTAAAAAGGATATAATCTGAAAAGTTTGAACTAATTGAAAGGTTCCCTTGAGCCACTGTAAAATTATCTAATCTCTTTTTTGGCCTAAGATTTTGGTGTTGTGATATGGTTAAGTAATTTCCATACCCCTTGTTATATCAAGCAGTAAACATATGTAAAATGGTTATAACACAAGTATATGCTAGGTCATTTTGGACCTCTCTATGGGTAGTGTGAAGTTTTAGAGGTATGCCTAAAGGTTCTATCACCCTGTTTGAATGAATTAATAGTTATGTTCATATTAATGGACCCTACGTCCCATCATGCCAAAGGTGGTGACTATTTGAACCTTTAGGTCTTCTCCCCTAATCTGCTTACTAAAACACCTTGTTGATAGTGATGTGTTCTAGCTGTGTTTTACTTCCTTGAGCATTAATTTCTATGATTTCCCCTTGTTGGAGCTTGGTGGGTCGTCGTACCCTTGTTGCCTCTTAGCTTGACGAGTGTATGATTGTAGTATTTTAGAAGAGGGTCTGTATCTCTAGTTTTATGAAAGGCACCCTCCTTGTGTGTGGAATAGGTCATTGGTGACCTAGGCTTAGTGACAAGCTTAGGAAACATATGTTAAGGATATGGAGGAATTTTGAATCCTCTTTCCTTTTGTGGAACCATGATGTTGTCCCCCTTGTCCTTTAAGGAAGATAATGGTGCAAGTTTGTCTTCATAAGTTTCTACAAGGATGTCGGTGTGTTTCCCTAGTAATTGTTAGTGGACCTCTCTTGTTGCCTATTTTTCTCCCAACTTGCTCAGGTATTGCTTGAATTACAATATTAAACTTGTGATCATTTTAACATTCTTTTGAGCTAGGGTAAGACTTAAAATAAATAAAATTTGTTTTTTTATATAAAGTGATTAGTATCTCTTGTGTTGATATGTTAGTTTGGGAAAAGATTGCTTATCATTCAAAGTGGAAATATTATCTAAGTGTTTGGGGTTTCTAAATCAGGATTAGTGTTTGTGTGATTGATATTTGAGTACAAATTCAAGTTATAGAAACCTTATGGCCAAGATTATGCTTAGTGTTACCATGAAAATTAAATTGAGTCCTTCCAAATTATATAAAGTATTTCCAATGAATAGTCTGCATCCTCATCAACTCTTTTGTTAAAATTTAGGTGTTTCCTTGATTTTTAAACCTCATCTTGTGTGGTCTTGAATTTTCTAGACCTTTGAGTAGGTGTGTATTCTCGTGCAAAATTGAAGGTCATGATTGGTAGTTGATAACCTTGTCTAAAACAGTGAACATTGAAGTATAATTCAACCCAAATGGAGGTTTTAGCCTTCCCTGTTATCGTGTGTTTCACCCATGTGAGACTACGTAGACACCTTATGTGTGTAACTTCTCTTGTTCTTCATGGACCTTGATTGTTATTCATTGGGTTTCCATTGATAATTTCTGTTTAGATGTTTGTGTTATAACATGGTTAACCTCGTAGAGATTATTCGAGAAAGTTTATATGTTTGTTTCCTTACCTCTTTCCATAACTTCCAAGAGGAATTCAAATTTAAGGGGAGGGGATGTAATTCCAACACATCTTCGACACTTGTTATAAAATGATTTCAATTTCAGTTGATTAGAGACATGGAACTTATTATTATATTTTAGTTAACATGTTGTTAAGATATGAGGGACATCATGATTACTATTGTGTTCTAATTGTTACTTTGGACTGTATGGATGTATTGTGGACCTTGATGGACATTTAAGGATATGGTGATGATCTATAATGGTTACTTTGTTATATACTAACATTTGGATCCATGGTGTATTGATTATGTTCGAGCATTGGTCTAACCATGGGGTCTCATTGAGTTTTTGAATTGCTAATAGTATGATGGTATTAGGGATCAGTAATATGTTGTTTGTGTATCTTGTAGTTAAGAGTTATGGTAGATATAGGGAATTTCATGATTATTGTAGAATGCGAAATGGATTATTGACGATTATAAATTAATTACTAGATTAGAATTAAAATGTTAAGTGATTTCAAATAATTAATAAAAATTCGTAAATTTGATGATAATGATTTAGCTACATTATATGATGATGTTAATTGATAAATATATATGTGTGTTGTATTTCTTGATGTATGATGAGGATTGTATGATGGATGTTTTATATGCTTCAATGACATATTGATATGGCCTTGAGGCTAGAAAGGTATTATTGTTTGTGATTGCAGGAAAATTATATCATTATACACCGAAAGGGGATAGGGGACCAACCACAG
>CM031236.1:549045822-549122363 GCA_018340775.1 Taxus wallichiana var. yunnanensis
GTCGATTATTGTTGGAGTCGGGAAAACCATCTATATTCGTAACATATCTGCTTATGCAACTAAAGCGGTGTTATTTTTTTCCATCACTGTTAGTGGCCGATAAGAGGATGAGACTCATGGACTATCACTTAATCACCACCCCATTTTGCAGGAGTTTTCTAATGTTTTTCCTAGTGAGTTTCGAGTTGCCTCCCCCATGTGAGATCGAATTTCATATTGATTTGGTTATAGGAGTGGAGGCTATCTCACGCACACCATATAACATGAACACAACTGAACTATGTGAGATCAAGTTGCGAGTTGGATGTCCTTCTTGAGAAATACCTAATCCGTCCTAGTGTATCTCTTTGGGGTGCACTAATGATCTTTGTGAAGAAAAGGGTGAATCTTTGTGTTTGTGTGTGGAATACGAAACCGAACAAAGTAACATTAAAAATCATTACCCCCTTCCATGGATAGATGATTTATTTTATCGGATGAACATCACCATTGTATTTTCTAAGATATATTTTAAGTCAAATTTGTCATTAGGTGAGGATTACAGAGGAAAAAATACACAAGACTAATTTCCACAAGAGATATGGCCACTATGAGTTCATAGTGGTATGGTTTAGTCTTACAAACACCCTTTGTAGTATTAATGAGTTTGATGAGCGGGGTGTTCGGGAAGTTTTTGATAACTTCATGATGACATTTATTTATGAAATTTTGATATACTCTCGAATGCGTGAGGAGTATAAGGAAAAATTTCGATAGGTTATGTAATTTCTTCATGAGCAAAGTAACTATACGGGAACCTAGAGAAGTGTGCATTTTTTAAGTTAGAGGTTTAGTACTTAGGTCACATCATTTCTAGGGAAGGTATCCAAGTCAATCCTTCCAAGATTAGACCTATTATGGATTAACCAACACCAAAAAATGTCACCAAGGTGCACGGTTTCATGGGTTCACAGTGGTACTATAGGATATTTGTTCAGGACTTCTCTCGTATTGTGCACCCCATCACTTCCCTTCGGTGGGTAGGGAAGAAGTTTGTTTTATCATATGGATGTGAGGAGATATTCAATATACTAAAGGAATGCCTTACGGAAACATTGATTATTGCAGTATCAATTCCTCGGTGGGATTTCTTTGTGTACAAATGCTTCTTTGGCAGGATTGAGAGGTGTTTTGATGTAGGAGGGCCGTGTAGTTTCCTTTGAGTCTCACAAACTTAAGGATTATGAGGTCAATTATCCAACTCATGACCTGAAACTTGAGGTAGTGGTGCATTATTTTCTACATTGGCATCATTTCCTTCTTGGTAGGAGGATCATTCTCATGACATACCATTTGAGCTTACATCATCTCTTCACATAGCCCAATCTCAAGGCTCGTCAATGACATTGGATGAAGTTTCTATGTGAGAATGACATGGAAATATAGCATGTGAAGGTGAAAGATAATGTGGTTGCATATGTTTTGAGTCAATGAAGACATTTGGTTATGGATAATTCAAAGTAGGTATAGACATGCGGACTAGGATTTTGTGTCAACTTCCTCAAGAAAACTACTACCTTGCAGCTAGAGTAGATATTGAGTCTCAAAGACCCCTTGAGGGGAATATTGGTGGATTTTCATTAGATTCAAATGGACGTCTTAGACATAAAGGCAAGATATATGTACCTAGGGATGGAGGTTTGAGATAGGATATATTGGTAAAGGCTTGTCATGGACCTTATTCATCCCATCCAGGGGTGAAGAAGATGCACACAATCTTGAGATAGTTGTGCCATTCTAAAGGTCTTTAAAGAGATGTAGATAATTTTGTGTTGCGTTTTTGGAGTGTCGGAGGGTGAATGTCGAGCATCACTATACAAGCTGGCCTTCTCTACATGTATGTGATACTAGAGTGGAAATGGGACACTATTTCCATGGATTTCATAGTAGGGTACCGAAATCAAGATACCACAACAATTCTATCATGGTCATGGTTGATAGATTGAAAAAAGTGGCTCATTTTTTTGGTAAAGATCACTTATAGAGCTTGTGTAGTAGAGCAAGTGTAATTCGATGAGATTGTCAAAATATATGGAATTCCATGGAAGATTATTTGTGACTGAGATCCCTTATACACCTCTCATTTTGGACTACCATGTAGCATGCCCTTGGGATGAGTATCAACTTCATTTATGCATATCATCCAGAGAAAGATGGACAGATAGAGTGGGTGAATAAAATTTTAGAGGACATGCTTCGGATTTACGTTATGGACCATCATTTGAGGTGGGTGAATTATTTGTACTTGGTGCAGTTTTATTATAATAACATCTTTTAGAGTTCTATTGGTATGGATCCATTTTGGAACTTTATGGAGGGAGTGCAGGAAACCACTGAGTTGGGATAGATTGGAGGATAGAGTATCTCTTGGGCCAACTTTGTTATAGGACATGGAGTAGTAAGTTGTTTTAATCAGACAGAGACTTTAGGAGGCCTTTGGATAGACATAAGAAATATGTAAATCGAGAGGATATTTTACCATATCTATGAGGTGGGAATGAAGGTGATTCTTTGTGTCAGACCTCATAAGAGCCCTATCCATTATATAAAATGCTCTAAGTTAGCTCTTAGATTTGTGGGTACATTCAAGATCTTGGAGTGGATCGGTCCTTTAGCTTATCATCTAGCCTTGCCACCCAGCTTGTCTCGTATCCACAATGTATTTCATGTTTCTATTCTTAGGAGATACATTACAAATCCCTCTCATGTATTTTATTGGACCGAATTACAGTGCAAGAGCAGGGGAAGGTGACTTTGGATCCCATGCAAATAATAGATAATAGGACCACAGGCCTTCGAGGCCACGAGATTGACCAGTGTGAGACTAGTGGGATATGTATGATGAGACTACATCCACATGAGAGGATGCTACTTTGTTCTGAGACCCGGTTTCCACATCTATTTCACCGACTTCTAAGAGGAATTCGAGTCTAAGGGGAGTGGGATGTAGTGCCCAATCCTCTTTGACACTATTTTAATTATGATGATATTCTTGTTGGATTGATAGTTAGACATTTTCATTAATATATTGATCAATAGATGATAGACTATGCAAATATTTACACTTTGTTGATATGTTGTGATTCACATTTTGATTATGATACACTAGATGACATTGCTAGATAGTTTGATATATGTGGATTTGTATTATTTAAAGATTTTATCTTTGACACATTATACTCTCGATGTTCGAGTAAAGCTATTAGCTCATGGATGTTAGAATCGAATTATTTGATATGTTGATAGATGACAAAATTACTTAATTTCTGATGACGATTATTGATTTCTATGTTCATATTATTTATCGATGTTATTGATACGGCTGTGAGGCCAGAGAGGTTTTTTTTTGTGTTTTTATGGACATTATATCATACATCCAAAGGGGTTAGGGGACCAACCATAGAAGAATGTTGGGTGTTTTGTAACATGGCCAAATTTGACAACTTATGTCTAATGCTTATGTTGTGTTATTGGATTTCTAGTTAGGTGGTTTCCCATGGGGAGATGACCTCACATGTGTGGCAATGGGGTGTAATGTTTTTCCTTTCTTTTAATTTGGTGTGTTTTATTTTGTGTTATATGTATTTAATTATTGGAAATTTTGGTCACTTTATTAACAATTATTAATGTGTCTTGATTAGCTAATCCAATTTAATTTGTTAACTAAAATAAGGATGTGACAATTGAATAATTATGAGGGTAGATGGTCCTTTAAATCTTATAGATGTAAATTAGATTTGTGTTGTATTTTGTGTTGTGTACTCTTTCACAACTTGAAAATTCAGATTTTGACTTGGGAGACTTTTTTGGAGGCTTGTGGGACAAGATAAGTTTGTCCCTACCTCTGCAATTCATCCTAAAACCATACCTATGTTATGGATAGTTAAATTTAGGCTTAATTATGCAGTTTGGAGTGTAAAAAGTGAAAATAATTGCACTTTCCTACATACCACAATAAGTTTGTCCTTGATAAGCATGGTGTGCAAGTTGGAGTGTCATGTGGGCATGTCATAAGTCTTACATGTTCATTTATTGTTTTGGGGATTGGTGTTTGACTTGTGTGTTGGAATGGAGGAGTGATGAAGTGACATCCTACATGGAGCCACCTCATCATCCTCACATCCCATTTCTATTTATTGATTGAATTTGAAGGATTTTGGGTTACTTGTTTTATTTTTCTCTCTTGCACTTTTGGAATTGGGAGCTTGTTGGAGTTTAAATTTGGATTGTGCTTGGCTTGAAGGTGTTAAAATCTTTTTGGAGTGAAGACTCTTGGAAGCTTGATGGAGAGGTAGGCTCTCCACTTTTCATTCTTTTATTTATGCATTTGGATGTAAAAATTGTGCTTGTTGAATATTGTATGAGTGTTGTGAATGTGGTTTTTAGTTGGGTAGTTTTCCTTAAGAAGGGTGTGGGAGGTGGAAGTATGAAATCATTAGGGAGGGAAAAGGGATATGTGAGGGATGCATTTTGGAGGGAGTTTTATTGGGAGTTTCACTTATGGGGAGTGAAAAGGAAATCATGGACAGATTTTTGCATAATTGCAGGGGAAAGATAAGGATGTATTTGTTGTTTTTATTGTGCACATGGAGGCTTTGGGTAAAACTCCTACTTCACTTGGGAGGAAAAAGGAGGTGGTTCCCATATTCCTTTCTCCTTTTGGCTTGATGTCAAGCCTATGTGTTGTTGGGAAGTTGTAACTATTGTTGAATTTTTCCATTTGAAATGGTTGTATGTTTTTTCATGGAAGCCATTTTTAAAGGTTGTCAAATTTACATTATACTGCCCATTGTTCTTTGGTTGGGGCTCGGGGCCAATAAGGGGATGGCTTATCCTCTTATTGGATTAAAGGCTGAGTGGAGAGTGTCAATTATCCGCCTTTATTTGTAATGTGATCCATGTTTTTGAAGAGTTGATGGATGTAAGTTGAAAGCTAAAAGTTGGGAGAAGACATTGAAATGAAGACTTGTGTTTTGACCTTGTTGAAGAATCTCTATGTTGTAATTTGATCATATTATTATTCCCACTTAGAGTTGAATATTATAACTTTTGTATGCTTGAAAGAAATTTTTGTAATATTTCATTTATTCCAAGTTGTAGTGATTGAGTGAATGAAGAAAATTTAATATATTTCATTATTCAAATTTGTAAGGTTGTAGTGAAAGGAGAAAGCTTAAGTTGTATAAATTTCTTGAAATGAAACTCTCCTAAATTTGTATGTTATTCAAAGTTAATACACACACACACACACATGGAAAAGAAATATGTATTGAAAGTAATTGTTCTTGAGTTTCTTGTTTTTGTTGGAAAAATTGAATATGTGAAAGAGAATGAATTGTAGTTGATGTTATACTCAATTTTACATTTTATTGCAAAGGAAAGAATAGAGAATGAGTTGATGTTTATGTAATTTGAGTTATGAAACTAGATATATTATCAATCTAGCATCCAATGAATGGAAGACACTTTAATTAAAATTAATGTTGCATTAAACACCAACTTAAGTAGAAAAATTATTGAAAAATGCATGTATTTAATGTTGTATTATAGGGAAGCAGAACCACCGCCGAACTCATAGTGGTGGTCAATGAAGCGCGCCTAAGGAAGGGCGAAGGTCATAGGACCGTCGGCCTACATAGGGTGGCGGTTATGTCACTTTTGATGGAATATTAAAAATCCAGACTGTGAAAACCCAAATTGAAATTTAATTGAAATCTAAACTTAAAACCATCAAAAGGAAACTACTAGAAACTAGTAATTAATTAAATTTAATTGTTTAAGCCTTTCAATCCTTTTTTAGACACCCAAATGTGTAAAATTCATAGATTTAATGAAATGGGGTTTTTGCCCCAATTGTTGAACTCAAAAAGAATGATTACTTAAAATTACAACAAAAAAAAAAAATGTTCCATGGTGAGATCTCTACATTAAGCAATGAGAATCTTACAATAGTAAAACCTTTGCAACTAAAACCAAGAAAATTTCTCCATGGTGGCATGTCTTGCTCGCATGGATTCTCTTCCTTCTCCTCTTCCAAAACATGCAAACCAAGAATGACGAATTTAGTTTTTTTTTGGGAAGATAGAAGTAAAAGGAAACCCATAAAGATATTTATGGCAACCAGTAATCTAAGGGATAGAATATATTCAATCCAATTTCCCAAATTAAAACATAGCTCACTTAAATGGGAGGTATTTTATGGAAATTAAATGTGAATAAATAAAAAGAGAACATGAGTAATGGGGTGAATGGGGCCACTTAGTGGCTAGGAAAAATAATTAAACCTTTGTGTTATAAAATAAAGTAATCTTGGTGCATGATAATTAATTAAACTAATGTAACTTAGTAAATGCGCTAAACTATAAGTATATTTTAGGAAATAAATTAATAATATTTAATTATTAATTTAATTCCAACTTTCACAAGCTTGTGTAGAAAGACTTTAACCAAGAAATTTATTAATTTTGGATAATGTCTAACCTTGCAATCCCTTTTTTTTAAAATTATTAGCATAAAATTGATTATTAAACTGTTAGTTCTAGTAGAATTTTTGTGGGTATTACAAAAAGAACTGTGGGAAGATATCCATTCCATCATGCCAAACCATTCCAAAAGAATTCACAAAAATACTTCTTCCATAATTATCCAACGGTAACCTGCATTTTCATAAGTGGAAATATACATTTGTACAAATTTAAACTGTAATGGAAGCTTTTAAAAGAGAATTAGAAAAATTCCAAGAGAGCTCCCTCGAAAAAAACTAAAAAATCTATGAACCCAAAAAGCAAAGAAATCTAGGGTTTCGATCTTACGGTTCAAAGTCGCTTTAGATTCCTCCACTTACCTAATGATTCCCGAGTTTCTTTAGTTTTTACTTTAAAGTGTATTTAATTATTTAACATTTGCCCTTCCTCGTTGTAATACTTAGTTTGTGTTTTTCTTAAAGTGAATTTATTTGGGTAAATATTTACTTAAACCAATGATGGAAAATTTCTGAGTTTTTTTATGTATACTCTTTTAGGGGACGATTATATAGGTAAGTTTACTAAATTTACTAATTAATTCAATCATGGAAACTATTTTTTTAAGGGCCTAAGGTATATAGTGGACGATTTGAATTTATTTCTTATATATAATACATCTAGGGAGGCAAAAGTATTGATATTTTGTAAATTCATAAATGGTCACCCTATGCACTCGTAATGGGACCTAGTCGGTATATTGACAAGACCAAAGTAATTAGTGAGATATCTCTTGTGATATTTTTGTGGAATAGTATGTTAGCTCAATATTACATTATTTTATTGAGTTATTTTTAATGTTTTAATAAATTTACCTAGAATTTTAAGGTTTGATAGATTTAATTTAACAAATTAATTATCTGGTCAAAGTAATATGCATTACAAATGAAATGATTAATTGGTCTCTTGGGTAGAAAAATCTTGGCATAAAGTTGGTATCAAAGTGGAGGTTCAAACACTTGAACTTATGAGATAAAGAAGTTATTTTTCATTCGTACTCATTATGATGTGGGTGTCAGGGCAATCCATATAGGCAGGAACCGCAGAGCTATTGTGGGGTTCTATTATCTCGTTTTTAGTGATTTCAGCTAAAATTGAGATAACCATAAATTTTTTTGACAAAATCTCCTAAAAATGCCCTTTGAAGGAGATCTTTGGGTTTCGGGTTTCCATCGCATGGAAACATGTCTTTTACATGCTTCATGTCAATTGTCTTCCGAAACGAAACCCGATTACATTCTAGTGTGTCGGGTTTTGAACTCAAGAGCATCGGAACATACCTTTCAAAAAGCATGCTTCATGTTGCTTGTTTCTGAAACCCAAAACCCGAACCTTTCCTTTGTATCGGGTTTTCGGAACTTGATAACATCCAAACATGTCTTTTGCATGCTTCATGTCAGTTGGTTCCCGAAACCCGATTTGATAAGAAAACCTTTGTATCGGGTTTTTAGACGTGCTAAGCATGATGACATGGCATTAATGTCGAGTTGTCTATTAGTTGGCACATGTGTCGGAGGAGGTGTAATTAATGCTAGGGCTTTATAAATAGTCCAATTTTACACGTCATTTTTACCTGACATATTTTCATTTGTGTGGATTTTTTGTACATGCTCCTTCAACCTCCAAACCCGACTGAACCTCTTGATTGATTTCGTGATCCATCTTCGACCATTTTTCAAATTTATTGAAGGTATTTTTCTCTTCTTATCATTTTGTGGCCTTTGGGGTTGTTTTTGAAGTATTCATTTGGCGTTTTTCCTCTTTTCTTTTTCTTCCCTCTAGGTTTAGGGTTTAGGGTTGTTTTCTTCATTTTTTGATGTATTCCCATGAAACCTCTAGTTTAAAATTCATCCTTTGGGTGTTTTCTTATTTTTCCCATGGGTATACTCTTTAGATTGTTGAGAAGAATATTAAAAAAAACCTAACTTACCAACTTGGTGGAAATTTATTTGTTCTAACATCCCAGAAACCCGATGACATTGTTTCGGGTTTTACAGGGTGTCCGACATCCTTTGGTTTCCGCAGAGTATCGGGTTTCTCCAATTTCTCAGCACCCCCCAACTTCCACTTGTGTCGGGTTTCACAGATTGTCTGACATCCTCTGACTTCCGCTTGTGTCGGGTTCCGCAGAGTGTTCAACACCACCTGATTTACATCTTTGTGTCGGGTTTCACGAAGTGTCCAACACGACCTAGTTTCCAATATACACTACAGTGTGTCGGGTTTCACGAAGTGCTTGATAGGTCTCAAAGTCTGATTAGTGTGGCGGGTCTGTAGGGTTTCTCAGCAAGCTTCCAAGCCCGATTGTTCAACCAGAAGTTATCTAGGCATTCTTTCTTCAGGACTTCTCATGTCGGATCCTGGATCATCTAAGGATAAGTCAAGACAGGTCAGGAAAGATGAAGTACAAGTACTGGAAGATGGATTCCCTTCCTACATAGATTGTAATTATGACATCCGAGACATGGAGCTTGGTAACATAGACATGGAATACTTTTGGAAAAGAACCAATGATTATTCTCAGAGTCCCTAGATGAAGTCAATAAATGTAGTGGCCTCCCTCTTGCAGAAGGATTCCCAATGTCTGCTCAATGCCTCGAGTTCATTACGGCTCGTGCTTCCAATTATGGTGAGATTCCCCTGAGTGAAAAATCAAGCGGGAGAAACCATAGTGAAGTTGGACGGGGTTACTTTGATGACCTCTTAATATTTCCTAACCTCGAGGAATATGTTAATATAGATCTTAATTCAACACACAAATCTTGGGAGAAAGATCAATAAGATCGCATCAAGCATGTGAAAAAAGTTCTTGATCAAGGCCAACCCAACTATCTCTAGGTTTCCCAAGTTTGTCCCCAATAGTGATTTCATCCTTGAAATCAGTGATATTATCACCCTTCTGATTTGAGTATTTGGACTCCCTGAGTCAATATACCTCAAAGGGTGGATGTATCAATTCATGGTCATTATAAAGAAGAATGAACAATGGATCGATTGGAGCAGTCTTATAAGTGATGAGATTGATTCCCAGATGAAGACAATATTGACTACTGACAAGTTCTATGTGTCATCATACATTACCTATGCAGCAGATGGAATGAGAAATTACCCAGGATTAGATGTAAAGGGAAGTAGGTCAACAAAACATATATATCAATATTTCCCTTAGCTGACAATGAAGGGGTCCGAGGATCAATTCAGAAGAGTGAATGATGCCTTCTTTTATGAAAACATCTGCATGTTGAACCCTGATTTAAGGAAAAGAAGAGTCTCTGATGAGGCATGGGATGAAGTATCGAAATGGGGTTGTATCTTCTTGCAATTCAAGAAGTTCACATACCTTCGGGTGGTCATCTACCCGGGTGATCCTTTTCATTTACCGAGGTTTCCGGGTGATAAGCGACATCGATAGAGTTGGTTGTTGGATTTTCACAAATTCCAACAGAGTAAGCACAAGGCCGCCGTCTCCTTCCCTATTTCCATCGAAAGGTACACATTCTCAACAAAGTGGTTTAAGGTAAGAATCAGTGCGTAAGCTTGGGACAAGTTGAAGAAGCACATGAAACATAGAGATGGATTTGATTTCCAAGGAGTCCTTAAGTCGTATGGGACATTATATCTACATGTGCCCAACGTAGAAGACATTTGGGTTGATCTTCGGGATGAAGTTGCCATCCGAAGAAAGGACAATAGTAGGTTGACACTTGAGGAGATTCAGATGTTAGACCTATCTGACATCCCAGAAGGCACTACGGACAACGAGAGTGTCCTTGACGCCTCATATGATGGGTTGAATGAAGACCAATATGTATTCCCAGCCATTGATTGGTCCATTGTTGAGAAAGCTTCTATCGCGAGAAGAGCTACTCAAATTCTTGCTCGTACTAAGGCGTGGCTCATTTCTTGGGGAATGAGTTATAAAGAAGGGAGTTTTTCAAAGCTAGCTACTTTGGAAGTGGGACCCTCTAAGGGAAAAAGGAAAAGGATAAGAAACCTTCCAAGAGGCCAATAAAGGTTAAGTTTATTAGAAAGGGAGAAGAGCAAGGGAACACATCAGTGGCCACTCTCCCACAAATGGTTGAGGTTCTTGATTCACCTCCACCACCAGAACTAGGAAATATTCCTTCAGGAGAAGAGGTTGGTCAACCTCTCATTCCCCTTTTGATTGACAATTCATCAAAGGTAAGTCTTCCTCTTATCTCTCAAGCTCTAATTTTAGAATCATTACCTCCCCCCATTCAACCTCCTTTGCCTCAGATTTCTTCACCAAGTTCCTCACCATGGCTAGTATCTTCTCCGGTCTCTCACCTCTCCCCAGACACCCATAATAACAAATGGATATGCCTCCTTTTGTGCCTTCATTCCCGAGTCCATTTCCATAGACACTACACTTGCAATGACCACCACTCCACAAGCAAACCTTCCTCCACCTGAAGATGTGACCATAACACCTACAATGGGAGGAACTTCTTCCAATTTGCCTCAATGGTTAATAGATCAGACCTCGAGGAAGAGGAAGGTGGTAGTTCCCCTACCAGCATTTGATTTCAGTTTCCTCAAGGTCACTCCTACCAAGTCTACCAAGAAACCCAAAATAATTTCAAGGATTTTAGTGGACGCCTTAGGGCATAAGTTTTGGAAATTTCCACTCCCGCGCCTGAAAAAAAAAGGAAGATATAATGGTCACCGATTATCAGATCACGAGGGTTGATCTAGGAAAATTAACAATGGAGGGAGCACAAAAAGATGCACAAGATGCCATGAATGTGTTGTGTCAGAAGCTGAAGGAAACAAAGGAAAACAAAGATGAGCTAAAAGAGAAAGTAGAGAAGTTGACAGAAGTACTACTCAAGCTCTCAAAGCCTCCTAAGTCAACACCATCATCCTCTACTCCTATCAGGTTCAATTTCTCATCGGTACCCATGATTGAGAAGATTAATGAGAAGGGGAGAACAGGTCAATGAATGGATCTAGAGGCTGCTCCTGCAAGGAAAAGAGGTCATTGATGACACCGTGGAAGTCTAAAAATCCTTGGAGGATATAAAGAAGGATGGAGAGAAAATGGATGATGAATTTTCAGCAGAAGTTGGGAACCTAGAGTTAACTTTTGAAGCTCTCAATATGCTGAAACAGGTTCCGTCCCGCATCTTGGTCGAAGAAGGCATCATTCCACATGGGGACAAGCATTTTCAATTGACCAAATCCATTATATTTAGAATAAATATTCTCAATGAAGCTTGCAATAAATTGAGGGAATCAAGAGATCAATTGGTTGATGGCACAAATGACATAGAAGAAGAGATAATCAAGATTTGTGCTAAAGTGTTGAATGAAAGCTCGAGTATTCTTCCCGTTGGTGATCTTTACAAGAAGATCCAAGAATCAATTCAGCATGAACCAACTTATGGATTTAGCTTGGAAATCATTGATAGGTTTGTGAAGATTGAACATTCTTTGGAAACACTAAGGAATCTCAATAAGAGGCTGAAGAAAATTCCAGTAACGTGAGCGATGAAGATGATATGCATGGCATAATTCGAAAGTTTGAAGAATTTCTGGACAAGCGAGGTTTCTTTGGAGGAAGGCAAAGAGGATGAAATAGAATAGGCATAATGTTTCATGTCATTTCAATCATGAAATTGACATGTCTTTTTCATTTTCGTTTCGTCATGTAGGAAGCAAATTTTGACTTGGTCTCCTGCGTGAGAGTCAAGCAAAATAGGACTCTCATTAAAAAGACTATTTTATAGGATTTATCCTATTTTCTCTCAACTCCTTTTATTATAAATAAGGGATGCTTGTGCATTCCAAAGGGTTGAGATTTTTGGAATATTGAGAACTATTGTGAAGAAGAAAGACTTTGTGTTTTCTTTTAATCATTTGAGGAATAGAAACCGATGCTATTTTGCAAACTTTGTGTTGTGAGATGTATCTTTCTTAAGATATTGTTCTTATGTTCATAATCTTAATCTTATCTTTATTTAGCATCTTGATTGTTCTAATCATTTCAAACATTACACTTATTATCTAAAACTCGTATGATTATTTCGTGCTCTGTGTTTACTTGAAAGAAAATACGTTCCTCTCATTTCCTTTCCGTTTTGTTTCTTCCATAATAATAATTTCCTTTCTAATCCTTTCCATTTATAAAAACAACAACATCTTCACCTAGTGTGGATACAAATTTCAGGATTCTATCCCAACCCCAATGGTTAGATTAGTGTGAATACTGTACATATTATTTCTTTTGTGTTTTAGATTAGTAATAAACAAAAGTGCGGCCTCACCCGTCTTTCAAGAGGGATTTAATCCAATGTACTATGGTTGAACATTATATTTTGGCTTTACAAAATATCCAACCAACATTTTGGTGACTCATTTGGGAATATGGATTGATAAGACTAAGCTTATCCTATTGGTGTTTGGTGACTCCGTAATTGCCTTATTTTCCACAAGATCTATTTTCAGTTCAAGCCTGGCGAAAGATCTTCACTTGGTCAACTTTGAGCACTCGGGGTGAAACTGATCCATTCTTTGATTTGCTTCAATAGCATAATTTCAGGATTTCACCCAATAGTGTTGCATCTAGTTGAGCAAGAAGTTCTTCGCCCATCCGAAGAACTCAGATTCCTCAAGAACAAGAAGTTTCTACAACTTATGCATTATTCTTGCCGGATATTCAGATTCATGTATGCACTTCATTTAGAAGAATGGTAGCACAACCTATGCCTTGGGGTGTGGCTATTGGTCCTCTTTCCCTTACTCCACCATTGCATGACCTACCACATGGATCACATAAGAATATTCCTAAGTTCAACGGTGATGGAAAGCAACACCCTAATGAACACATCACTTCATTATTTTTCGCATGTGGCGTTCTTGGAGTTTCTCATGAAGATGTCTCTGTTTAACTCTTCATTGAGACATTACACAATGTAGCGGCGAGAATGGTTCTACCATCTTCCGAATGTATGCATTACTAACTAGGCTACCATGAGATCCATATTTGAAGCAAGGTTCAAACCAGCTAAGGATTTTCATGCCTTGTTAGCATAACTTACACACATGAAGAAGGAATCTTATGAACCCATGTGAGATTTCATAGCTAAATTCAACAAGCTGATTCATAAGATTCCAGAGTTAGCCGTTCCCACTCTTGAAAATTAGAAGTGTTTCTTCATCAACGCTTAGCCCCCTGATGTAAGCTTCTTATTGAGAAGATTTGTTATCCCGATTTGGCCACCGCTCAAGCTATGACCACTGAAATAGAAGATGATCTTATTCTAACCGGAAAGATCAGAAGAGAATCATCTAAGCCTAAAAATCAGAGTTCTTCTCAGAGTACTACCGATCCTATGATTTAGAAGATGGCCAATGACTTGATTTCTTTAAAGAAGCAAATGTCTCAACAAGAAACCAACATTCCTTATCGGGATATTCCTAGATGGAATTTCAACAATGCTAATAGCACTCCTGTAAGAGATAGGAATCGGTTGATTGCTTCTCCCACCAGGCTGGCTATTGAAGCTCCTCCTGTCAACATAGCAGTTGAAGTAGTTGAGGAAGATGAAGAACCAGAAAATCAAGATTCTCATGAAGCTTTCGAAGCTTCAAGATATGTTGATGAGTCTTTTGACGATTCAGCTAGCAACTCCAAAGCATTGGGTATTTGGAGTACAAGGAAGACGAAGGTGAACACGATGGCCAATAATTCGTAGTATTCACTCGATCCCAATCTCTAGAATCCTAGAAAGCCGGTTAAAGGCTCTAAGGAGAAAAGTAAAGAAGCTCCCGTGGTTATGGCTAAAAGAGGCTCTCCTATCTCAACACAAACTGAAAAGGAGATAACAAAAAAGGTAACTTCACCTTCCAACTCTCTTTCTCCTTCTTTCAAGGCTAGTACCTTGGCTTAGACCAATGTAACGAGGCGATACCTCCATCATTCCTTCATATACTATTTTCATCATCATTGATCATGAAAAGAAAACCAAAATCCAAATGTCGGAAGCTGAATATCTTCAGTCCAACCCTAAGCAATTTGAGAAACTTTCCAAATTCATTAGAAGCAAGGCTATTATTCCTCCATATTCAAAAGGCATTTTTCCTAGCCCCACTCAACCTTTACCTCAGAGTAATATGACCTCTGTTGCTTCTTCGGGAAAGATTGAACCATTTTATTTGTCTTTACTTATAAATGGTTTTAAACTCAACAATTGCATAATTGACTCAGGAGCCTCTGATAACATAATGCCCGCAAAATTATCTCATGCCCTTGGACTCACATTGACTAAATCTTATGGGCGGTGTTACTCCATGGAAACTAAACAAGTCCCCTTGATTGGCCAAATCAAGGATGTGTAGTTTGCATTTGTTACATTTCCGGAAAAGAGAGTAAAAATGACTATCCTAGTTGTTGATACCCCAATTGTTTATGGGATTATTTTTGGAAGAGGTTTTTGAAAAGATGTTGGAGGAGAAATCAACATTTATTGGACCAAGGCTAAAATTCTAGTAAATGGAGTTTCTCGTGTCCTTCACCCTGAAGCAAAAGTTAAGTACCTGGTTACTAAATCAAATGATCCTAAGGCTCAAATTCTCTTTGAAGATGCAGGCTTGGGTAATTATTTCTTGACATTTGAGGTTCCCTATGTAGAAGTCAAAGAAGAAGATCCTAATGTTGTTTGGACCCTTGAGTTCGACGGGAGTTGTTCAACTATTGGTTCAGGTGCTGGTATGGTTCTTATATCTCCATATTTGAGATCTTTCCCTTTGCTTTCAAGTTGCAGTTTGATAATACTAACAACATAACCAAATATGAAGCTTTGTTATTAGGATTAGAAATGGCAAGACAAAAAGGAATCCGAAATCTCAAAGTACAGGGAGATGTCGAGTTGATTGTGAATCAAGTAAGGGGGATTTATCAGGTAAAAAATGATCGCCTAAGACATTACAGAAACAAGGTTTGGGACAACATAGAATGCTTTGATGCTTTTTCCATTAAGGCAGTCTTAAGAGATTATAATGATAAAGCTGATTCCTTAGCTATTTCTACATCTCTTCTTCTCCCCCACCCACAGTTCAAACAGGACACGTATACCATTGAGATTGTGTATCATCCAAGCGTTCCAGATAACTCAGCACATTGGCAAGTGTTTAATGACAATCAACAAGTATTGTCTTTTCTTGAGAAAGTTGACAATTTTAGTGAAATTTATTTTGAAGGATTAGAATCAGCTTTCCATGAGTCCATCTCTAATTCATATCAAGAAATTGATGGTGAATTTACCGTGAATGAAACGGTCATGCTTGTCAAATAGACCTTCCAGAGAAACTAATCCCTTCGGAATCTTATTTCCTTTGAGAGATCAAGTTAACACAGGCTCCAGCGATCAACCGCGAATGGTAAACATCGATAAATGTTGTTCTCGGGAGGAAAAAGAAAGATTCTCTTCACTTTTAAAGAGATATATGGACGTCCTAAGATGGTCATATGTGAATCTAAAGTCTTTCAAGCCCAAGGATGTGCAACATAACATTCCTTTGAAGCACGAGGTTAAACCCTACAGAACAAGCAAAGGAATTACAACCCGAAGATCTCAGGGACTATTCTTGTAGAAATTTAGAAAATGTTAGACGCAAGGATTATCTTTCCAATCCATCATTCCACCTGGGTTGCGAACATTGTCCTTGTCAGAAAGAAGAACGGTGAAATCTAGATTTGTGTTGACTTCTGGAACCTCAACCAGTCTTCATTGAAAGACAATTATCCATTTCCCATCATGGACTAGGTATTATAGACTGTCACTGGATCAGAAATGTTATCCATGCTTGACAAATTTTGGGATATAATTAGGTTGAGGTAGCTCTTTGAAGATCAACATAAAACAACATTCACCACTCCATGGGGAACCTTTGCTTACAAGAGAATGCCTTTTGGTTTGATTAACACTGGAGCCACATTTCAAAGGGCTATGGACTTAGCTTTCAGAGATTTAATGGGAAAGGTCATAGTTGTGTATTTAGATGACTTGATGGTCTTCTCTAAAAAGTGAAGTGATCATTATGATCACTGGAGCAGGTACTCATAAGGTGCAGGTGTCATGGAATTTCATTAAATCCTAAAATTCAATTTTCGAGTGTGAAGGAAATTTGTTGGGTCATATTGTGACTAAAGAAGGAACCAAGATCAATCCAGAGAGGGTGAAGGCCATTCAAAGCCTTACCCTACCCACAAGAAAAACTATGGTGCTCTCCTTTTCGGTAAATTCAATTAGCTAAGAAGATTTGTAAGCGACTTTGCCGATAAAACCAAGGATATCAATGGGATGATGAAAGGTAAGACTCCATTTTGATGGAGCACTGAAGGGAAGCTTACTTTTGAAGAATTCAAATGGGAAATTTCTCACGCCCCTATTTTGGTATGCCTGGATTTCAAGAAAGATTTCATCATGTACTGAGTTACGCTTCTGCACATATAGTATCGACCATCCTGATGCGGGAAAATGAAGAAGGAATTGAAGCTCCCATTGCTTTCATGAGCTACCCACTAAAAGAACATGAATTGAAGATGTCACAGATTGAAAAGCATGCTTATGTAGTTTCGAGAGTGGTGAAACATTTCAGGTATTATGTATTGAGTTCCCACTCTCTCGTTCTAGTTCTTGATACCACGGTTAAATCCATTCTGACCCAACAAGAGTTGGGTAGTCAATGGGGTAACTGGATAGCCAAAGTCCAGAAGTATGACCTGGACATCAGACCTACCAAGTTGGTACGAGGAAGAGGCATGTGCCAATTGATCGCAGAAAACAATCCTAAGATAGAATGTGAAGAAACTGAAGGTACTTCTTCAGAATTTCCCAAAGCGATTTTCGTAAGCACAACTAATGAATGGTACACTGATATTGCTTTCTTTTTAACCTTGGGTGAGTGTCCCCCGCATTTAAGCCAAAACAAAAAGAGGATAGTTAAAATTAGGTCTGCAAGATACATTTTGTGGGATGATGGTATATACAAGAAAGGTATCGATGGTGTATTTTTCTTATTTGTGTTGATAAGTCTCAATAGGTAAGGTTGCTAGATTCCTTCCACAATCTAGCATGCGGAGGACATTTCTCTTCTTCCGTAATGGATTACAAGATCTTATGGGCCAGGTACTATTGGCCTACTCTCTTTTGAGATTTAGCTGAATGGGTGGCCAAGTGTGAAGCTTGTCAACATTTCGTTGGTCATCCTAAGCTGGCAGCTCTTCCCTTGAAGCCTGTGGTGATTGAAGAACCTTTTCGCCAATGGGGAATTGATTTTTTGGAGTACTAAACCCTGCCTCTAATGCCGGTCATAATTATGTGCTCATTGCCACTTTGATTATTTCATGAGCTATTAGAATATCCCCATTCTAGATGTTGTATGGAATTGATGTTGAGATTCCTATCTCTGTAGAATTGCCAGCCTTACGATTGGCTAAAGAAATTGAGGATGAAACTTTTCAAAGTTCCATTGAGAAAAGGATAATGTACCTAGCCAAGATAGAAGAAGAACATAGCAAGGTGGTGGATTGCATTGCAGATCATCATAGCAAAGTCAAAAAGATATTTGACAAAAAACGAAGCAACGTGATTTCCAGATTGGAGATCTAGTACTTCTCTGGGATAAGAGAAGGGAGAAGAAAGGGATGCATGGGAAGTTTGACTCCTTATGGAAAGGTCCTTTCAAAATACATCAATTGAATGGTGAAAATAGATTCTATCTATCATATCTAGATGGAGAGTTGCTCCCTCTACCTTTAGTGGCCAACATTTGAAGATGTTCCACCAGTAATGCAAGATGCTCTCTTGCACTATATCATAATTTATTTTCTGTTGTGTGTCTGCTTTCTTTTCTTTCTTTGTTTGTTTGTTTTAGGTTTTCTTCTTCAGAATCCATAGCCCAATGGATAAAGCTTTTGATATGTGAGTTCTCTTCCTTTGATGTTTCAAAGAAAGTCCCCAACTAGAGCCAGTTGTTATCTCATTTTTAGTGATTTCAGCTAAAATTGAGATAACCATAGAATTTTTTTGACAAAATCTCCTAAAAATTCCCTTTGAAGGAGATCTTTGGGTTTTCGGGTTTCCATTGCATGGAAACATGTCTTTTACATGCTTCATGTCAATTGTCTTCCGAAACCTGAAACCCGATTACATTCTAGTGTGTCGGGTTTTCAAAACTCAAGAGCATTAGAACATACCTTTCAAAAAGCATGCTTCATGTTGCTTGTTTCCCGAAACCCGAAACCTGAACCTTTCCTTTGTATCGGGTTTTCAGAACTTGATAACATCTAAACATGTCTTTTGCATGCTTCATGTCAGTTGGTTCCAAAACCTAATTTGATAAGAAAACCTTTGTATTGGGTTTTCGGACGTGCTAAGCATGATGACATGGCATTAATGTCAAGTTGTTTGTTAGTTAGCACATGTGTTGGAGGAGGTGTAATTAATGCTAGGGCTTTATAAATAGTCCAATTTTACACGTCATTTTTACCTGACATATTTTCGTTGTGTGGATTTTTCGTACATGCTTCTTTGACCTCCAAACCTAACTGAACCTCTTGATCGATTTCTGATCCATCTTCGACAATTTTTAGAATTTATCAAAGGTATTTTTCTCCTCTTATCATTTTGTGGCCTTTGGGGTTGTTCTTGAAGTATTCGTTCGGTGTTTTTCCTCTTTTCTTTTTCTTCCCTCCGGGTTTAGGGTTTATGGTTGTTTTCTTCATTTTCTGATGTATTCCCATGAAACCTCTGGTTTAAAATTCATCCTTTGGGTGTTTTCTTATTTTTCCCATGGGGTATACTCTTTAGATTGTTGAGAAGAATCTTAAAAAAAAACCTAACTTACCAACTTGGTGGAAATTTATTTGTTCTAATATTCCAAAGGCTTTGAATTTGTTTCGGGTATTACAGGGTGTCTGACATCCTTTGGTTTCTGTAGAGTATTGGGTTTCTCCAGTTGCTCAGCACCCCCCAACTTCTGCTTGTGTCAGGTTTCGCAAATTGTCCGACATCCTCTTACTTCCGCTTGTGTTGGGTTCCGTAGGGTGTGTTATGTTTGTGGAGCCTATTTTCATGTTAGAGTGTGGTACACCTTCCATGTGTTACACTCGGGTATTTTTACGGCGGTCCCACTCGTCGGTGAGTGGGTAACGGGGGTTTGGGGGGTTGAAGCCCCGATTGAAAAGGGGTTGGTGCGAAGCCCAGAAGAAAATTTTCATGGGTGGTTTATTAACCCATGGGTAATGGGTAAGCTGTTATGGGCTGTTTTTGGGCCCATGGTTTTCTCGGTACCCATTGTTTT
The DNA here is from genome assembly GCA_018340775.1 of Taxus wallichiana var. yunnanensis. Classification (NCBI taxonomy): domain Eukaryota; kingdom Viridiplantae; phylum Streptophyta; class Pinopsida; order Cupressales; family Taxaceae; genus Taxus; species Taxus wallichiana. The sequence continues at coordinate 549,065,712 of CM031236.1, forward strand.
GTAAAACCGCCTCTTTGGCTACCCATAGGTTTATGGGATGGTTTTTTTGCCCATTGTTTGATACCCACGGTTTTGTAAAAGTGCTTAGCGGTTGTCTATTTATATGGTCTTATGCATATGATAGATACACAAGAAGAAAATGTATTGTAGATGTGATTTGAATCGGGTGTGAATTTCAGCAGAGTTTGTTGAGCATAGCTCCAAACAGATCAGGTATTGTATTGAGAGAGTGGAGGCTTGTAATAAAAATCTAAACAAGTGATTCTTGGTGGACGTAGCCCAAATTGGGTGAACCACATTAAATCTTGTCTCTCTGTGTTGTGTTATTTATTCTGCACTTTTATTTGAGATCTGTAATATTTTCTACATATTAGTTTCTCTTATTGCGATTCTTTAAGGGATTATTACGCATATTTTATCTCTTATTTCCTAACAATTGGTATCGAGCTGGTTTGGTTTGCTTTGAAGTGTTGAATCGCAGGAAATTTTTGTCTTGAGTGGGAGCTATGGAAGATGATGGAAGATCTAGGGTTGATAAATTCAACGGGTAGAATTTGAGTCTTTGGAAGATGCGAGATGGAAGATTACCTTTATCGAAGGATCTTTATACTCATTGTATGCGAGAAGGTGAACAAACCCTCAAGTATGATAGATGTGGAATGGGATTTGTTGGATCGGAAGGCACTTGGAACGATCCAGTTGTGTCTTGCATCTTCGGTATTATTTAATGTTTCAAAGGAAAATACTACAAAAGATCTAATGGATGCATTAGGGAAGTTGTATGAAAAACCCTCTGCCTCTAACAAGATATTTTTAATGAAAAAGTTGTTTAATATGAAGATGTCTGAGAATAGTTCAGTAGCAGATCATTTAAATGATTTCAATACGGTTGTGAATATGCTAGCTTCGGTTACAATAGAATTTGATGAAGAAGTTAGGGCTTTATTAATTCTGTGCTCTTTACCTAAAAGTTGGAATAGCCTAGTAATGGTGGTAAGCAACTCGGTTCTAGCTAACTCGAAGTTAAAGTTTGAGGATGTTGTAGGGGTGATTCTAAGTGAGGAAATGCGAAGAAAAAGCTCCGGGGAATCTTCTACTTCAGGGAATGCTTTGAAAGTGGAAACTAGAGGGAGACAAAAGAATAGACGAAACCATGGAAGATCAAAAGATCGGGGAAAGGTTAAAATCCAAGAGCAAGATTGTATGTTGCTTTGTGGAAAGTCTGGGCATGCAAAGAAGGATTTTTGGGAGCTTCGGGACAAGAAGAAACAACAAGAAGAAAGTTCAAGGAGGAAAATGTGGCATCGGGTAATGTATGTTAGGATGCTTTGATTCTTTCTTTGCATAATATTACTGAATCTTGGGTTTTAGATTCAGGGGATTCTTTTCATGTTACTCCACATAGGCATTATTTTGTTGATTATGTTTAAGAGGATTTTGGGCATGTTTTTCTTGGTGATGATGAGCATTGCAGTATAGTTGGAAAAGGTTCTGTTCAGGTTAAGATGCAGAATGGGAATACATGGCTATTGAAGGATGTCAAACATGTGCCTACATTAAGGAGAAATTTGATATCGGCGGGGCAATTGGGAAGTGATGGTTGTACTATGATATTTACAGCTAACTCTTGGAAGGTTACCAAGGGTGCTCTTGTGGTGGCAAGAGGTAAGAAGGTTGGAACCTTGTATTTAACCACTGATAGTACTAATGATTGTAATCTTGTGGCTTCAGATGCAGATACAACATTATGGCACTATAGGCTCGGTCATATGAGCCATAAGGGCATGAACATCATAAAGAAGAATTTTCTGGATATATAGAAACATGTTTGGATTTATGTGAGAATTGCATATATGGGAAACAGAAGCGAGTAAGGTTTCTCAAGGTTGGACCTACAAAGAAAGAGAGTAAGTTAGAGCTGGTACATTCTGATGTGTGGGGGCGGCTCAGGTATCATCTCTTGGGGGTTCAAGTTATTATGTTACTTTTATTGATGATGTAACAAGGAAAGTTTGGGTTTATTGTATTAGAAACAAATCTGATGTATTTGACACTTTTGTTAAATGGAAAGCCTTGGTAGAGAATAAAACAGGTCGTAAGCTAAAATGTCTCAAAGTCGGATAATGGAGGGGAGTATTGCATCAATGAATTTAATGATTACTGTTCTAAGAATGGAATCTGTAGGAAAAATATGGTTCCTGGAACTCCACAGAGAATGGGGTATCAGAAAGGATGAATAGAACAATAATGGAATGTGCTAGGAGCATGAGGTTACATGCAGGACTGCCTCTTTCTTTTTGGGCAGAAGCGGTGAGCACAGCTGTGTACTTGATAAACAGAGGACCCTCAAGTGCCTTGGATGGAGACATACCTGAGGAGGCATGGTATGGTAAGAAAGTTGATAATTCATTTCTTAGAGTCTTTGGATGTGAGGTGTTTGTTCATATAGACAAGGATGATAGGACCAAGCTAGAGGCTAAATCTAGAAAAATGTACTTTCATTGGTTATGGTGGTGATGACTTTGGGTTTAAATGTTGGAGTATTAAGGACAAGAAAATCATTCGGTCTAGGGATGTGGTCTTTAATGAGAAAGTCATGTATAAGAAAGCAGATTGCGGGAAAACAAGGAAGAATCCAAGAAAGAATTTGCAGTGGTAGAGGATCTTAGGATGGAAAAGTGACCCATGAATCAGTTCAAGAACCTACTCAACAGGAACCCCAAACTCGTACAAATGAGTAGGTCTTCTAGGGTAAGAAAAGAACATGAACGTTTTTCTCCTTCTCTTTATTATTTATTATTCACTGATAGTGGAGATCCAGAGAGATTTGATGAAGTAATGTAGGTAGATGCTAGTAAGAAGTGGGAGCAAGCCATGGATGAGGAGCATCAGTCTCTCATGGAGAACCAGACTTGGGATTTGGTGAAGCTACCTGAAGGCAAAAGAGCATTGCAAAATAAGTGGGTGTACAGAGTTAAAGATGAAGGAGGAAAGAAAAGATATAAGGCCGGTTGGTGGTCAAGGGGTTTGCACGAAACAAGGTATAGATTTTGATGAGATATTTTCTCCTGTAGTAAAAATGACTTCTATTAGAACTGTTCTTGGAATAGTGGGAGCAAAATACTTGCACTTAGAACAGATTAGATGTAAAAGCGCATTTCTCCATGGTGATTTGGAGGAGGAACTATATATGCAGCGGCAAACCGAGAGGGCTATGAAGTCAAAGGTAAAGAGGAGATGGTGTGTAAACTGAAGAAGAGCTTGTATGGCTTGAAACAAGCTCCACGTCAATGGTATAAGAAGTTTGATAGCTTCATGATGGAGCAAGGTTATATTAGATGTCATTCTAACCATTGCATGTATACAAAGAAATTTGAGGATGGAAGTTATATTATCCTGTGTTTGTATGTTGATGACATGTTGGTTACAGGTAAAAACATGCAGGAAATAAAAGTACTCAAGAAACAACTAAGTGAATCCTTTGATATGAAGGATTTGGGGGCAGCCAGACAAATCCTTGGTATGAGGATAACTCGGGATAGGAAGGAATGGAAGCTGACTTTATCTCAGGAAGAGTACATTAAGAAGGTATTGGATAGGTTTAACATGCAGGATGCTAAACCGATTGGGACTCCTTTGGCAGGCCATTTTAATTTATCAAAGGAGCAGTGTCCTAAGATAGAGCAGGAAAGAAACTAGATGTCCAAGGTACCTTACTCATCGGCGGTGGCGAGTTTGATGTATGCTTTTGTGTGCACTAGGCCTAATATTGCCCATGCAGTGGGAGCTGTGAGTAGATTTATGAGTGATCTAGGTAAAGAGCATTGGCAAGCAGTAAAGTGGATCCTTCAGTATTTGAGAGGGACCATGGGGACAGTTTTGTGCTACAGTGGATCAAACACCACTTTACATGGTTATGTAGATTCAGACATGGCTGGAGATGTAGACAACAGGAGGAGCACAACAGGTTATATTTACACTGTAGGTGGGACAGCAGTGAGTTGGATTTCACGACTATAAAAGCTAGTGGCTTTGTCAACCACAGAGGCTGAGTATGTTGCTGCCATAGAGGCAAGCAAAGAGATGATTTGGTTACAACAAGTTCTTGAGGAGTTGGGGAATAAGCAGGAGGAATGTAAGCTGCATAGTGATAGTCGAGTGCTATACACCTAGCTAAGAACTATGCTTTCCACTCCGGGACGAAGCATATACGATTGAGATATCACTTCATCGGGATGACTTTGGAGGAAGATAAGTTGAAGTTGGAGAATATTCATACCAGTCAGAATCCTGTATACATGATGACCAAGGTGGTAACAAGGGACAAACTAAAGCTATGTTCAGCTTTGGTTGGCCTTCGCAGATGACCATGAAGGGTTGAGAAGCTTGCTCAGTGGAAATTAGTCTCCAAGTGGGAGATTTTTATGTTTGTGGAGCCTATTTTCATGTTAGAGTGTGGTACACCTTCCATGTGTTACACTCGGGTATTTTTACGGCGGTCCTTTGGTTTTGCAGAGTATTGGGTTTCTCCGGTTGCTCAGCACCCCTGACTTCCGCTTGTGTCGGGTTTCTGATTATCCGACATCCTCTTACTTCCGCTTGTGTTGGGTTCCATAGGTTGTGTTATGTTTGTGGAGCCTATTTTCATGTTAGAGTGTGGTACACCTTCCATGTGTTACACTCAAGTATTTTCTGGCGGTCCCGCTCGCCGGTGAGCGGAAGTCGAGGGGTTCGGGGTTGAAGCCCCGATTGAAAAAGGGGTTCGGGGCGAAGCCCCAAGCAAATTTTCATGGGTGGTTTATTAACCCATGGGTAATGGTAAGTAACCGTTATGGGTTGTTTTTGGGCGATGGTTTTTTCGGTACCCATTGTTTTGTAAAACCGCCTCTTGCTACCCATAGGTTTATGGGACGGTTTTGTTTTTGCCCATTGTTTGATACCCACGGTTTTGTAAAACCGCTTAGCGATTGTCTATTTATATGGTCTTATGCATATGATAGATACACAAGAAGAAAATGTATTGCAGATGTGTTTTGAATTCGGGTGTGAATTCTCAGAGTTTGTTGAGCATAGCTCCAAATAGATCTAGGTATTGTATTGAGAGAGTGGAGGCTTGTAATGAAAATCTGAGCAAGTGATTCTTGGTGGACGTAGCCCAAATTGGGTGAACCACATTAAATCTTGTCTCTCTGTGTTGTGTTATTTATTTTGCACTTTTATTTGAGATTTGTAATATTTTATGCATATTAGTTTCTCTTTGTTGTGATTCTTTAAGGGATTATTCCACATATTTTATCTCTTATTTCCTATCAGGTGTTCAACACCACCTTTGGATTTATGCCTTTGTGTTGGGTTTCATGAAGTGTCCGACACGAACTAGTTTTTGATATACACTGCAGTGTGTCGGGTTTCACGAAGTGCTTCACAAGTCTCAAATTCGATTAGTTTGGCGGAGTGCAGCCAGGGTTGCTCGCCAAGCTTCCAAGCCCGATTGTTTAACCAGAAGTTATCTAGGCATTCTTTCTTCAGGACTTCTCATGTCGGATCCTGGATCATCTAAGGATAAGTCAGACAGATCAGGAAAGATGAAGTAAAAGTACCGGAAGATGGAGTCCCCTTCCTACATAGATTAAAATTATGACATCCGAGACACAGAGCTTGGTAACATAGATATGGAGGACTTTTGGAACATAACCAAGGATTCTTCTCAGAGTCCCTGGATGAAGTCAATAACCAGCAGTGGCCTCCCTCTTATAGTAGGATTCCCAATGTTTTCTCAATGCCCCAAGTTCATTCTGGCCTATGCTTCCAATTATGACTCAGATTCCCACTCAGTGAAAAATCAAGTAGGAGAAACCATAGTGAAGTTGGATGGGGGTTACTTTGATGACCTCTTAAGATTTCCCAACTTTGAGGAATATGTTAATGTAGATCTTAAGTTAGCACAAAAATCTTGGGACAAAGATCAAGAAGACTGCATCAGGCATGTGAATAAAAAGTTCTTGATCAAGGCCAAGCCAACCATCTCTAGGTTTCCCAAGTTTGTCCCAGGAGTGATTTCATCCTTGAAATCAGTGATATTATCACCCTGCTGAGTTGAGTATTTGGACTCCCCAAGTCAAGAGACTTCCAAGGGTGGATGTATCAATTCATGGTCATTATAAAGAAGAACAAACAAGGGATTGATTGGAGCAGTCTTATAAGTGATGAGATTGATTCCCAGATGAAGATAGTCTTGACTACTGGCAAGTTCTATATGTCGTCATACGTTACCTATGCAGTAGCTGGAATGAGAAATTACCTAGGATTAGATGCAAAGGGAAGTAGGTCAACAGAACATATATATTGGTATTTCCCTCAGCTGACAATGAAGGGGTCGAGGATCAATTCAGAAGAGTGAATGATGCCTTCTTTTATGAAAACATCTACATGTTGAACCCTGATTTAAGGAAAAGAAGAGTCTCTGATGAGGCATGGGCTGAAGTATCGAAATGGGGTTGTATCTTCTTGCAATTCAAGAAGTTCACATACCTTCGGGTGGTCATGTACCCAGGTGATCCTTTCTATTTACCTAGGTTCACAGGTGATAAGTTGATCTTGATGGAGTTGGTTAGACAACTATTGGATTTTCACAAATTCCAATAGAGTAAGCACAAGGCCACCGTATCCTTCCCTTTTTCCATCGGAAGGTACATGTCCTCAACAATGGTTAAAGCTAAGAATGTTGCACAGGAGCTTTAGGAGAAGTTGAAGAAGCACATGAAGCACGAGAGATGTGTTTGATTTCCGAGGAGTCCTTAAGTCATATGGGACCTTATATCTACATGTGCCCAACGTAGATGACATTTGGGTTGACCTTAGGGATGAATTTTCCATCCAAAGAAATGATAACAGCAGGTTGACACTTGAGAAGATTAAGATGTTAGACCTATCTGACATCCCATAAGGCACTATGGACAACGAGAGTGTCCTTGACGCCTCATATGATGGGTTGAATGAATACCAATATGTATTCCCAGCCATTGATTGGTCCATTGCTGAGAAATCTTCTATTACGGGAAGAGCTACTCAAATTCTTTCCCATACTAAGGCGTGGCTCATTTCTTGGGGAATGAGTTATAAAGAAGGGAGTTTTTCAAAGCTAGCTACTCTAGAAGTGGGACCCTCTAAGGGAAAAAAGGAAAAGGATAAGAACCCTTCCAAGAGGCCAATAAAGGTTAAGTTTATTAGAAAGGGAGAAGAGAAAGGGAACACATCAGTGGCCACTCTCCCACAAATGGTTGAGGTTCTTGATTCACCTCCACCACTAGAACTAGGAAATCTTCCTTCAGGAGAAGAGGTTGGTCAACCTCCCATTCCCCTTTTGCTTGATAGTTCATCAGAGGTAAGTCTTCCTCTTATCTCTCAAGCTCTAATTTCAGAATCATTACCTCCCCCCATTCAACCTCCTTTGCCTCAAATTTCTTCACCGAGTTCCTTAGCCATGGCCAGTATCTTCTCTGGCCTCTCACCTCTCCCCACTGGACCCAAGTTAACCATGGATATGCCTCCTTCGTGCCTTCATTCCCTGAGTCCATTTCCACGGACACTACACTTGCAGTGACCACCACTCCACAAGCAAACCTTCCTCCACCTAAAGATGTGACCATAACACCTACAATGGGAGAAACTTCTTCTAGTATGCCTCAATGGTTAATAGATTAGACCCCAAGGAAGAGGAAGGTGGTAGTTCCCCTACCAGCCTTTGATTTCAGTTCCCTCAAGGTCACTCCTACCAAGTACGCAAGAAACCCAAAATAGTTTCAAGGATTTCAGTGGATGCCTTAGGGCATAAGTTTGTGGAAATTTCCACTCCCGCAGCTGAAAAAACCAAGGATGATATAATGGTCACCGATTATCAGATCATGAGGGTTGATCTAGGAAAAGTAACAATGAGAGGGAGCACAACAAGATGCACAAGATGCCATGAATGTGTTGTGCCAGAAGCTGAAGGAAATAAAGGCAAACAAAGATGAGCTAAAAGAGAAAGTAGAGCAGCTGACAAAAGTACTACTCAAGCTCTCAAAGCCTCCTGAGTCAACACCATCATCCTCTACTCCTATCAAGTTCGATTTCTCATCGGTACCCATGATTGAGAAGATTAATGAGAAGGGGAGAACGGTCGATGAATGGATCCAAAGGCTGCTCCTGCAAGGAAAAGAGGTCATTGATGACACCGTGGAAGTCTACAAATCCTTAGAGGATATAAAGAAGGATGGAGAGAAAATGGATGATGAATTTTCAGCAGAAGTTAGGAACCTAGAGTTAAATTTTGAAGCTCTCAATACGCTGAAACAGGTTCTATCCCGCGTCTTGGTCAAAGAAGGCATCATTCCACATGGGGACAAGCATTTTCAACTAACCAAAGCCATTAGATTCAGAATAAATATTCTCAATGAAGCTTGCAGTAAATTGAGGGAATCAAGAGATCAATTGGTTGATGGCACAAATGACATAGAAGAAGAGCTAATCAAGATATATGCTAAAGTGTTGAATGAAAGCTCGATTATTCCCTGTTGGTGATCTTTACAAGAAGATCCAAGAATCAATTTAGCATGAACCAACTTATGGCTTTAGCCTTGAAATCATTGATAGGTTCGTGAAGATTGAAAATTCTTTGGAAACACCGAGGGAACTTAATAAGAGGCGAAGAAACTTCACTGTAACGCGAGCGATACTCGGGAAACGTGTGAAGTCTGAGTGATCTTTCCACCATGCCCGATGAAGATGAGATGCGGGATGTAATCTGAAAGTTCCAAGAATTTCATTACAATAAGGATTTTCTTGAGGAATACAAAGATGATGACACGGAATAGGCGTAATGTTTCATGTTATTTCAATCCTGAAATCGACATGTCTTTTTCATTTTCGTTTCGTCATGTAGGAAGTAAATTTTGACTTGGTCTCCTGCGTGAGAGTCAAGAAAAATAGAACTCTCATTAAAAAGACTATTTTCTAGGATTTATCCTATTTTCTCTCAAGTCCTTTTATTATAAATAAGGGATGCTTGTGTATTCCAAAGGGTTGAGATTTTTGGAATATTGAGAACTATTGTGAAGAAGAAAGACTTTTTGTTTTCTTTTAATCATTTGAGGAATAGAAAATGATGCTATTTTGTAAACTTTGTGTTGTGAGATGTATATTTCTTAAGCTATTCTTTTTTTAGCATCTTGATTGTTCTAATCATTTCAAACATTACATTTTTTTATCTAAAGCTTGTATGATTATTTCGTGCTTTGTGTTTACTCGAAAGAAAATATGTTCCTCTCATTTCCTTCTGTTGTGTTTCTTCCATAATAATAATTTCCTTTATAATCTTTTCCATTTATAAAAACAACAACATCTTCACCTAGTGTGGATATGGATTTCGGGATTCTATCCCAACCCCAATGGTTGATTTAGTGTGAATATTACACATATTATTTCTGATGTGTTTAAAATTAGTAATAAATAGGAAGCCTCACCTGTATTTGAGGAGGGATTTAATCCCATGTAATGTGGTTGAACCTCATATTTTGGCTTGAAAAAATATCCAACCAACAGGTTCCTATGATCTTCTTTTATGTTAGGCATTCTTTATGAAGTATGTTAATCAATGGAATCCTGGTTTTTTGATACGGTCTTGGGATGGGGGACTACTCCACAGAAAGCATTAGTTATATTTTGTTGTTTTACTTGGGAAAAAATATGCAAAACAATTCTTTGGGTGCAATTAATGATTTTTTTGGAGAAGATCAAGATATTGGTTTGTCATTCTTGAGCCTTATATCATCAGTATTTATGACCTCTTAGATATGGTGTTTGACAGTGGATGCAGATATTGGTACTTTTTGGTGCTTTAGAGACTTATTTTCCCATCTTGGTGAGAAGAAATCATGAAACATATCTTATTGGATGCATATTATAAATTTTTAAACCGAGATTTGCACTCGATGATTAGAACCACTACAAGTGTATCATGAAAGGATGCATGATAATTGTGATGTGGATATTTTCATGTGTGTTTTATTTAAAAACTTGAAATTCATAGAACCAAATTTTATTTAATTGATTTCTGGAAAAATATTTGAGTAGCTTCTTAGTTTTAGTTTTATTGTGAGATTTTTCATGGTTTGGATGCGGTACTTAGAAATTTGTTTTTGACTACCGAGATATCATGAATTTAATATTATTTTGTGGCTCAATGATTTATTACTTTTGAGGCAGCTTTGTTAAAATGTCATCAATACTATTACATGGTTTTCATGTCTATTTGTGAGCTGATTCTACTTTTTCGTTTTATGTGATCTAGCCATATAAAGGTATGTCTTAGGTGTCATGATTTGTATGCTTGGGTCTTGAGGACATTCCCTTGATTTTGAGGTGATAGGGCTTATGTGTATGCAGGAGGATGGAGTGACCCATCCTCACCATGATATTGGACATTCTTTCCTCCTTTAGTGGAGTGACACTTATATTTTATGCTCCTTTGGGGGAGAGACATAGTTTATTTTGAGTCATCTTTGGTTGAGATAATCCTATAATTTATTTGGTACTATTTGGTTGAGTAACCCTCTTGATGTTGTGTTCTCTCCAGTGGATTGGTTTGATGTTAAATAATATTGTTCAATGCATTGGCTATGATGCTATCAATAATGGATCAGTGGATTGGCATTGATGTTATGCATTGTGGATAAATGGATTGTCTACATGATGTTATGCAAAGATGATTAGTGGATTGGATTAAATGTTATGTAGTATGGATCGAGTGGATGGGATCTTATGCTATACATTATTGATCAGTAGATTGGAAAATGATTTGTGTGTCTCATTTCTTTCTATGATGATATTTTGCATCTTTGAAATTGTTATGATAAATACTTTTTGATTTATATGTGGGAAGCTTTACTCTTTCATAGGTATCGATTACTTTGGAGGATAATTTTCTTTTGGAATAAGGGAATTCACATATAGTTTTAATGTATGTTCTAACTTAGTAATATTAGTCTTACTTGGGAAAAGACTGATGTTCGTACTATAATGTTTTCTTTTCCTATTAAGGATATACTTTAGTTCTTGAGAAATGATGCTTAAATCATTGTGTTGATCTTGGTCACGGGACCCATTGATAGAGGTAATTATGTGTTACTCTGTTAGTTTATTTTAAGGTATACCACACTATATATCCATTTTTATTGAGTGTATACCTTGACATGTGTGTTTTGGGTAAATTATGTTGGTACCCATTCTTGGCAAGTGGGTGTTTCTTGGTAAGAAAATGTGAAAAATTGATATTAAACTAACTTTTTCATCTTGGAATTATAATCGGTATTAAGGTTTTTATATTGATATATTTGGTAACCACTCATCAGGTGATCATATTTTTGGGGTTAGTCCATACATACTCATCCCTCACTAGTACTAGAATTAAAACTATTCGAACTATTAAAAAAAACCTTTGTTTCCATAATGTAGCTTACACCGATATTTTACATTGTGACTTGAGGGAATTGTTGGGGTGATTTTTTCAATAATTGAAGCTCTTGGGAAATCATTTTTAAGATCTATAGGTTTTGTTTTGATTAATTATCACTTTCTTAACCTTGATTGCTTATACATTATAATTCTAGTTAATATTTACAAGATAAATTGAAAGCAAAATAAATATGAATCTATAAGGAATTTATTTAGTTGACATAATTTCCAAAACTTAATGATTAAAATTTAAACATTAGGAAAAATGGTGGCTCACACTAACCATTTTGTTTTAAAAGGGGAAATAATAACTATTTGAAAGTAATGAAGTAGTCTCTCGAGATCTTCTCGTTTCTCTCTAGAAAAAAATGCTTATGCATATCTCACTTTGTAGATGGAGGGCATACAAACATTGGTGTTGTTACTTAGTATCATAAATTTAGGAAATGATATAGATGAAAAATATAACAATTTGAGATTACAAAATTTTAATTTATAAGCATAGTTATAACTTATAACCATGTTTAAAATTGGGAATGATTTATGCATTCATGATATTGCAAAAAGAATTAACAAACAACCTTGGTAGAATTAAATCATTGGTTATATATTTTAAAATATGAAAGAGACATGATCTAAATCATACGACCAAATGAATTTTATAATTTTCAACACATGGTGAAATTTCTAGCCTTGTTTTTTTATTAAAGGAAAATAATTTTTGAAAGGGACTATACCCTTGTACAATGACTCTCAAACACCAAATTTGACAAATTTAGTATTTCAAAAAGAGATCAAAATCAAGATATAACTGACAAAGCCCACCAACATATAAAAATATTGCAAGATCACAGCCAAAAACCAGAAAACTTATAGCTAAGAAGAAGCTTCTCTATACCAACATAGTAGGCCAATAACCGGATATAGTGATGATAACACACAACAGGAAAAGAATCACGCCTTGTCCGATAAAATGAAGGGTTTAGATTGAGAGTATCCCTTATTTTTTCTATCCACTACCTTCCATTCCTCATTTCCTTCTTCCACTGAGATTGGAAGAAAAATTCAATTGACTTGATAGGGATGTGGCCCACAACAAGGAGTGTCAAATGTATCGCTGAATCAACATCCCAAGGAGAGGAAGGTCGAGGTTTCTTCTCAGAAGTGTTCTCATATTGTGGGAATTCCACAACTGGTTCGGTATGGGGATTGAATATTAGATGTTCAAGTATATAATCCTTCCACCATGCATGTTTTCCCTTGTGTTTGTAATGTTCACAATCCTTTGAAATATGACCAATTTTAAAGCAACGTCGACATCTAAAAGAAAGACCTTCGTAGTTTAATCTCTACACCCAGATTCTATGTCCAATTTGTCGATTGATTTTTATTGGTAGATCTTGAGAGGTATCAAGATCTACGAGGATTTGAGCATAAGTAGTATGTACCTTAATAGAGGTCTTATCATCAACTTTCACATATGATCCTAGAGCATCACCTATGGCAAGAAAACATGATCTATTCCAGAGTTGAAGTGGGAGTCCTGACAAACGAACCCAAACATGGTAGGTATCAAAGGAATATTTTAAGGGATCAAAAGATAGATACCATGGCTTGAACATGAGCCTGTGTTCACCCCAAACCAAATATTGTTTGAAAATCAAATCCCTATTGTCAGGGGCTTCAAATACAATAATGAAATATGCTTTGGCACAAGGATAAAGCTCAATCTTACCTTGTATCTTTTCTCTCCATATTTGTGCGATCCAGTCATGTAGCTAAGAGAGTTTAGGCCAAAATTTGTTAAACCTACAAATGAGGCCAAGTTGAGTAAGATTTTCCTCCTCCTTTAACAAATTGCGAAGAATATATTCCTCTATATTTATTGTCGGTATTGTCCGAGAGGGTTATAGGGGTTTCTCTCGAAGTCATAACTCTAGCGTGGGAAGAAAATTCAGCAAAGGAAAGGCTTCCATTCCTATATCCCTCGGTATTCCCATTCCCTTTCTTCCCTTGCCCAACCTCTACTTATTTCCCATCAATAGATCCATGATCAGTATGTGTTGTAGGAAGGGTAGGGTCCTTAGATGTATTTTTCCAGATGTAGTGGCATTACTACCACTTCTTGTCTCGATCTTTTGTTCTGTCATTAACAAAAGTCTTCTTATTATATAAAAATAAATGATAAACATGTGCAAAATATGTATATATATATATATATATATACTTGAAGACATTTGGATCTTCCATTACTTGTTATGGTTATCTACACTTGAGTATAAGGTTCTTATTATCATAATAGATTTTATAACTTGTCATTAGCATATGGGATGACCATACGTTATACCCAATCAAAGAAAGTACTTAAATAAAGGCCACCGTAGAACTCCCTTGAGTGGATATCCCTCTGCATAACACAAAATAATACAAGAACAATATACAAAATCATATTCAATCACTTGCAACATTATCCTACACATAACTTCACATTTACACCATTCTACACAAAATTAAGGCATTCTGGACATGTGTTCCCAAAAGCAGGTCTAGGGTACCAAAGAGTAGGACACTAGCGCATAGGTCTCAGTGCTCCTATCCCTAAGGTCACTAGCGCCTTCACCGCTCTTTTCCAGGTACAAAACATTGAGGAATTTAACAATGCAAATTTCAAAAAAATATACCAAAACCAACTACTACATGCAAACTATTCAAAAAAATTACATTTACTAACTCCGTCATCTTATGTGATGCCCGCTGCGGTTTCCACCATCTCAAACCGACTAAGATGTGTTGCTCTCAATTGCAACATCCTTGCTGACTGAGATCCCAATCTCACAATCACGATACAAATAAAGAAATGAATAATCAGTTAATTAACTTTATTAATTATATATACCTTTCATTCTTTCACTTTAGTATGGTTATACTACACACACATCTTTTCCACTTTATACATATCACACGATATTATCATATCTCAGAATTTCTACTATGATTTCTATCCTATTTGTGGAATTATCTTTATAATTCTACTGCCATCATATCATATACTTGATGCATGTGTTAATTGTTATTGACATTGTTTTCCTTTTGATCTCGCACATGTTTTTAACAATATTCATAATACACTCTCTTCTATGTGCTTACTTTCGGACCAACATTTGTTCTCATCATCACTTCAATTTTTTCCGAAAGGGGGGCATGCAATTAGGGTCTTCCATACATTATCCTTACATGATTAATATACACTACTAATATTTAATTTTAGAACATTACTAATACATCATACATCATGTAATCATTTGATATAGACTCCCTCTAATGACCTAAATTTGGGGTAGTAAAATGTAAAACCTCAGTAGGAGTAACACAAAAAATTTACTAATACTATGTGATATTTCATAATTTTGCTATGGAAACAAATACAATACGACATTTAATCATTTTTCACTAATTCCCCTAATGACCTAACTTAGGGAACCAAGCATAAAATATCTCTATGAGTAAAACAATCAATCAAATCAACCAATAAATGCATTCAAATCTCTAACAAATTAAGTTACATTACAACACACTTTGCCTCCTAGATGACCTGACTTGAGCTACATCATTATAACCCAAGATGATCTAAGTTGGGAAGTTACTCGTATCTTATTTTGTACTTCCGGATGACCTAACTTAAAATTCATCATACATCTTGTGTTTTATTCTAGATAACCTAATCGTGAAGCTATCACGTTGTGGGGACACTGTGGAGTGGGGGAAATATTTCCTTTTGTACTCCTATATGTTTCAACTATTTTTTCAATTATTTTGATCTAAAAGTCACTAAAAGTTTGATTTTATTCCTTCTACATCAGCTAGATCTTGACGATGTAGTTATAGGCTAGAGAATAACACACTTTTCTCCCTACACTCTTCTTCTGGGGGAGGATTCCCAAATCCTCTAGTTTGTTTTCATACACACAAAATCGGGTTGGGAACCGATCACTCCATACCCTCTCATGAACGTTATCCTACCAATATTCGAAAACAATTATCATTCAACATTACAATCATCACTCTCACTTAGTATATTCTATTGCAATATCACATCTCTCACTACACCGCATGGATCATCACATGTATTTATGGTTCATCACGCTATATGGTTTTACTCCGCATTCTCTACTACTACATTTGTGCATTCTAATACAACATGGGATTCTCCAGAATTCTCTCGGTAGGTATCTCTAACTACTTTATGTTACTAACCTTTGTCTCAAAGTAGCATAAAGTAGTGACACATACTGATCACAAAATCATGCACATAATATTAATATTATACCACCATCTATGTTGTTTTATATATGGATATTTCATAAGAAAAGTATTGAATGATGACCCAAGCCATTGTCAGTCATCCATCTTGTAGGTCTTTATCGTTGCTTGTCTTGCATGTTCTTCACTCTGTCATCTTGTTCCTGTTAGCTCTCGGGGATCCCTATATGTTGTTGTTCACTAAGTTGTCATTTTTACTCTTTGACTAGGGCACCGAAAAAGTATTAGGGAATTGTTATCCAATTTTACACCTCAAGAACAATTGAATAAACATGGACTTGCACACTAAGAAAATGGTAATCTGGTTTAGCCATGGGAGCTTGCATCTCAACAATGATTGAACAGGTTGAAGAGAGTCGAGAAAATTGCATAAGATTTTGGGAAGTGAAGAAGCTCAAGTCCAATTTTGGACTTCGAGGTTGAGCCATTCGAAGTAGGAGAAGCGGAAAAAAACAAGAAAAAATCCCAAAATCCCAAAATTCTTAAGTCTGAAAGGCTTGGGATTTTTGGGGTGAACTCCCTTTTGGGGTCAACGACATCGCAGATTAGGGATTTTCAGAGAATGTTTGAAGTCCAAATTTCAGAACTCAGAGGTTCGAGAGGTGTCGGATTTGGAGGTTCGAGTCTTCTCAAGAAAAATGGAAAACATCAACGCAAAGACCGAAATCGAAAGCATGAAGTTTGAAAGGGTCCAGATTTTGGAGGTCAAACATGGTTTCGTGGTCAACACGGAGGGCTTTTCAGACTTTCGAGAGGTCCCAATTTTAGATTTTTGGAGTTTGAGATTTTGGAGGTTGGGTTTTAGAGTTCAGAACTCTCAAGATGTTCTAAGCAATGAACAATGTCAAAGGTCTTAAAAGCACAAAGTCTAACACCCAAAGTCCAAATTTGAGACTTTGAGGTTTTGGAGGTTTGGGGTTCAGAGTTTTTGAGATTGGGCGGATGAATAATGATAGAAGAACCCGAAAAGGCAAAGATAAGAAACCCAAAGTCTGAATTTCAGACTTCAGGTTTTAGAGTTTCAAAGCACTCAAGCAAAGTTTCTAGTGAACAAAGTGTCGGTGAATTCTGAAGCATCAATGTTTGAAGTCCCGATGCCCAAAAGCTGGAATTTTTGATTTTGGAGGTTGCAAGGAATTTCAAAGTCTAAAGAAACATAGCTAACCAATCACCATTAATGAAGTGGCACCATAATCTTTGAGATGGCCATAAATTTTGACTGGGATCTCAGATTTTCATAAGAAAAGACTTTTTGGAAAGCTCTCAACTTCCTCTCGAATCGCATTATCTAAATTTAAGTGAGACTAATTTATTCAAAATAAAGAAATACAGTCCACCATTTTGGAGGGTTTTCTAGGTTTCTCACCTACCACAATGATGAGGTATGGGCTCCAATTCTTTCCCAACAAGGAATAATACATGAAGGTATGGGATTTTTCATAGCATCCATCATTATTACAGATGAATTCAATGCAATTTTAGGTGGTTGAAGCAAGATTTCGAATTCTTCTATCTCCTTTCTCTCATTCTTCGTATATATTATAAGGAGGGGCATTTTTCTAATGTTTTCCAATTTTACTTTGCACCCTCCCTTCTCTTCTTGTCCGTAAGTGAATTTGTGGAGTTCAAATCTTGCATCTAAATTATTTAATGTAATCTAGCCTCTTGGCCATTGTAATTCACCGTATCAACTCTATGGAGAAATAATAAAATTTCAGTGGATGAATTTCAACCCTCTCTTATGCTCATTGAATCTTCCCGATCTCTCATTGTAATCCCGGTTATCTATGCATAGTGGTTGTATTACATTATAAATGTTTGTGTTTAATGGAAAAATAGGTGTTCAAGTATTCCTTTGGTGTATCACCTTTGTTAGCTTAGGTTTAATTTCTAGTAATATTCTTAACCCTGTCTCCTTAGCAAGTTAGAGTAGATTTTAGAGTAGACCCTCAACAATTTGAATGTGTGCATCAGAATAGACGAATAGGAACCAACCTTCATCTGTAGAACTTTCCCGATTGCAAAGTCCCACACTTTGGGAAAATCTCCATATTATGCAATCACACTGATAGTTTCAACCTATCGAGTTGTAGAAATTCAGGGGTGTTGTGATTATGCATCAACAGGAACTTGGGCTACCATGGTCCTAATTTGGGGTGCCCAAGTCCCGCTTATGTTTTGTTTTATGTTACAAACTTGATGTTGGTCTCTTAAGTTTTTCATGTCTTCTCCCGAGGTAATAGTTGGTATGTAAGGAAATTATTGTTGAAATTTGAGAAAGATATCTCGTGTATAAAAACAACATACATACTATCTTATAGGTGAATGATTCTACTAAGGGCTAGCTATCTACATACAAAAAGGGACTGCATTTTGGTATCTATTCTACATCACACACTACATAGGGAAGGCAAGTCTATTATATTCCATCCACCATTTGCATTTTTATCTAGTTATTGCCCTATATCTCCACGTCATTGGTGCTAGGGCACCCTAGGCACATGGTTCCACACATAATCACATATAACTACATTAGATATGTTATGTAATGTAGTTCTTAGTTGTAAATCCACCATTATGGCCACTAAGGATAGTTTGAACCCTTCATATGCATTTTTCTTTTTATGAATTTGAGGCTTTGTCAAAGGGGTTTTCGAGTAATTATTTAGTGTGAATCTATAGTGACACTGGTAAACCTAGTGCAAAACTTACGTGACCAAAAATAAGGATTGTGAAGACTCAACAACCATATAAAGATAATATCCGGATATGTTTTGTAGACCCGGGTGCCTAGATTATAGAACAAGGTTCTTGAGGCAACCTCATCCTTCTCCACATGCCCTAGTGTAGCCGGATCTATCTCTTCTACAATTTTCTAAAGCCCATCAAAACACTCTTTACTACTTCTTCATCACTCTGTCCAGGTCCGAGTCATTGTGAGGTAATTTTATTTTAGGTTGGTACATTTTCCTTCCTATTTAACTTTATTTAGAATATCACATAAACTAATTAGCATTTTCATTTCAAGTATATTTCAGTTGATACATTATTGTACATTTTTATATTAACATAAAAATTCAAATTTTTAGTTAATCACCCCCTCCGCACTTACACTCCCCCTAGGATCTACCCATCCATAACGATCACCCCACCCCACCGATTCCTAACCCATTCAACCCTACACACTACCCTTCCTACTACATACATGACTAAGATAAACACTAATTTTTATCCTAGAGTCTCCCAAACCGATCTCCTTCCCAAAATTACTCCGCGACAAGCCCGACTCAACACCTTGACCCCCCACCCCATGTCTTAATTACCCCAAGTTGAACCTATGAGCTATATATCCTTCCTACACCACCCTCCCTTTACAACCCATCCTTTCGTTGGATCATTTTTCTCCATAATCGGCTTGAGCTCGCTCATCCAAGCCTCGCACGAAATCTACAGAGAGGCCACATCCAAGTGATAACCAATCCTCACAACATACCGCCACCCTAGTATTTATACTTAGGTTTTATCGATGGTTTTTATGTTTGACATATTATATTTTCAATAGATTACATTTAAAACTTAAGTTTAAACATTAGTTTCACTTTTATTCAATTTATTTATATATGTCTAGACCGTAAGCTATGTTTTAGCTTATTATTATTCTTTTTCACATTATTTTTATTATTTTAAACTCAATGCGCTTAGATTAGCTCTATTTTTGTTGTTTTACATAATTAATTAATTAGTTTCAATACTTATTTAGTTTTTTTATTACTTAGTTTAATTAGATAGTTTAATTAATTAGTTAGTTTACTTCATTAATTTTTTTACTTACTTCATTCAATTTTTAAAACCTTAATTCGGAAGTTATATTTGATTTTTTTTTCCTTTTTGCAAATTGGGTCGATTGTGCCACTTTTGCATATAGGTTGTTGGATGTTTTAATCGAATATTCATATCTTTAATACCCATTTTGTCAGCTTTTTTATCATTTTTGTATATTAACTAACGGTTTTTATGATTTTGATCACATTTTGTTGTTATTTTTTCATTTCTATAAAGTCGGTCCCAACACTTTCACGAGTCTGCTTCTTCTCTCATACTTGTGACAAGTGATCTTGAGAATCAAAAACATGATTGTGTTTTTTTAATTTGTTTTCTATTTTTCTACCTCATATAAACTACGAACACTTGTTTATAGGACCATATTATGAAGCCCACTCAACACTACTAACTACAAGTTTTCTCGAGTGTAAGCTAATAAAACTACTAATACTTTCTATGCAGGGAAATTTTTTAATCAAGATAAAATTAATCATTCATGTTGTATTTGCAAGTGTGGTTGACATTGTTATTTCCCAACTTCTATAAATGTGGTAAGTACTTTAGCTTAATCAATAAACCTCACTTGATGAGTACCACCGAAGCCCAAAGTAGTCAACACATTGAGGGAACTAGTGAACAAAATGGGTACATTTGTCCCAACTAACTAGTGCACCTAGTGAGATAAGAGCCAAAGATATATAGTAGTTGAAACCCCAATAAGATTCATTTGATAAATATATTTTTCATTCTTTTTAAGGGGGTAAAGTAAAGTGAAAGCTAGCAATAACATAGTACTCTCTACGGTATATTGCTAACACCTAGTTGAGTGAACTACCTAGGAAGCCATGCCTTGTAAAAACAAATCTTAGGTAGAGGAAAAATTTCACTACATCATTTCACTAAGAAAGGATGTATTTATGAATGGCGATAAAAAAACATGAAAAGGAAAAGATCTAAAACCCGATGTCCTAATTTCGGACTTCGGGGTTTTGGAGTTTCGAAACTTGGGGCCCCAAAACACAAAAAGCACAACTCAAGGTCCGAAACCCAAAGTCTGAATTTTGGACTTCAAGGTTTCAAATTTCAAAAATGTCATGCACCCAAGCGAATGAACAATACCTCAACCTCTGAAGTCAAAATGTCTAAAAGTCTGAATTTCAATATTTTGGAGGTTGCATGAATTTCGGAATCAAAAGGGAAGATCAACAACTCGCCATTAATGTAGTATGGCACCCCAATCTTCAGATGGCCATAAATTTTGACTGGGAGCTTGGATTTACACAAGAAAGGACTTTTTGGAAATCTTATCTTAATTTAAGTGAGACTAAGTTATTCAAAATGGAGAAATACATTCTACCATTTTAGAGGATGTTCCAGTGTTTTTCACCTACTACAATGATGAAGTATGGGCTTCCTTTTTTCCCAACAAGGAAAATTACATGGAGGTATGGGTTTTGCAGTGGCACCCATCATTGTTACAGATGAATTCAATGCATTTTTGGGTGGTTGAAGGAAGATTTTGAATTCTTCTATCTCTTTTCTCTCATTCATCCTTTATATTATAAGGAGGGGTATTTTTCTAATGTTGGCTAATTTTTCCCTGCACCCTCCCTTCTTCTCTTATCTGTAAGTGAATTTGTGGAGTTCAAACCTCCCATTCAAGTTGTAATGTAATGTTGTGCCTCTTGGCCATTGTAATGCACTGTATCAAATCTGTGGAAAAATAATAGAAGTCTGTGGATGAATTTCAACCCTCTCTTGTATTCATTGCTTTCATTTGATCTCTCATTGCAATATTGGTTATCTGTGCATTCTTATTGTGTTGCATATTTGATGGTATGTGTTTAATGGTGAATTAATTGAGACACATCCATAGATCATGATATAGTTGATTTCAAGACACAAATGAAAGTGTTGCTCTAACACTTTTCCAATTCAAATATATTTCATTACAATAATTTGATGTAATAAGTATTGATGTATTTCATTAAGAGATTACAACTTTCTAGAGATGTAATATTATACTTGTCTTTATTTGATCCATTTCTATTGGAGCAATGTCACTATCATATTCAATTATCCCATTTGTTTTTATATTTGGTTTTGAGACTGAAATAAAGACATATTTGTGTTTTATGTATGTTAATTGATTTCTTTTACATCTGCAAGAAATTAGAAATGTAAATGTTTTAAACAAACAAAATCAAGTAAATTTAAGCATCATTTACGTAAACAAAGACATAGAAACATCATTTGTATCATGCGAGAAATCGATTAAAAATATATAGTTACAATTCCAATTTTGGAAGTACTCTTGAAATCATTCTCTCATGTGGCAAATTAATTTATGAAGAAAACTACAAATTCATAAAGCATTGTTAGAAAATACAATTCCAAATGGGAAAAGGGGTTGTCCATTATACATAAACATTTTAAAGATTCTGGACAAGTTTTTTCATATAAGGACACATTTGGAGGTCATCCTCTTTCTCGCCTATGATTTTGAATCATAGTTTTCCTTATGTCTACCACATGGAATAAAAATAAAAAGGTTGGGAAATATCTTTTAATTCCTACGCCAATGTCGAATTGTGACAACACACCTATTACATGGTGAACTTAACTAACATATAGAATTTTATGTCATGCAGGGAGAAGCTTGATCTTTTCTTGCATAAGAGGTGGAGGAATCTAGTCTGTCTATTTAGAGCTATTTTCTATAACACCCGATGCCTGTAAATATCATGTTGTGGTATTGATATTTTCAATAATATTCTACTCCTCCTCGCTACATCTCCCGCTAGAAAAATTGTTGCATTTGCATCGTATTTTCCTTGATCATACATATGGATCCATCTTATGCTCCTTGATTATCCTTCTCAATGTATTATTTTGTTTATTTATTACTATGAGTTTTTCCTTCTACTGTATAAATGAATTCAGGATTTTGCAGAATTCTTCAAATGTGTTTCAAATACATCTATCTTTCTTTAAATTGTCATATTTTTCCTACAAAACAAAGATACAAAATTTTTAGTCTCTTAGATAAGTTGAAAAGTAGATATTACATTGCTTATAATATTAGGATTTTGCATGTAAAACTAAAAGCCCACTCACCACATCTTTTTCTTTTTGTGCATTTGCTATTAAAACATTTGTCTTTTCTTTAGCCCATTTGTTGTAGTAAGCATGTGCTTCAAAATTTAGATTCTCCAACATGTTTAACATTATGTCTATAATTTCATCATTATAATCATTGTTGTTATCCAAAATTCACCCCTCAAGGTAATATTGATAGCTTGCACAATTTCTTCAAGATGGAGAAAGAAGAAATGGTGAAAGGCCAAAAAGTTGGACTTTTGAGGGCTCCCTTGGGTTTTCTCTAACTTCCCTATCCAAGAAAAATCCAGTTAGTGAAAATTTGTAAAAATCTGAAAAAATGAAGTCAAAGGCACGTTTTCATGCAAATCAGGTCCGAGGGTTGTGTATGGAACCAATGCGAGGTTGATACTAGGGTTCTTTGTACCAAGTTTGGGTTCGATTTGCAAACCGGATAGTGCATTGTAGAAAAAGAAGAAAATTTTTTCCCGTGCAATCGCCGGACAACTAGGTAAAAAGGTAAGCACGATGCCTTAAATGCTGAAACCACCATAAGTTAGTGTATTATGGATATGGCGGAAAAAAATTCTAGGACCTCTCGGGACATCCAAACTCAAAATTTCCGATCGGATCGCATGCTTAATGCTCGGGTTTTTCAATTTTTTTCCCAAGTCACAAAGGGACAAGTGCGACATCCAAAATTGAAGTCACCGCACGAAGAAAGAATATTAAAAGGTGGATAAAAAAGGCCTCGAACGGTCTCGAGTACCATAGGGACATGAGTTCCCAAAATCCCGCCATACCTGTGATACAATGGAAAAGTCAATGCCTGACCCCTAGACTTCAAACAGTCATAACTTTTGTCCCAGAGCTCTATTTTTCACAAAATTTGAATTTTAAGAAAGGGAATGACGTTATATAAGAAATTAAAATAAAAGAAACATATCCATCTCCAATAAATTAAATTCCCAATCCCATAAAATGGAAGATATGCCTGGTAGACCCAAAATAGATGCCTACACTCGGATCACCATATCTTTTGTATTTCTCAATGAAATCATGCAAGGATGGAATTTTGGAATCGTGGCTCGATTCCAATGAAAATAAATCAAGAAATAAAGAATTTGATGAGGACTGATTGAAATTTTTTCAAAACGTGGCCAAGTTCGAACAATGATTTTAGTGGTGGTTGGGAGAACATTGAATGAAGCATGGGTAGACATCTTTCACTACTACAAGTTATGGGATAGCGTGGGGAGAATTTTGAAAGAAGCATACCATCATTCCTCTCCATTTATGACATCTTGTAGGTGGTGGGAAGTCGATTACTAGATTTTCATTTTCTCTCTCTCTCTCTCTCTCTCTCTCTCTCTCCTCTTAGAATTCTATAAATTAAAGTGTTGGGCTCATTGTAAAAAAGGGGAGATATTTTTGAGTAGAAAAACTCTGTCAAATTGGTTTTGTGAAGCCAATGTGCTGCAAGCCCTTATAGTGGACTCCTTGCATGGTGATCCAGGCCCTTATTTTGTAATAGATTGAACTGTGCATATCAATGAAGCAATAAATACAAGTTTGTGGATGTCTCTTCCCTAATGTGTTTGTTTGCATTCTTCTTTCCTCTTCAATCTCATGAAAATATATTGTGTCTATCTTATGCTCTTTCAGGATTCATTATCATTGTGTATGTATGAAATATTGTTGTGAATGCATTTTCTAGACTGTGGAGAACTGTTATCACCCCTTCTAGTATGCACTTTGCTTATATTTTTCACACATTGGAAACTATTCTCACACCCTCCTTTTCTAGTGTATCACCACTTTAGTGTAGGTTTTGTTTTCATGCACTCTCTCTCCTTGGTCCCTTGGAAATTTATATTAGGACAAGATAGTTTTTCTTGCATTAGAGTAGATTGTGGCAGGTAGTTTAGGAGCAAGAACCAAGTTTCTCTGGAGGTCTATCTCAAGTAGAAAGTCTCACAACTTGGAGATAGTATCCATGTTATCTAGTCACACCGTGAGATTAGGCACAAACACTTGTGTAAACTAGAGGGTGTTGTGATTCAGCGATAACAATTACTATATGAAATTTTCCCGACTAAGATTTGCTTACCAAGATGTCCCGCCTTGACGGTTGGCTCTCTATGAAAGTGATCAATGAATTTCGCATTGAGCATGATTATGGTATAGTGTATTTATTTCTTTTATCAAAATTTATCCATCCACTCCCAAGACCGCACCAAATCCATATCAGATATTACAACTTCTTGAATTGTTTCCCACATACTATCTGATATAATATTTTCTAATATAAAATGTGTCTTTCCATCATCTGTTTATGGAGATTTTCTTGGAGGAGGTAGAGAGTCGTTGTCATATACATCATGCACATTTTTTTGTGGTTGAGGAAGAGTAGATTGAATCATATCATGGGTGTTAAAATAATTACCGTTATCCGAATCGCCACTATCGAACCCCAAATACTCCTCATTAAGGGTGATGTTATTGAAAATTTGTGTGGCTATTACACTTAAAACACAACCTAGTGAGAGTTGATGAAATTATGTGGTTACAAGATGTAATGTTCGAGCTGACTCGGCAAGAAACCTTATATTATTTCCTAAAGATATTCTTTTTGTTTGGAATTTACGTGATGGCGGTATTGCTATGTATGATGGAAAAGTGACATGCGAGGATGATAATCGGCAAGTGACCTTCCCCGTACCCGACCTCTCGAGGTCATGCCGAGATAGCCGGTGGGTTTGTAATGTGTGTGAGATGCGAAAAACTAGTTAGGCAATCTAATGTCTTCAATACGCACTAGCGGAATTTACGAGTCTAAGGCAAAGAAGGCCCTCCTAACTTGAACTGGTGTGATAGATCGGTCAGCAAGGATGACTGCTCAAAGGCTCCAATCAATATCGAGTTCTGGCATGATTCGATCTATAGGTTGTGGAATACGTGGAAAATGACCCGGGATAGTTTCGTGTATTTCTTCGGACAGGGTCATATGGTGGATGGTAAATATAGTCAATTCTATGGACGATTCTCTGGCCTAGTCCAGAATTCCCTAGCTCTGTTAGCTGCTGTGTCTAGCAAGGATAATTGTTCGATGATGATAGGTGGAAGTGGGGTAGACCGGAATACTAGTGTGCGTAGGCCAGTGTCTATGTCTAATTCTCCTATGGATTCGTTGGGCTGCGGGATTTGTGGGTCACAACCATAGATTCTTAGTTGTTGTGGACCTATTATGGTCATGCGTGAAATCAAGTCCTAATCCCTAATATCCAGTAATCGTATGCTTTCTCAGCTTCTATATTTAGGATCAATAACTGTGTGATTTTCTCAGAATACCCTACAGGCATTCGTGCAACCTAGATTCTTAGGCCGGTATCTATATCTAGAAGAGTGTCTCCTGCATCTGGCTGTGGGACCAAAGGATCACAACCAAAGGTTTGTTCTCTTTCGAACCCTTCTACAGTCATATGAATGTTACCTAGGGTAATCTGTAGTTCGGTTGATTCAACCAAAACGTGTGTGCTTGGTCGTCTTCTATGTTTAGTCCATTCAACTGGGAATTGATTTGTTGCAAGCTTACCGTTGTTCGGAAGACTTGAATCCTAATATTTTGATCTATATCAGTTATCGCTGTGATGAGATTGGGCTGAGGCACGATTGGCTCGAATACGTATTCCCTGGGCTCTCTAGGTCCCGTGATTGTCATACAAAAGCAACAAAGTAAAGAGAACTACAGTAAAATAAAATTTACCTATGTGAAGTATATCTATAGTATATATGACTTCTTTATTTTTTTGTGTTTTCTGACGAGCTTTACGAATTTAAGAAAGAAGCTATTTAAAATATCTAGAAATGACAACTAATATAATAATTTTAAAACAAACAAAATAACCGAGTGTAGCTATCTGTCTGTGCAATTTGTAGATCTATTCTAAACAATAAAATAGCTTATCTAATCTATTTGCAAGACTCTCGATCCTACCTCAGAAGTGAGGAGTGAATCATAGTTTCTCAGAAACTATCAATCCCCACAGCTTCCCTGGCAATATCGAGAGTAGAATTAACTGAAATAAAGCAATTAACTACTCTATTTGATATGATTCTAACTAGAACTTTGAAAGCTAGAACCTGGATTCTGCAGAACAGTGGTGAATCCAATGATGTGTGTGATCTTGTCCCCTCAGTGTGATCTCCTCGTTCCTTCGTGTTCACGTGGATCCAGAAAAGCGTGTAATGCTAGCATCAACAGAAGTAGATATTGGGATAAAGGTAGCTCGAATCATCGATCGAATATAATGCAAGTAGGAGAGGGATAGCGCAAGAGTATAGAGCTTGGCTTATGCAATTCCTAGCGGGATCTATCGAGTCATGCAACATAAAGCGTCCGGAACTGAAACTATCCTGTTTGAGGAGAAAACCTGAAACTTAAATGGCTTCCTAAGCTATTCTACTCCAATGGATTGGATGAAATAACAGTAGTGCTTGCACAAGATGGATATGTGGCTTACTAACAGTAAAACAATGCTAACTAAGCATGCAATGAAAGAAACTAAACATTCTAAGAAAAAGGGAAACTAAAGAGAAATCAGAGACAAATTTTAGGGGCCATTTTTTTGAGCACAAGCCATCTATTTATAGCATTTGCATTTACCCAACGTAAAACCAAATAGAACTCTTAAACTATAAACAATGGCAAAACACTATTCCAGGAAATAGAATCATAAATGCAAGCTTATGGCAGTGAAAGAAAGCTGGTAAAATGTTGAATTTACATGAGTCATGTTAAAAGAGCTTTCTAGAAAACACGTAAAGGACCACCACCCTGAGAAGGGCGGCGGTTACAGGACCTCAGCCCTGTTCAGGGCGGCGGTCACGAGACCACCGCCCAAGCAGGGCAGCCGTTTCATCACTGAAGAGAAAAAGGCTAAGAAAAGAGGGGAAAAGGAAAAATAAAGCACGCGGGGGCTAAGTGGGGCATGCGGGATGTTAACACACACTCAGAGAGCTTTTCTAGATCCCGAACACCTTGTGAGGAGACTTGTATCATCATTGGGGCACGTGTCATGTTGTTCTGGCAGTACAGTACCTTACAATTTTGGGTACGTACATATTTCGCTTTCGGAGAAGTGTTTTAGCCATGAAGAGGTGTAAAATGATGGGTCCGAGTATGGTGGTCCCGAAATGGGAAGTTAGAAGTTATACCTGATACATCCGTGTGTTGAAATGACGCCGTCCAAGATTCCCGCTACCTGCAAAACGAAAAGAGAACTCAAGTGCAGATAGACACAATAGTTTGAAAAATAAACGCTAAAATAATAGGGAAATGAGAACGTACCATTTGTGCGGGGATAGGAACTTACCTCCGTCGGCGCTCCAAACCTATGAAAAAGTCATTTAAAACGAACCAGGGCGCTATATATATGAAAGTGGGCCCATTTTCCTATTCATTTGTGCGAGTCGATTTGATTGATTTTGAGCTCTGGGACCCACGGTGACGGTTTCTTGCGTGAGTAGAGTCAAAATGTCCGTGACGACATAGCGATCATGCCTCCACGTGCGGAACATCGACCCGTGAGATCACAGGTTAGTTTTCTTCAGTTTATCCTTTTTACCCCCTTAAATTTGAAATGCTAAATACTTTATCATGGGGGGGTAATTTTTGAAAATGTTAGTGTTAAAAGGTCCACCTAGGGGGTGCGCCTACTGGGTAGGATTTGTTTTTAGGTAAAATGGTCATTTTTTGCACTTTTTAGCCCTTTTAAATTAAAAACCCACGTGGGTTTTCGGACCGCAACCGCCGCCCTACCCTGTGGCGGTGGTTACATGACCGCTGCTCTAGTCGGGTGGTGGCGAGTTACATGCATGATCGTCGCCCTTAAGGCGCGGTTAGCATAAAACCGCCTCCTGCTCGGGGTGGCGGTTTTGCATGTAATGCAAAAGGAACATCTTTTTAGATTGTGTTTGTATTTATAACATTTCTACATGTTTTTATGATTTTTCTAGTATTACTTAGATGCTAACTTGCTCTATTTTGTGTGTTTTTGGGTGTATGCGGGTGAGAGAGGAGTATATCCGATGGAGTCGAGAGAGGGAGTGTGATTGGCTCCCAGGGGTTCTAGATGCCCTCTCACAGGATGAGGAGGACACTCTTCAGGCTGGGATACTACACATTTCACGCGTGCCCCATGTTACACCATCTAGTCACATCCTTTGTGACTTTTTCTCATACTGGGATGCAGATCGGAACACCTTCCGATTGCCAGGGGTCCGCGGTGAGTGGACTATTACATTGGAGGATGTCTATCGTATTCTGGGGGTCCCGATCATCGGGAGATGACTCACCCTAGAGACGGCAGGTTCACGGGCACAGATTGCATAGTGGGCCACATATATGGGAGATGCAGTCATCTCTATGGGGTCGAAGAAGGGGGTTAGAGTTCGATCCATTCCTTCTTTTCCCATCCCCCTACTTCGCCAGGCCATCATGGGGATCCTTGCCTCGAGACTGATCGGGGACAAGGGAGGAGATACATTACTATACTGCTGGTCCCCCATTATTGCACAGATAGAGGGGCACGGTCGGATATATGCCTGGGGAGCAGATATTCTTGGGACCACCTACCACGACTTATACAGGGTGGTCCGTTTACAGGGGCAGTCCTTGAGCCACCCGACCCTAGTCATGAGTTGGGTCTATGAGCATTTCATCCCTTATGGCAGGGGTGTGGAGGTGGCAGATCCTGGAGCTGTGAGGGCAGCTAGATGGACAGACATGTCGGTGCTCGAGCACCTCATCGCCCGATTGCCCTCCCGACTACTTCCGACATGGAGGCCACACCATACCAGACTATGGTAGGCATATGGGGTGAGGAGGCTCTTACCTTGATCTCCTACTCCACGACAGGGCAACTTATTGATAGATTGGGGCGAGTGGAGATGCACCCCTTTGGCCGTGTTCCTCAGCAGTTTGGCTTACCATACGTGGGTATGCTTCCCCCAGTGGTGCCAGTATACAGATTAGTCCGAGAGGCTAGAGGGGGGCCTAGAGGCCGGGGTTGGATAGTGGTTACTCCTAGTGTTCCTATTGCAGCCAGGAGGATAGTACGTGCCAGAGGGAGAGCCGGTGCACCTCAGGCACCTTTGCTTCAGATTGCCATGGGTCCTGCCCATAGCAGTGATGACCCCATTGAGGTAGACTCCGAGTCTGAGGAGTTTACGGGAGGAGAGATAGAGGAGGAGACTGAGGACAGTGATCCTGAGTGGCACGACACCTAGGATATCATGCAGGTGCAGAGGGCCGAGCAGAGTGCAGAGAGGGTGACTCTTGTTTCAGAGGAGCCACTCTCCCAGGGCCATGGGGAGGATGAGTCCGTTGAGGGGCGTTATGTTGCTCCCGGCCACGGGAGCAGCCCCTCGGCCAGCCAGCGGTATCCGTGGGAGTGCCGATCCCATAGATCCATCTTGGAGGCCTGGTGATCCGAGTAAGTTACCCTCTCTCCCTTCTAGTGTTTGTTTAATTTAAGATCATTTTAGTTACTATCTCTCCTTGTGTTTTATCTTGGATTTCTAATCTCCTATTTGGTTTCTAATTTTTCTCCTTGGTTTGCAGAGACCACCGATGAGTGGCGGGACTTGATTCACAGGGTATGCACTGATACCCTAATGATCCCCATGGAGAGGACCCGCGCAGAGCTGTCTATGGATGCTGGGGAGCCTTCAGCAGCCGGCAGACATACCGACGTCTTCGCTCCAGTCTGGCATGTGGCCAGGATGGTATCGACCCTTCGCACAGAGTTAGCGGGGTACAGGACGGCTGAGCGCTTGATGAGGAGCCATTCTCGTGGTGAGACTGTGGCTGCCCCTCGGGATCCTGAGCCCTCCGTGCATTCAGAGCGCCGGCGTAGCCGGAGTCCTAGGCATGGGCGTGCACCTTCAGAGGGGTCTCGTAGGGATTGAGAAGCCACTTGGCTCTCGTAGATTTTGTACTATATATTCTTTTGTATATCCCGGGCTCTTTGAGTGTTTTGACCATGCTTAGTGCATGATGACATTGTATATAAACGTTGATCATTTATATATATGTATTCATTCTGGATCAAAATCTTGGCATTCATGGCTTTCTTTCTATTTCCAGTTTCCTCATGTATGCTATGGTATATGTTTATATGTTTCTTTTTAGAATATATGCAATGGTGAACAAATGATGCAAGTGTTTTACTTTCCTTTTGTGTTTCATGATGCTGATATATGATAATGTAGATATAATGTGATTTTGAATCTTAGTTTCTGTAAGCAATTTTGGATACTTCATGTTTGTTTTGGAAAAGTGATGAAAATAAACCGGTACGATGAACAGATAAACCTACCCCTACCCCCAACTCCACGCAACTAGTAAGATGTGAGGGCTTATCACCAAGAGTTGGGAAGGGCGCAAGTTATGAGGTGTAGTGAAATGATAGTGATGAAAGACAGACAAAGCTTTGGCAGAACCAAATTAGGACACCACAAGTCTACTCCACTCGAGTGACTTCATAGTTTTGGATGCAGCTTGCTTTGCGGTTTATCCAGACTTAGACCCGTAGATGGCCACATAGTAGACAAAATTTGGGTTTTTAGGATTTTAACTCTCTTGGGATTTTGAACATCTGATTCATTTGTTTTTGACTCAAAGTTTCAAAGTTTGAATTGTTTGTGTATGACCTTTTGTATTTATTTGTCAAGAGGACCCCCTACACTTTGCCCCATGCTACTAGTAAGAAGCGTGGGTTTATCACCGTGGGAAAAGCATAGGCGAGTAAGGGCATTTCCATCCTTTCCCAACCCTACATCACTAGTAAGAGACGCAAGCTCATCACCAAAGGTTGGTGGGGCAAGGAAATGTGTAAAATTAAAATTTTCTATTTGATCAATGTTTGACTTGTTTATTTGAGTAAAATGTCAGTATGTGTTTATTTCCAAAGAGATATACATATGGGATAGATGTGACACCATGAAGCTTCTAGAATAGACCATAGGCAAGACACCTACCCTAAGAAGAAACCAAAAGTGAGAATAAACTTGCAGATCTTGGTATGGTTACCATTAAGACTTTGTCATGTCTAGCTTTATTTGATAAAATGATTCCGAGATAATTTGATGATATCATGAAAATGGAGAGGTACGATTAGAAATTTTATGCCAACAACATCATGAGTTTGTAATGAATTGCTTTGAGAATAGATTCCTTGATCACAATTTGTGTACAAAACAAGTGGACAATATGATCCTAATCTATATGAAAATGCAATGTAGATAGATACATAAGTAGTGCTAGTTGCTTACGCGTAGAAACACTTGAGGTGTAGGGAATTGACTGTTTCACCAAATTCCTCACCTTCTAGCGTACATAAGAGGTATGCACCATTTCCATAGTCCTTCATGACTCGGTATGGGCCCAACCATTTAGGCCGGAACTTCCTTCCTTCACCGGTCTTCTTGTCGATCCGGCTGTCTAGTCTTAGAACTAGATCACCTTCATATATGTCATGTTCATAGACTTTCTTGTTATACTGCCGGCACATCCGGTCAGCATAGACTCTGTGCCGCTGTTCAACATCTAACCTAGCTTCATCTAGGCTTTCTAGTTGGGAAAGACGTGCTTCTCTGTAAGCGTCTTCATCCAGAATCCCTTGTAATGAAATGCGAGACGGGTATTTCAACTTTGAGTGGGAGAACTGCCCGCCCCGAATACTAGTGAGAAAGGAGTTGCTCCCATTAGTGTTATTATTGAGGTTCGGTGGGCCCATAAGGCCGGATATAACTTTAAGTGCCAATCTTGTTTGTTTTCTTTCACCGTTTTAAGGAGAATGGCTTTTAGTGTTTTATTTGTCGCTTCAGCCTATCCATTGGCTTGAGGGTAATACAAGGAAGCTGTATGATGGCTTATCTTAAATTTATTGCATATTTCGTGAACCTCTTCATTCTTAAAAGAAGTTCCATTATCGGAGATGATGATTTGCGGGATACCGTACCTACAAATTATTTGGTTCAAAATGAACTTGGCGATTACATGTAACTGTGTACGGTGAGTAAGAGGCATAGCCTCTACCCATTTGGTAAAATATTCGATGGCCGTGATTATAAAATTATGGCCGCCTCAGTGGATGAGGAGAGAATTTCCCTATTAAATCTAGGCCCCATGTAGAAAAGGGCCATGGAGTAGCAATTGGTTGTAGAGCTTGTGTCGGCATATGGATCTCATGGGAGAATTCTTGGCACTTATGACACCTGCGTACGAACTCTACTACGTCGTGTTCTAGAGTAGGCCAGAAATAGCCCATTCGATGTATTTTACGAATGGTGGCATGACCACCGAAGTGGCCTCCACACATTCCACTGTGGGATTCATGGAGAATCTTCTTGAATTCTTCTGTGTCGACACATCTTAGGAGCATTCCATCGAACACTTTTCGATAGAGCACTTTCTCTATAATGATGTATTTAGCTACAATAATACGTAACCGCCTTCTTTGTTGCGGTGTAGCTCCTTCTGGATACATATGGTCCATGATATAATTAATGATATCAGTGTACCAGGGACACTCAGAGATAAAAGGTCGGGTTTCGATGTAGTATACACACTCATCTGGAAAATCTAAATATACTAGATCGCCTCCATCTAATGGGTTATTAGCTAACCAATCTGCGATGATTTGTCCTTTAACCGACTTCTGATTTACAAACGTTAATTCGAATTCTCCCATTAAGGTTATAAAATGTCCAGCCTTTTTAGACAAGGACCCTTGTGTGAGGAAAGTTCGTAAATGGTCCGTTTTTACCATGACCCTTGTTTCTTGATTTAGCATATAATGTCTTAGGTGTTTGGTTGCAAAGACTATGGCGAGGCATTCTCGTTCTGCTTGTGTGTAACATGTTTCATAGTCGAGCAACGCTCGCTAATTAAATAAATTGTGTTCTCTTGTCATCGCCTTCTTGAGCCAGCATGCAAGCTAGCGAGACATTGGTAGCTCGTGAGTATAGAATTAACAGTGATCTAGCTTAGGTGGCATTAGCGTAGGTGGTGATAACAGGAAACGCTTAACTGCATCAAAAGCTTCATTACAGTCTTCAGTCCAATCAATGCTATAATCTTTCTTGAGTAAATTGTTAATTGGGTGAATGGTGAAACTTAAGTCCGGGATGAATCTTCGGATTGCACCAAGTTTTCCAAGAAATGACCTGATTCCAGATTCATCCGAAGGTGGGACCATTTCGAGGACAGCCCGAATTTTGGTTGGGTCAACATCTATTCCTTGTGATGATATGATGTAACCTAGAAGCTTCCCTCCTATTACACCAAGGACACATTTTTCTGGATTTAGCATGACTCCGTACTCAATCAGACGTGAAAGAATAACACGGAGTACTTCCGGATGGTCACAACGCTTCTTGGCCTTAGCCAACAAGTCATCTACGTAGGATTCCATGATTTTATGAATTAGATCATGGAATATATATGTCATAGCTCACTGGTACATAGCACCAGCGTTCTTGAGACCAAATGGCATGACAAAGCATAGCAATAAGTTCCCCAAGGAGTTATAAACGTGGTTTTAGCTTGATCTTGTTCAGATATTTTGATTTGATTGTATCCCGAGAATCCATCCATGAGAGACAAAAGTTCAAACCCAGTTGTTGCATCAACAATGACATCAATGGATGGCAACGGGAAGTCGTCTTTAGGACATGCTTTGTTGATGTCTCAGAAATCTATGCAGATGCGTATCTTCCCATTCTTCTTGAGAATGGGAACGATATTAGATACCCATTGGGAGTAATCGACTGGCTTGATGAATCCTACTTGGAGGAGTTTTATTACCTCCTCTTTTACCATGAGAGCTACCTTGGGTTTCATGGGTCTTGATTTTTGTTTAACTGGCTTTGCATCAGATTTAGTGACGAGGTTGTGCACCGCGATGTGGGGTGCAACTCCTGTCATTTCCTTATAATTAAATGCAAATGCCTTCTGATGTTCTTTGAGGATCCGAGTATGTATTTCTACTTCTTCTGGGGTTAACGAGGATCCTAGTTTCAAAATCCTTGGTTCATCTTCCGTTCGATGTTAATATCAATGGTTTCTTCGATCAAAGAGGCGTTACCCTCTTCAAACTCAGGTGGTGCTAGAGGTAAATCCAAATCATCCCCATTTTCTACTGTGCATATGCTAGGCTCCATTTGTGAGGGAAGATCCATCATGGGATTTCCGAAGTAGGAAGACAAACGTGGGATTAAGGACAAATATATCATATGATAGGAGAGATGTAGTGCCGCATAGGCATTTAAGTAATCCAAAGTGGCCATATCACTACAAACATGGTCTAGGATAGTAGATTCATTTCTGTTTAAAAGATAATTTGTCATTGTTTTTATCAATGGTTCATCACGAAGGGATACCATGAAACGGATATCCTCTAACTCATTGCTTGGTGTAAAACATGATTTTGAAGTTGCTATTGAATCAGCGAGAAGATTTTTCTCTCGCGGGATTGCTTTAATTGATATGAAGTCAAACTCCTTGCTTAAATATAATACAGCTCTTTTGTAAAGTTGTAAGTGCTCGGCTTTGGTTTCATATATCTCAGAGACTTGGTTTGCTACTAATTGTGAGTCTCCTAAGACTCTGATGTTATCAACACCAATTCTCTTAGCTAAGACAAGGCCAAGGAGGAGGGCTTTGTACTCAGCACCATTGTTTGTGCACTTAAAATTTAGTTTAAAGGCAAAAGGTAAGACTTTTCCTTCAGGGGAAGTAAAGATTATACCCGCCCCGCTCCGTAACGGCATCTAGCTCCATCATAATGGAGTGTCCAATATTTGACTGGGAATATGGA
The DNA here is from genome assembly GCA_018340775.1 of Taxus wallichiana var. yunnanensis. Lineage (NCBI taxonomy): Eukaryota > Viridiplantae > Streptophyta > Pinopsida > Cupressales > Taxaceae > Taxus > Taxus wallichiana. The sequence continues at coordinate 549,101,330 of CM031236.1, forward strand.
CGCTGGGATATCTGTTGTGTTTGCATATTCCACTTCCACCATACAGAGATCCTCTGCTGGAAGAGAGCCAATGCCTAGGGAATATCCTATGCCTACTGAATCGAATGGTAAGAATATTGGTAGATCATTTTCTAGCAATTCAATGATTTTTGCAGTAGTTCCTAATGATACTGCTTCTACAGTTTTAGCCTCATCTTTGGGGGTTGGGGTTGCTTTGGCTAGGCTCATAGTTTCAAGATCTGTCGTAGGTACTAACTTTTCTTTTGTTTTTGTGTCGGTAGGTTTATTAAGTTGATTTGTTGGGAGTTCAAACTCCGAGTGTACGCCTGGTCTTTTCTTTAAGTCAGCTAGGTGTACATCAAATGGTTTTGGATCACCTTTGGCCATGAATACCTTTCCTAAATGTAAAAACCTTACTTCTTGAAATAGTGTAGAAGGGATTGCCTTCATGCGGTGTATCCATGGTCGGCCGAGGATCATATTATAGTTAGTTTCCCGATCTATAATATAAAACTCAGTCAAGATGGTTTTAGGTCCTAAGGTGACCGGTAATATTATAGTTCCAACCGAGGTGGCTTTAAGACTATCATAGCCCCTTAGTGTGTTATGAGTTGTGGAACAATTGGTTTCTCCATACCCTAACTTTTGGAGGAAAGAGAAGGGGACTATGTTAATCGCCACCCCATCACAACCATTACACGCTTTACATATTTTTATAAACCCATACTTGTAAATGTAAGGTTGGATCACCTCGGTGTGTGATCTCAGCATCTGTCGACATTTTGTTTATCTCGAATATGAATTCGACATCCCTATCTACCTTCCCTGGAGGATGAACATCAAAGTCCACATGATTTACCTATGTTTCAGGCGGTGGAGTGATGTTAATTAGATGACCTAAACCTAATGCTTCTAAAAGATCAGCCCTGTGGGCAGGAGATTTCTTTAGTAAGTCTAAGAATGAAATGTGTGAGAAGGTTTTTGTTAGGTCGTTAATTAAATCATAGGCACCCACAGGTTTTGCTATGATTTGTTGGATGTCATTCACCTCTGGCAGGTGGCTTGGACTTGGCTGAGAGAAATACTCTCGCGTCCTTGTTATAGCTTCGATGGGTAGCTCAGCGTCTAACTCCACTAAACCGACTACCTTAGGTCATGGCTGACTTCCTAATTGTGGCGCAACTAATGGATTTAGCGAGGTTGAGGCTTCATGATCGTTGTTTCCTATCATTACACCCTTGTTTGTCCCAATTAAATTTAGAATGTTGTTATCGTGGTTTGGGAGTGGATCATTAAAGATCTTCAGGGGTGCGTTTTGAGGGGAAACTGCCCCTGAAAAGGTATTTGATGTTGGTGACGTAGGATCTGCCAAGAACATATCCATGAAAAGTTATTTTTGTTCATCTGGCAAGCGTTGCATGAATTTATTGTAGTCACGACACGTTCTAGTGTCATGGCCCCGAATTTTGTGGAAACCACAATACGAATTAGGATTGTAATTCCTAGTTTGTTGGTTTGATGTGTATTGTGGCCCAAAATTTTGATCAAACCGTTGTCTATTAAAATTTTGCGTTTGTTGTTTTTGGTTTGAATTCTGGTTTTGGTACCTAGTTGAATTTTGGCTTGGACCCTGTATGGGATTTTTCCGTTGTTGTTGTTGTTGTGGATGGTTAAAATCCACTGTATTGATTGTTGGGGTAAAGTTGTTATTTCGTTGGTTGTTTATTTGTGATGGAGTATTGACAACATTTACCTTCTTAGGCTGGTCGGTTACTCCATCTGTTGTTACACCCCGATTTTTGTTAAGGATTTTAGGTCCTTGATTGACATTTGTGGTAGTAGGATAAGTTGTAGTGTTCTGGTTAGGGGCAATTAACCTCCCGTTTGCTCCATATGTTTTGCGACCACTGTTAATTACCTCTTGATCTATTCGAAGAGCGCTCTCAAGTACTTCATCGTAAGTTCTTAATGGGAACTTCTGGACTTCTTCCTTCACTTCTCTGCTAAGCGAATGAAGGAATAAATCACATAGTTCCATTTGATCCATGTTTGGAGCACTTGCCGAAGAATAAAGAACTGTACGCCACCTTTGGATGAAATGGGCGACAGATTCGTTGTGTTCTTGTTTGATGTGTAAGAACTCTCTGATTCCTGTTCTTAATAATTTGTTCATGTCGAAGGCCTTGATGAACTCTGACACGAGTTGTTTGAATGAATGTATGGAAGCCTCAGGTATTCTATAATACCAATCGAGAGCGATGCCTTCCAAGGTTTTTGGGAATATTTTAGCAACAACCCCATCCCATGGGAGTAGTTCTCGAATGGCCGTAGCGTAAGCTTTGATATGTGTGTTTGGATCTCCCTCACCTTTGTATTTGGGAAAATCGGGGAGAGGTCTTGGAAGCATGATGCTTCGTATGGTGAAATCCAAGGGCTCTTTCAAATATTCTGAGTAAGTCCCTATCGCATATGTTTCGACCATAGATGGTACCTGTTGAGGAGCAAGCAGTGGAATGGGTTGTTGGTATGGCGGAGCGTATGCATTGGCGGCAGGGGCATAAGGAAGCCGTGTTTGGGAAAACATGCCGGAGAGGAGAACATATCCCCTTGTGGTGATTTGGAGTATATGTTTAAGTATGACGGGGTACTGTCCAGGAATGGATTGTTTTGTACTAGACCGGGAGGAACAGTGTTAGAGATGGTGGGTCTAGTTGGCGTTTGTTGTGAATACTGAGGAGTCATGCCTAACGTGCCTACTCCTGTGAGGAGATCTACTTGGCTAGGATGATGTGGAGGATTGGAACTTCCTGCCTGTATAAATTGTGAATTTTGGCTTGCTTGGGCAAGTTCTAACCCTCTAACCTTTTCTACCAATGTGAAATGACTTCATTTGGTGAAGTCACGATATTCTGCCTTGGTGGTGTTTGTTGTATATCATGGTGTTGTATAGGTCTATGATACCCCGCTATGAACTGATCACTGCCCTGCCAAGTTTCTCCGAGGGCATTTCCTATATGTAATGGGATGGAAGTGTTTTCTTGAAAAGAGACCTCGGGTTGTGTTTGTAGACCTCCTATGGGTGGGTACATACTTCGAGAGCGTTGTTCATTCCTGGCATAATATACCGAATGTTTATCGTCTAAACTTTGGTATGGGTCTGATTGCCTACTAATTTGTGGTCTAAGTAGTACCTGAGGAGATGAACCAGATTCTCCGGTGAACGTCATATTGTTCGAGCCTGAAGGCTCCGTTTGTTGCATTTGAGTGAGCTGATCTAACTCCTCTGTTTGGAAGGACGAGCTATATCTGATCCTTGGAGTTTGTGTTGATAATTGGTTATCTGAATAGTTGTCACCCCATACTGAGAGTGAGGGTGATGATTGTCTATTTTGTTGGGCATAATATGCCTCAAGACCTTCATACTCGAAGACATTCGGGGTATATGAATATCCATGAGTAATAATGGGATGAGTGAAGTCTCAATGAGGTGGAAAATATGAAAAGTATACTAATCTTAGAAGAACACGTAATAATATGGAAAGTTGGGATCTCGCGCGGACGTGATCTATGGATAAACGGGCCAAGAGTGTTCTTTGAGACAAATAAACGCTTATTATACTTCTACTAAAGAAAGGAATAGGTCATGGAAGAGAAAGGAATAAAAGGAGAAGAGAAAGAACAGATCCGAAGGAAGAAAAGAAATGAGTTCCAAAGCGGAAGGGTCAGAAGATCTATGCTTTTAGTTTGGTAGTAAACAGAGCCAAACCTACTTGCATAAATAAACAAAGCAATACTGATAAACAAATGACGGAAAAGTAGATATGAATCCAACAGATTAAACACATACAGATCTAACGTAAGAAAGATCTAATGCATAACACAGCTATTGAGCACAAAGTCTGAATAATTGTATTACTGTTCTTTTCTGTTACAAGAAAGCTCAAAGTCTTTCTCTCCTCACTTCTATTTCTATCTGAAAAATGTTCACCCCGAATACAACAAGTATTCTTGTATTTATAGAAGATGAGAGAGAGAGAAGGCAAAATGGAGCCAACCACTTATCTACAAGATATTTACAAAATATCTAAAGTCATGTTGACTTTTACATTTTTGAGTGGATGACATCATCCCATGATGCAACATGGATGATGTCATCGTTGGCACCAACATACTTGAGATATGGCGAAAAGAAAGTCGGAGAATAGCGAGAGGAAGAAGAAGAAGAGGAAAAAGAAGAAGCTAGTCATCATCATCGCCCCGCGGCCGGAAAAGGGGTCGCCGCTTCGATGTCGCCAGAGATGAGATGTGGAACGAGCGCAGTATTCCAAGAACTTGCCGATCATCGACCCGAATCGATCCTCGTGATGGATCCTCGTGCCGATCACCGACATTTCGCAAGTTTCCCGCTCTTCTACAAGCTTTTCGGGAAGTTTGGAATAATCTTTCTCCGCCTCAATCAGGAAACCGATGAAGTCCCTGCAAGCCAGCAGGTTATTGATGGATTCGGTATCAAACGTGACTTCTGGCCCTGTTCCTTGAGAAGCTAACTCCTTGAAAATCCGGATAGTATCATCAGCCGTTCTTAAGGTGAGGGAAGGAGTGAGCAACCCTGGATTCATGGATAAAACAATTTTCTCCATTTGATACATCGCATCCAGGGCCTCTTCCTTCACCTTATCTATTTTTTCTAACACAAACTCAAGCTGATCTATCCGATAGTCCAGAGTGGACATAGTCTTGTTGAGGGTCCTTGGGTGACCGAATACTCCGAACTTGACCAAATCTTCGACTGAAAAGTCGAACATCTGTTGGAAGGCCTCGTGTTGGAGTCTAGCGTTTTCTAACTCTTCTGATATCGGGACTGCTAATGCTTGGAAGCTCCTTATTCGCCTTTTCAATGTTCGGGGATAAGTTGATATATTCGGCGATTACCTTTTCGCTATCTTTGAGAATCTGACTTCTCCAAGCAGAAACAGCCATGCCCTGCTCACCGATCTTTGAATATTCATTGATCTTGTCCTGACTGAGCAGCTCAGGAGTCTCGGCGGCAGTTGTGGGAGGTGCACTTCCCATCTTCTGTAAGGCCCAAGTGTATTTATTCTGCTCTTTCAGCAGCCTTTTCTCTTCTTTGGCTTCTTGAAGCTTTTCACAAAGTGCATCAATCGCGGAACGAGCTTCCCCCTGGAGACTTTCAGAGGACGTCCCCATCGTGACTTGGGTCACTGTGAAATCTGCTGGAGACAGATCCTCTTTCTCTTTCGTGGATCGTAAGCTATTTCAGACTCTCTCACCGCAGCGCTTTTGAGAAGCGTGTAACCGGCTTGTGCTTTTGCTCCTTTAGTTTAATAATCAAAAGTCCATCTGAGCGATGGGGACTTTCCTCTTTGGCCGGCTCACTGGCCGAGAGATCCAAGCTGGTCCTATCAAGAAGGACCAGAGACAGAGGGGGAGGCAAGAATGAGAAGAGGGGAAGAACGTGGAGACACGCGGCGGTGGCATTGAAAGAATAGCCGAGGAGGTGTCCACGGGAGGAAGGGAAACCGGGGCTGCAGAAGACATAGGAAGGGAAGGGAGCCCGGAAAGGAGAGAAGAAATGGAAGGAGACAAATCAGCAAGAGAGGAGAAGATGGATGAAGAGGCAGGGGAAAGGGTAGAAGAAGGGGGAGAGGACACAACCAAAGGAGTGGTTGCTGACACCTGGGGAAGGAGAGGAAGAGAAGAAGAAGGGACAGAAGGAACCTCCGTAGTCGTAGCAACGCCGACATCCTGAGTGGATGGGCCTTCGGGAACGTCCTCCATGAACTCCTCTTCCAAAGTTATGACTTGTTCAGGCTCCGAGGGAAGAGGACTTTCAGGGGCTTCCTCCTGACTGGTGCTTGATTCACCACTGCACCCTTGCCTTTTAGCTGCTTCTTTGATCTTGGAGGCGCATTACCCAAAGGAGAAGTTATAAAATCTACGCCGAGGTAGATCAATCCATTCATACGGCACCAGAGCTCCGTTCTCCGCATGGTTTCTTTGACCCTCTCCTCAATTGTCTGAGGAGCCTTGCTTCTATCAATGGCCGGGAAGGGCCAATTGTCCCCATCTGTGTTATTATACACCTTGTCTACTTCATCTTCCGAAGTTTGGAAGCCTTTGGGGACGATGGCTACTCCATACTGAATAATTTCTGCCAATGCTAAGCGGGAGTGATCCCTGTCTCCTGAGTGCCACCTCATGGATGACGTCAATGTAAATGTCCTCAATTTGAGGGACATGGATAGGATCAAGCTTAGCCCTTGGCAAGCAGCCTCTGGGTCGAATGTAGGCCTCACGGGAAATCATGCTTTAGATTGAGCAATTCTAGCTCGCAAACATCTCCTTCGCCTTGTGATAGCCGGAACAAGTGTATCGGCTCACTGTGAGGGGGAAAGGAGTTCCACCCTTCTTTCTCTTCCTCGCACTTCTCATGATATGTGACCACCGCCGCCTTTGACAATTCCAATAGAACCACTTTGGTCCAAAGATACTGGCAACCTAGTGGGCTCGCCCAAGAAGTTAACCGCCCTCAGATAGGTGAATGTGGGAAATTGGGTGAACAAGGCCCCCCACTTTTCCACAAAGAAATAAAGATTCTTAATCAGGCGGCCATGAGTCAACTTTTGGTCGCAAAGATGCATATAATATGGTAGAAGAAAGCATCATTGATTTTTGAAAAGTGTTGGATGCTATTCTCCAGCTTTAGCTCTGGGTAGTATTCATATATCTTGGCCTGAGGCCAAGTTCCACTTCGGTGCAGCCCTGGATAGTCCCTTTCAGACGCTGCAGCATACACTACGTAGGAGTTCATATGAAACACTCCTGTTGTGGCAAACCTGTCAGAGCCGCCGTAAATGGCGCCGCTTATTATTTCCCCCCACAGGTTACTGATCGGGCAAATTTTTGTTCATCGCTCTGTGTACCGCAAAGATCCATTTATGGAAGTAGTGGGCGTCTGAAAGCCCGAAGACTCTGCTCAGGAAAGTGATGGTGTCACTGAGTTCTTCGGAGAAGTCGCTTCGGTGGATAGTCTGGGGCCACCGGGTCACTACCTTCTTATTTTTGAGGTAGACTTCATTCATTAATTGCATGCATAGGTCCTCATTGCCCTCCCAGGTCTTGACACATTCTTCTTGGGTAACGGCCACGAAGCTTCGGTGATGAGGGATGCCAAGAATCTTTTCAAAATGGCGAGTGGTGAGGTCAATGACCACTTCTCCCTTACTATTTTCGACACACCTGGTGTCCTTGTTGTAAGATTGGGCAACCACCATTATGAACTCATTATTAATAGTACTGATCGAATCCCACCGGCGAAATGTAGAGCACTACCCATCAATTTATCCATCCAGTGGGCTTTGTTACTTTCTCGAGTTCTCACCTGCACTGGCCCATGTCAATGTGGCCTGGGCCTGTAATCTCTCGACATCCATATTGCATTCCGCCCGAGATTCGGGCATTCTAACCCTTTCGTACTTATACTTCATTTCTTCCTCTCGTTAGCTTAGCTTTTCCTCTGGTTTGGCGGGTCTCGCTTGAGGTAGACATGTGTTCTTCAAGGCTTATCCGATGATCTCGCACGTAGGAGGAGTGAAACCCAATCCAAGAAGCTTGAATTAGTCATTTGATTTTCAATGGGAACGCTAAAGCAGTAAGAAAGAGTTAGAACTTTTAAGGCCTGGGCGCAGGCGCATGGAAATGTATATAACAAAGCATTTGAAAAGACAAGGCGCACAGGAAAAGGACGCAACAGAGGTAAAATTGGCGCCAAAGGCGCATGGCGCATGGATGAAGCAGACTGCATTTTATAGAAGGGCGCACAGGAAATGCATGCTACATTGATATTTGGTGCGCCCTTTGGCGCATGGGCAGATTTTGCGACATGGGAAAAAGACGCGCCAAAGGGATGAAGGAGGCGCGGGTTTTGAGCGCGTTACAGGCCGAAAGGGTGCGCCTAAGAGCGCATGATTTTTAACTGCAGCATGCTGGGTAGACGCGCCGAGGGGCGCGACTGTCTTCATTGCAACATGACGCAACAGTGCGCCATGGAGAACACTTTAATCATTTAGTCGTTTTTCAACTCAATCTTCCACCCGAAAGGAGGCTTGGTATGACAAGGTTTTTATAAGGAGGATCTCAGATGGCGCTGATGCGAAACCACCCCCCTTTTTCCAACAAATCCGGAAAGAGGAAAGGAGTAGGAAAAGAAGAAACCGACAGGACAGGGGAGAAACAAGCCCAACAAGGCCGGCTAGCCATTAAAGAGACAAAGACTATGCAAAAACAACAGCACCCGCTTAAAGAAATAAGCTCGAACGAGAGAAAACACAGACCAAGAACGTGAAAGCTTTCAAAAACAAACCAGGAGAACCACCTACCTCGAATATATATCGAAAATTTGTGGCGAGTGGGTCCACAGAGCAATGACGGCGACAGGGCAGAGCTGACAAATCCAGAGCGATCACGTGCTTGTCAAAATGGAATGAAAATGACAGGGCGGGCACCGTTATATATAACAAAACTTTGTCATAAATGCGCCACCCACTATTTGAAAAGGCGCGCGAAAACGACTGTCGACAGAGGAAAGCATGCGCCCTTTGGCGCATGGAAGTAACTGACAACAGGAGAATGGGTGCGACTTTTGCGCATAAAACGAGTTGTCGACATGAATTTATGTGCGCCCTTGGGCGCACCAAAACGTGGTGTAACAAGGAAAATACATGCGCCTTTTGGCGCATGGAAAAGAGGCGCGACAAATGATATGTCAACATCGAGGCGCATGCGCCTCGGCGCACGCAAATAAGGCTTAACATGCTTTGGCGCACCGAAAGACGTGTTGACATGGGAAACCATGCGCCAAAGGCTTTTTAAAGGGGCGCACCAAAACGTGGTGTTACAGTGCAAATCCATGCGCCCAGCCAAAAAGGCTCAAAAAGACTAAGTTCGAAAGCTAGATTTCCCGAGAAGGAATTTTAAATCGTTTAACGCGAGGATCCCTATCGAGGATCAAGACAAAATTTTCGATGATGGTTATCAGAAATTGCCCTGTCAATTTTACAGATAACAAACTGCTCCTCCTGGGACTATCCTCGAGTAAACTCGTGGGTAGAGAATCCCAGATCACATGTGCCTATCCATTGGGTACGGAGTCAAAAACAAGGGGGACCGGAGGGAGAACAAAGGAAACACACAACAAACGAAAGCAAACACGCGACGAAAGCAAACACACAACCAAAATAAACTGTACAAAGAAGAGAGCAAGCTCTACTTCCTGAAGATCTTGAGATGTTGCCCGCTGTAGGGAAGCGGGAGTTCAGCTCCATCCAGATACGAGAGATAGAAACTATTCTCTCCATTGAGTTGTTTGATTTTGAAGGGCCCTCTCCACAAGGAGTCAAACTTTCCATGCATACCCTTTGGCTCTCTTCGCTTGTCCCAGAGAAGAACAAGATCTCCCACTTCAAAATCCCTCTGCTTGGCCTTCTTGTCGAAAAGCTTCTTCACGTGATTCTGATGTTCAGTGATCCTGTCGACCACCCTTACTCTCTTTTCTTCAAGTTCCGCAAGGTACATGATTCTCTTCTCTAGAGAACTTTGAAAAGTTTCATCTTCGATAGCTTGTGCCAAGCGAAGAGCAGGAAGTTCCGCTGAAATGGGAAGCTCGGCATCAGTGCCATATAACACTTGAAAAGGTGACATGCCGAGAGATCTCTTGGGAGTAATACGGTCTGCCCACAAAGCGTCGTACAAAGCCTTGTGCCACATTCGCTGGTTTGATTCCACCAACTTCCGTATAATGGTCACTAGGTTCTTATTGCTGGATTCCGCCTGACCATTTCCTTGCGGGTAGTAATCCGAAGCATGGGCTAAAGTTATTCCATATTCATAACAAAAACTAATAACTTCTCGGGAGGAGAAGTTAGAAGCATTATCAGCAACGATTTTGTTCGGGATGCCGAACCTGACAATGATATTTTCCTTGATAAAACTGCAAACCACCTCAGAAGTGGCATGCTTAACTGGTATGGCTTCCACCCACTTGGTGAAGTAATCAGTTGCTGTAAGGACATAGCTATGTCCGGCACTCGATTGGGGATTGAGTGCGCCAATAAAATCGATTCCCCACTGCTTGAATGGCTCATTGATAATAACCGGCCTTAGGGGAAAGGCAGCCAATTTGGGCTTACCAACAAACTGCTGGCAAGGTTTCGATTTCGCTACCTGTAAATGCATTCAAAGAGCGCTTCGCCAATAGTACTGGCTCGAATGATCTTATGTGCCGTCACTAAGAAGAAAATGGCCTCCACAGCCGAGTTGGAAAACTTTCCAAAGCAGCTTTACTTGTCGGGCTTCACAACACATCGCAGAAAGATACCATCTATCCCACGCTTATATAAACCGTCATCCCAGATAACATACTTGGCCGCTCTGAGCTTTATAGCACGCTTCTCCTTTGCATTCAGGTGCACTGGGCATTCGCCGTAGGTGAGGAAGAAAGCGATGTCGGAGTACCATTCGTCACAAGTTGCCACAAACAGAACCAGAGGTAGAGAAACAGGCCCTTCCAGAAGGCTTTGCGCTTCGTTGGTACGATTTTCTCTTTCATCAGGATTTTCTGAACCCTTGTTTTCAGCCATTAGCTGACACAGGCCTTTGCCCCTCACCAGCTTGGTGGGTTTAATATCTAGGTCATATTCCTGGACCTTTGCGATCCAATTCCCTCTCACACTTCCCAACTCTTGTTGAGTTAGAATTGATTTCACCGCTGTGTCGGGGACCAGCACCACCGTATGCGAGTTCAGAATGTAATACCTGAAACTCTTCACCGCTTTAACGACGGCAAAGGCGTGCTTTTCCAATTGAGTCATTTTCAACTCGTGAGGCTTGAGAGGAGAACTCATGAATGCGATTGGAGATTCAATATCCTCCGAGTTCTTTTGCATCGATTGCAGTAAACAAAGATGTTTCTGAGGCATAACTATACATAATGAAGTCTTTGGAGAAATCCGGACATACCAGGACCGGTGCATGAGCAACAGAAGTTTTTATCTCCTCAAACGATCTTTTCCCTTCTTCACTCCATCTGAAAGTTGGTGTTCCCTTCATCATGTTCAAAATGTGGCGAGTCTTCTCAAAGAAAGTCGTGACAAAACGCCTAAGAAAATTCACCTTCCGAAGAAAGAATGAACACCGGTCTTGCAGGCGCAAGAGTAAGGCTCAATAGCCTGACCCTTTCGGCATCAATCTTTGTTCCTTTCGCTAACCACATGGCCTAGCAATTTCCTTCCGTGACCCCAAAACAGACTTTTTTGGGTTAAGGGAAATTCCGTGTTCTCGCATCCTGCCAATACCTGCTCCAAATGATCATAATGATCACTTCGCTGCTTGGAGAACACGGTTAAGTCATCTAGATAAACTACAATGACCTTTCCCATCATGCCTTTGAAAGCAAAGTCCATGGCTCGCTGAAAAGTGGCACCGGCCGTTGGTTAGGCCGTAAAGGCATCCTCGCTATAGGCAAACGCACTCACTGGAGTAGTGAATGCTGTTTTGAATTGATCTTCAAAGTAGACTTCAACTGATTATAGCCCGAAAACCATCAAGCATAGACAAAGATTTCCGATCCAAACACCGCTGCAGTAACTTGATCCATTATGGGAAGAGGGTAGTTGTCTTTCAAACAAGCTTGATTTAAGTTTCTAAATCTACGCAGATGCGTATTTCACCGTTTTTTTGCGATCGGCACAATGTTCGCCACCCAAGTGTCTGTGGATGGATAGGGAAGATGATTCTCAAGGCCCAAAGATCTTCCGAATTTCGGCTTGAATAGTGCCCGAAATCTTGGGATTATAATGCCTTTGCTTCGACTTTAAGGCTTTGGCATCTTCTTTTAGCGGTATATCATGTCAACGCCCTTGGCTTCAAGGACTTTAAATCAGCATAGACCATGCCAATACATCCATATTTTTTCAAAGAACTTGACAAACTTTCGCTTTTCTCCAAAGCGCAAAGATTCGCCAATGTTCACGAATTGCGGATGTGCCTCTGAACCCATATTGACTGGTTCAGTCTCTGGAGATGAGCCAGGATCATCCCGCCTCTTCTTTTTTACAAAACGGTCGTGCCTGTCAAACAAGCGTTCCAGAGAAACCAAGCCCTTTGGAATTTTATTTCCTTTGAGCTGACATATGCCATCGTTCTCTTTTGATTCATGATTTTGGCCGTTGATTGATTCACGGCACGTAGAGGTGGATCCTTCAAAATACAACTCATCAAAGTTTTCTGCTTTTTCTAGAAAGGCAATGAGATGATTATCATCGTTGAATACTTGCCAATGCTGAGAGTTTGTCTGGCACGCTTGGACGGAAAACCACTTCAATGGTGTATTTGTTCGTTTTCAAACCCAAAAGCGGAGCATGAGAGATGTCAAACAAACCCAACGAATCAGCCATGTCATTTTGGGCCCTTGGAATGGCCTCTATTGAAAAAGCGTCAAATTCCTCAATGCTGTCCCATACCGCATTACGGTAGTGCCTGAGCCTTTCATTTTTCACTTGATAAATCCTTTTGACCTGATTTACAACTAGCTCGGCATCACCTTGGACTTTCAGATTTTTTATTCCTCTTTCTTTTGCAGCTTGCATACCGAGTAACAGAGATTCGTACTCAGCAGTATTATTAGTGTTGAAAAACTGCAATTTGAAAGAAAGAGGAATTACCTCCTCCTCGGGAGATATCAAAGACAACTCCAGCCGCCACATCCACTAGTACAAGAAGCCGCCATCAAATGCAAGGTCCAGATCTTATTACAATCCTTTTCCCGAACAAAACGCCCTTCAGATCCGCCTGGATAAGAAGTAATTCCCAACCCCGATGATTCGAAAAGAATTTGGGCTTTTGGGTCTTCGTGAGCTAGTGACCAAGTATTTCTTTTGGGATTCCGCCCAAAGTTTGCATTACGCCTTTGATCGGGATTCTAGCTTGACCACCCATGTGAATTTCTCCACCAACTTCGCCGCAAAAGCTCCTTCCCAACAGATTCCATAGGTCGCCGGAATGTCGCCGACAAGGACGGCCATCTTTACTCTTTATCCGGGAAGGCCGCAAACGCAAATGCGCGTTTTGATTTGGCCAATCAATGGCACTTGCTTGGTCTCCAATGAATAAAGATTCGCCGAATGGTTTGGTAAGAGTGAGGCCCAAAGCATGGGCGATTTTTCACGGCGATGACGTTATCGGAAGCTCCGTAATCAATTATACAGTTGCTCAACTTATGGCCGTTGATTAGGAGAGAGAGATAGAAAGGTTCTATTTTGCCTGATGCGGATGTTGAAGCAACATTTATATGGGATTCAGGGGGAGTGGAAAGGATTCCTTTTGGGGAAACCTGTTTGGATGAAACAGCTTGACTCTGAATGTATTTGGTCAATCTTACAAGTTGTTCGGGGTTTGACTGAAGGTACTCAGCTTCAGACATTTGGATCTTGGTCTTTTTTGCATGATCTATAATATCAAACACGGCCAAGGGTTGCGTTGGTGAGGGAATGAGTCCTTCACTTCGCGGTGGTGGAATGGGATTACTGATCTTAGTAGGAACTTGAGGGGGCTGACTTGGAGGAGAGATGGGCGGAAAAGACTTCTTAGCAAAAGACTTAACAGGGAATTGAGTAGGAAGAGGATTACCTCTTCTAGCAATGGTTGGAGGTGCGTTTGACGCGACCTTCTCCTTCTGTACGTGGGTAGCAACTTCCGCCTCTTTTCCTTGCGAGCGGGTGAAAACAGCATATGATTGTCCGCTTGCGTAGCCCTGAGTACTCTCTTCTTCGTCAGATTCATCCTCGTCAAACTCCATATATCCAATAGTAGAGTCGCCAGTCGGCTCACCGACATCTTGATCATCTTCGTCTTGAAACGAAGGTTCTTCATAATACTGCTCTTCTTCTTCAACTTCGGCCAAAGCATTGACCGGAGGAGCTTCAAGCGCCAACCGTGGAGCAGTCGCAGGTAGACGCGGCCTTTGTGAAGCATGGTTAGGAACAAAACTCCTTCTTGGAACATCCCGGTATGAGGAACTAGGAGCCTGGGCCAACTGCTTCTTCAATGCGAGCAAATCATTCGCCATTTTTTGGAATGCTGGGTCAGACGAAGTGGTGGGTGAAGGGCCCAAGGACTTAGGCTTTGATGATTCCTTTTTCAATTCGCCAGATATTATCAAATTGTCTTCTATCCGGATGGCAGCGGCCTGAGCGAGAGGTAGAGTAGCCACTCGCTCTTGAAGGAGCAAGAAGCTGACTTTTGAGCTCATGGCGTTCATGAAGAAACACTTCTGATTCTCCGGCGTTGGAAGCATGGCAGTAGGGACACGGTTGATTAGAGCATTGAACCGGGCGATAAAATCGCGCATGGTCTCGTTTGCCTCCTTCTTCAGATGAGTGATTCGTGATAATAAAGTGAACGCATCTTCTGAGGGCTTATACCTGTCTTCAAAAGCGTCCCGCAAAGTTGCCCAACTGGTGATAGATCCGGCCGGCAAATGCTGAAACCATTCAGCCGCAGGCCCTTGTAGGGTTTCCATAAAAAGGCGAACTGACACATCTTCATGAGTCACGTCCAAGATACTGCATGACATAATGAAAGCAGATATGTGGGAATCCGTGCTTTGATTTCCGCTCCCGTCGAATTTAGGAAAATTCTTTCGATTTCCGTGAGGGAGTGCGTGAACTGGATGTGGCAGTGCGAGAGGGCCCATAGCATTTCCCCATGGTACCGCCATTTGAAAAGCTGGAAAAAGCACACGAGCTGGAAGGGTGGTTCCACTGAGCAGCAAGGCACTACAAAGGGATGTAGATGCTTCTGGTAACCGACCTTTTCTTTGTGAAGGTGAGACACTCCTGGATGACCGGCTAGCTGAGCTTAGCGCTGAAAAACGTGCCGGTGTTACGCTGAAACAGGCCTCGGGCGCATCGAAAGTAGGATCAGCTTCTCCTGCTCTCTCGTCGCGCGTAAAAGGTTCACTCGCCAGTGTACCTTTCAGATCTGCAATATTACAGCGCAGATTTAAACTTTATTTTTGGGTGTACCTGCTGATTTTCTGGTTTTTCTGACAAAAACCAGCAGCACGCACTTTTCTGGATATTAAAAATTATCCTCTTCAGAAACCGATTGCGGTTAAATGACAGATGAAAATGAGGATAAGATGGTGGGGAAGATAGTAAGCTGATTTTCGGATCTGATTTGGACTTTTTCAGAGGGTTTCAAACTTTTTTAGAAAAAAGTCAAAACTCAGATCTACGGAAAAATAATGATTTCTGTAAAAACTCAGCGAACTAAAGATATGTAAAAGCCCAGATCTATGACTCTCAGAAGAAAAATTTTCGATTCGGGCACTTTTGCAAATTTTTTGGATTTTCAACAAAAAGCTCAGATTTGCAAACTGGCAGCAACCTGCTGATTTTTCCTGATTTTTTATCTTACTACCAAAGATAGATCCGATGATCCGTCTGCTCGCTCTCAAATGAGTCGCCAAAAAACTGTTGGTCCGAAAATCTGTCGCGCGGACAGATCTATGGATAAACGGCCAACGTGTGTCGCAGGCTTAGCCCTCTTTGAGACAAAGAAAGCGAAATCGGTTTATTGCTACTTCTACTAGCAGAACCTATGCAAGTCTCACGATTCTCGCTTCGGGGTTGGGATCTCATCCCAGTAGAGTGTTCTGGGCTGCGAAGAGAAAGGAATAAAAGGAGAAGAGAAAGAACAGATCCGAAGGAAGAAAAGAAATGAGTTCCAAAGCGGAAGGGTCAGAAGATCTATGCTTTTAGTTTGGTAGTAAACAGAGCCAAACCTACTTGCATAAATAAACAAAGCAATACTGATAAACAAATGACGGAAAAGTAGATATGAATCCAACAGATTAAACACATACAGATCTAACGTAAGAAAGATCTAATGCATAACACAGCTATTGAGCACAAAGTCTGAATAATTGTATTACTGTTCTTTTCTGTTACAAGAAAGCTCAAAGTCTTTCTCTCCTCACTTCTATTTCTATCTGAAAAATGTTCACCGAATACAACAAGTATTCTTGTATTTATAGAAGATGAGAGAGAGAAGGCAAAATGGAGCCAACCACTTATCTACAAGATATTTACAAAATATCTAAAGTCATGTTGACTTTTACATTTTTGAGTGGATGACATCATCCCATGATGCAACATGGATGATGTCATCGTTGGCACCAACATACTTGAGATATTGCGAAAAGAAAGTCGGAGAATAGCGAGAGGAAGAAGAAGAAGAGGAAAAAGAAGAAGCTAGTCATCATCATCGCCCCGCGGCCGAAAAGGGGTCGCCCGCTCTCGATGCCGCCAGAGATGAGATGTGGAACCGAGCGCGTATTCCAAGAACTTGCTGATCATCGACCAACCGATCCCGTGATGGATCCTCGTGCCGATCACCGACATTTCGCAAGTTTCCCGCTCTTCTACAAGCTTTTGAAGTTTGGAATAATCTTTCTCCGCCTCAATCAGAAACCGATGAAGTCCCCGCAAGCCGCCAGAAAGTTATTGATGGATTCGTATCAAACGTGACTCTCGCCCCGCTCTCGAGAAGCTAACTCTCAAAATCCGGATAGTATCATCAGCCGTTCTTAAGGTGAGGGAAGGAGTGAGCAACCTTGGATTCATGGATAAAACAATTTTCTCCATTTGATACATCGCATCCAGGGCCTCTTCCTTCACCTTATCTATTTTTTCTAACACAAACTCAAGCTGATCTATCCGATAGTCCAGAGTGGACATAGTCTTGTTGAGGGTCCTTGGGTGACCGAATACTCCGAACTTGACCAAATCTTCGACTGAACAGTCGAACATCTGTTGGAAGGCCTCGTGTTGGAGTCTAGCGTTTTCTAACTCTTCTGATATCGGGACCGCTAATGCTTGGAGCTCCTTATTCGCCTTTTCAATGTTCAGGGATAAGCTGATATATTCGGCGATTACCTTTTCGCTATCTTTGAGAATCTGACTTCTCCAAGCAGAAACAGCCATGCCCTGCTCACCGATCTTTGAATATTCATTGATCTTGTCCTGACTGAGCAGCTCAGGAGTCTCGGCGGCAACAGGAGGTGCACTTCCCATCTTCTGTAAGGCCTGAAGCAGGTATTTATTCTGTTCTTTCAGCAGCCTTTTCTCTTCTTTGGCTTCTTGAAGCTTTTCACAAAGTGCATCAATCGCGGAACGAGCTTCCCCCTGGAGACTTTCAGAGGACGTCCCCATCGTGACTTGGGTCACTGTGAAATCTGCTGGAGACAGATCCTCTTTTTCTTTGGTGGGATCGGGGTAAGCTATTTCCAGGACTCTCTCACCTGCAGCGCTCTTTGAGAAGCGTGTAACCGGCTTGTGCTTCTTTGCTCCTTTAGCCGGAATAACCGAAAAGTCCATCGGAGCGATGGGGACTTTCCTCTTTGGCTGGCTCAGCTGCTGAGAGATCCAAGCTGGTCCTATTGAAGAAGGACCAGAGACAGAGGGGGAGGCAAGAACAAAAGAGAAGAGGGGAAGAACGTGGAGACACGCGGCGGTGGCATTGAAAGAATAGCCATGAGGTGTCCACGGGAGGAAGGGAAACCGGGGCTGCAGAAGACATAGGAAGGGAAGGGAGCCCGGAAAGGAGAGAAGAAATGGAAGGAGACAAATCAGTAAGAGAGGAGAAGATGGATGAAGAGGCAGGGGAAAGGGTAGAAGAAGGGGGAGAGGACACAACCAAAGGAGTGGTCACGACACTGGGAAGGAGAGGAAGAGAAGAAGAAGGGACAAGGAACCTCCGTAGTCGAAGCAACGCCGACATCCCGAGTGGATGGGCCTTCGGGAACGTCCTCCATGAACTCCTCTTCCAAAGTTATGACTTGTTCTGTGCCCGAGGGAAGAGGACTTTCGTGGGCTTCCTCCCGATCGGTGCTTGATTCACCCATCGCACCCTTGCCTTTTAGCCGCTTCTTTGATCTCGAGGCGCATTACCCAAAGGAGAAGTTATAAAATCTACGCCGAGGTAGATCAATCCATTCATACGGCACTGCAGAGTCCGTTCTCCGCATGGTTTTTTCGACTCCTCTCCTCAATTGTCTCGAGGAGCCTGCTTCTATCAATGGCCGGGAAGGGCCAATTGTCCCCATCTGTGTTATTATACACCTTGTCTACTTCATCTTCCGAAGTTTGGAAGCCTTTGGGGACGATGGCTACTCCATACTGAATAATTTCTGCCAATGCTAAGCGGGAGTGATCCTGTCTCCTGAGTGCCACCTCATGGATGACGTCAATGTAAATGTCCTCAATTTGAGGGACATGGATAGGATCAAGCTTAGCCCTTGGCAAGCAGCCTCTCGGGTCGAATGTAGGCCTTGCTGGGAAATCATGCTTTAGATTGAGCAATTCTAGCTCGGCAAACATCTCCTTCGCCTTGTGATAGCTGGAACAAGTGTATCGGCCTACTGTGAGGGGGAAAGGAGTTCCACCCTTCTTTCTCTTCTGACACTTCTCATGATATGTGACCACCGCTTGACAATTCCAATAACCAGCCTTTGGTCCAAAGATACCTGCAACCTAGTGGGCTCGCCAAGAAGTTAACCGCCTCGATAGGTGAATGTGGGAAATTGGGTGAACAAGGCCCCCACTTTTCCACAAAGCAGAAACAAGATTCTTAATCAGGCGCCATGAGTCAACTTTGGTCGCAAAGATGCATATAATATGGTAGAAGAAAGCATCATTGATTTTTGAAAAGTGTTGATGCTATTCTCCGCCTTTAGCTCGGGTAGTATTCATATATCTTGGCCCGAGGCCAAGTTCCACTTCGGTGCAGCCCTCGGATAGTCCCTTTTCGACGCCGCAAAGATACACTACGTAGGAGTTCATATGAAACACTCTCGCTGTGGCAAACTGTCAGAAGCCGCCGTAAATGGCGCCGCTTATTATTTCCCCACAGGCGCCGATCGGGCAAATTTTTGTTCATCGCTCTGTGTACCGCAAAGATCCATTTATGGAAGTAGTGGGCGTCTGAAAGCCCGAAGACTCTGCTCAGAAAGTGATGGTGTCACTGAGTTCTTCGGAGAAGTCGCTTCGGTGGATAGTCTGGGGCCACCGGGTCACTACCTTCTTATTTTTGAGGTAGACTTCATTCATTAATTGCATGCATAGGTCCTCACCGCCTCCTGTGTCTCGGACACATTCTTCTTGGGTAACGGCCACGAAGCTTCGGTGATGAGGGATGCCAAGAATCTTTTCAAAATGGCGAGTGGTGAGGTCAATGACCACTTCTCCCTTACTATTTTCGACACACCTGGTGTCCTTGTTGTAAGATTGGGCAACCACCATTATGAACTCATTATTAATAGCTGACTGGAATCCCACCGGCGAAATGTAGAGCACTACCCATCAATTTATCCATCCAGGGGCTTCTTGTTACTTTCTGAGTTCTCATCCAGAATTCGTCCATGTCAATGTGGCCCAGTTCAGAATCTCTGACATCCATATTGCATTCCGCCTGAGATTCGGGCATTCTAACCCTTTGGTACTTATACTTCATTTCTTCCTCTGTTAGCTTAGCTTTTCCTCTTGGTTCGCGGGTCTCTGCTTGAGGTAGACATGTGTTCTTCAAGGCTTATCTCGATGATCTCGCACGTAGAGGAGTGAAACCCAATCCAAGAAGCTTGAATTAGTCATTTGATTTTCAATGGGAACGCTAAAGTAAGAAAGAGTTAGAACTTTTAAGGCCTGGCGCAGGCGCATGGGAAAATGTATATAATGTGCCGAAAAGACAAGGCGCACAGAAAAGGACGCATGGAAAGAGAGGTAAAATGATGCGCCAAAGGCGCATGGCGCATGGATGAAGCAGACATCGCATTTTATGAAGGGGTGCACAGAAATGCATGCTACATTGATATTTGCTAAAAGCGCTTTTGCATGCGCGCATGGGCAGATTGCATGACATGGGAAAAGACGCGCCAAAGGGATGAAGGAGGCGCGGGTTTTGAGCACATAATAAAGTCAAAGGGCGGCGCGCCAAGAGCGCATGATTTTTAATCGCAGCATATCGGGTAGACGCGCCGAGGGGCGCGACTCGTTTTCATTTAACATGACGCAACAAAGGCGCCATGGAGAACACTTTAATCATTTAGTCGTTTTTCAACTCAATCTTCCACCCGAAAGGAGGCTTGGTATGACAAGGTTTTTATAAGGAGGATCTCAGATGGCGCTGATGCGAAACCACCCCCCTTTTTCCAACAAATCCGGAAAGAGGAAAGGAGTAGGAAAAGAAGAAACCGACAGGACAGGGGAGAAACAAGCCCAACAAGGCCGGCTAGCCATTAAAGAGACAGACCATGCAAGCAACAAACAGACCCGCTAAAGAAATAAGCTCGAACGAGAGAAAACACAGACCAAGAACGTGAAAGCTTTCAAAAACAAACCAGGAGAACCACCTACCTCGAATATATATCGAAAATTTGTGGCGAGTGGGTCCACAGAGCAATGACGGCGACAGGGCAGAGCTGACAAATCCAGAGCGATCACGTGCTTGTCAAAATGGAATGAAAATGACAGGGCGGGCACCGTTATATATAACAAAACTTTGTCATAAATGCGCCACCCACTATTTGAAAAGGCGCGCGAAAACGACTGTCGACAGAGGAAAGCATGCGCCCTTTGGCGCATGGAAGTAACTGACAACAGGAGAATGGGTGCGACTTTTGCGCATAAAACGAGTTGTCGACATGAATTTATAAGCGCCTATCGCGCACCAAAACGTGGTGTAATAAGGAAATACATGCGCCTTTGGGCGAAAATGGAAAAGAGGCGCGACAAATGATATGTCAACATCGAGGCGAAGCTGCCGCACGCAAATAAGGCGAACATGCACCGAAGACGTGTCGACATGGGAAACCATGCGCCAAAGGCTTTTAAAGGGGGCGCATCAAAATTGATGTTACAAAGGCAAAACCATGCGCCTCACCAAAAAGGCTCAAAAGACT